>JANAVB010034417.1:76807206-77130050 GCA_029216955.1 Iris pallida
TGGCACTGAATCTGTCTTTTCAACACGTAGCAATCTTGTATCGAATGGTGGACATACTAATGATAATGGCAGTATTTAGGGTTGTCCACCTTCCCCACTTTGTCGGGGCACTTTGGTGTTGGGAGAGACAGATTGCCATTCTTCGTCAGTATATTGAAGAGTTCCAGTGTATCCTCATCGTTGAAGGAGTAAGTCTCCCTTGGCTTCTGCGCTTCTTCAGACTTGGGGTTCATGGTTACCAAACCTTTGGAGATGTTGACGGTCATGGCCTGCTTGCCTTTTCCGTCCTTGGCGTTGTTGCTAGATGAACATCTCCCCTTGTCTTCGCGAGAAGGAAAGTTCAGTCCCAGGAGCTGCGCGTCCTGGGCTTTCCTTTGTGTCACATCCGCCTCTGTAATGAAAGGCGTCCACTCTATGCAAGGAGCACTGTGCCACAATTTTATCACAGGCAGCATACTCTTACGACATGAGTCCATAAGCATGGGCTCGGGCATACCAGGCGGTAGCCTTAAGGCTACCTGATGGAAGTACTCAATGTATGCACGGACAGGCTCCTTCTTTCTCTGGACGACCTCTATGAGAGTTAAAATTGTCATGTCCATCCCTCGTTCATGGAATCGATCTACGAATAGATTCTTCATGTCCTCGAACGATGAAATACAATCATCCGAATGGCTACAGAACCATTCATAGGCTACCCCCTGCAGAGATCCTATGAAGATGTTTGTAAAAAGGGCATCGTCCTTTAGCAAGTGCCCTGTTACTGAGGCAAAGTACCTTAAGTATCATCGAGGAGACTCCTTTTCCTTGTAGGGCATGAGCGTCTGCGGATTGTACTTGGGAGGATAAACTATATTGTCCTATTCGCCAGGATATGGCTGTCGATTCCCTATCTTTCGGAGTGATGCTTGCTTCTCTTTGGCATCGTAGTGAGCATACAGTTCCTTGATGGCCTGCTGTATCTCGGTTGATGTTGTCGGGCCTGTAGTCGATGGAATAGACGACGATGGTCCCGCCTGATGGACGGTGGGCAGTTTGCTGGATCCATTATTGGTTGCTGGACCAGGCATAGGTATGGAGGTAGTGGGTACCAAATTCCCTTTTATCTCCAGCATAAGAGAAGTTAGAGTCTTTATTGTGGCATTTAACGTATCCAGGCTCATCTCGAGAGCTTCGATGCGTTTCAGCTGGTCAGGCGCTTCGCTATTGTCTGCCTCATCACCCTCGGTCATAAATACTGACCTTGTGTGTGGATGGGTAGAAGGGACAGTAGATCCCTCGCTCTCTGGCTCGGATGTCCGAGCCTCGACATCCCGAGGATAGACTGGGAGGTTGCGGTCTTCCTTAGACTCATTGCGGTTGCTACCCCAGTCTGGTGGCTAGCTGCGCCTGTGGAGACATCCGTATCGTATGGCTCCTCCACAGATTGGAACGTGACGTTGTCATGCATAGTGGGAGGTTGGCTACCCCCAGCATCTGACGTGGCACCCAATAGAGATTTGCAACGTGTGCCTTGGAACACACCTGTGCTGGGTACCTTTGCCTTGCTACTCTCGGGCCGCTTCTTAGGCTTGGTGGCCGATACGGAAGGATTTTTGGATGACTTCTTGAGAGTTTTAGAACCCTGTGCCGCGTTGCACGTGGTGACACGGAGTTCATCTTCTCTCTTGCTCGCAAACCCCCTATTGAGTCTCTGACGTGCAGTCGACGTAGGTTGAAGTCTTTAAAAGACGGAGTGCCTCCTCGGTAGAAGTACAGCCGCCTGTTGACAACAACAGTTGATGGTAATCTAGGTATAATAATGCCTTGATTTATGCATGTCCTACATCGTCGAATCTTCTTCTGCTTAGGACAGTACCAGGTCGTCCGTCGTGGTACCCCTATTGTATACGCAGAAAATCTGCACGTGGGTACGAACAGAGAGGGTCTTGCGAGGCAAACTCCTTTTATGCTTGCAAAAAAGCTGGTCGCATGAGCCTCTCTCTACGGGAAGTACCCTTGGCTTGCATCACGCACAGGAGTGCTCAAGCGACAGAGGGGTTCAACTGGTCGAGGCTGTAGAAGCATAAATTTTTTAGCAAATCAAGCCTTATACGCCCAAAGCCCGAGGAGGATATATGCGCCTATCACCCTGTGAAGCTATATGCGCCCATCACCCTGTGAAGCTATATACGCCCATCATCCTGTGAAGGAGGGCGCATAGCCTGAGACATGGCTATGCGCCCAAGCCTGACTCAGTTAAAGCCATTATCAAAACGTGCACCGAAGCGCACGGCCACGTTAATCTCCACGAGCAGTCGTGCATCGAAGCATGCGGCCACGTCAACACCACGACCAATCCACGATCTCGTAGCTTATATGCACCTACGTCCTATGCATCCAAAGCAGGACTATGCGCCCACATAGAAACCAGCGTATTTTCTCATGTGGGCGCATAACATCACTCCAGTTCAAGAACGACTATAAAATGGGGGATTCATCCCTCTTCAAAGGACAGAACGGAGAGCATTTTCAAGAGCCAAATTGCTGCACTTCTTGCCAGTGAACCGAGAGTTAGCAATTTTCTTAGGTTTTCTTCCACTTTTGTAATCGGAGTGTCAACGGAGTAAAGGAGCAACTTCCGTTCGATCTCCATCGTCCCATTCCCCAAAATTTTTTTTGTACTCGAGGATCCTCGGCACTGGATCTCTCAGGCTTACTCGATTTGTGGTGCCTTGTACTAATAAAAGAAAAGACAGCATTTTCTTCTTCTTTTTTGTGTGTATCCACAAAAATGGCGACTCTGCTGGGGACTTCCTTTTCCTCTGACGAGAAGGTGGTGATGCAATCCGATACCGACAAAGTGGGGAGTAATCAAAAGATGTTGATCGTAAAGTTCGATCAGCAAGCGTTCGAAGAGATGCTCTCGAGGGACGACTCTACTCCCTCAAAATCAGCGAAGCCAAACAAGTCTCGCAAGACTTGGCTTTTGAAGGCTCGTTGCGCATATCCTGCTAGTGTCATAGTGGATATGCAGCTGGAGGACTCTGTCACCTGGGCGCAGGCCTCTGCCACAGAAGTCCCCCAAATAGAGAAAGGTTACACTGTTTCGGGCTCTACTAGCCCAGTGACTTCTTCCCTCCACAACCAACAACAGAGTGTTCAACACTTGAGACTTGGCAGAGGAAAACACTACGATGCCAAGAATCGGAGTGTGCAACACTCTGGTCAAACCCGGCGAGGCTCACCAATGAAGGAGGCGAAACTGGGAGAAAATAGCGCTTCTCCACCAAGCATGCGCCCAAGGGAGTGCTTGGGCGCATAGCCCCAACCAGAACACTTCTGTCTTCAGCAAGCTGGGCATTCAGAGTCATGCACCCAAGGCTATGCGCCCAGGCTCTCTGGATCCATACTATGCGCCCACATCAAGGTGACTTAAACATGCTATCAGGAAGCATGCGCCCAAGCCAGTCTCCAAGGCTTGTGCGCCCACAGTAAAAAGACAGGCTCCAACACGTATAGCATGGGGCTATCTTCAAGGACATCACAAAAATTAGGTGTAGGGGTTGCCCGTGCACATGAACTAAGTCTGGATATGCCTTCTCTCCTTACGAACCCGCATGCAAAGCTTGGCGATGTATGCAACATGGGTTGTAAGGCACAACTCCCTTCCGCTGACTTGCGCTACATGATAAATCATAAGCGTAAAGCGAGGGAGAACATAACAATTCATAGTGCACTTCCGTGTACCAGTATTGTTATCAACTGTTGTTGCTCCAAAGCAACAAGAGTGCCTCTGAGAAAGTCCGTGTTTCGGCGGCTGCACTTCTCTGACGACGAGAAGCCACTATGCATTTCATCCAACATGGCTTCATGGGGTCCCCCTTACGGAAGCCCCAATTAAAGATGGTGGACTACGAACCCAACTGTCTCTCTTAGTTACGCGAGAAGAAGAAGGAGAAGTCTACCAATAGATGGCCAACAGGCTGTCACATCCGAAGGAGTCTATATGGGCACTCCATCAAAGATAAGATTCCCTATGGATGACGAAGATTCCCAAGTCGGGGGTAGCATTCCCTCAGAATCTGAAGCAGATGACCCCCACACTGGGGGTAGCCTTCCAGAGGACGATGATCCCTCCGAATCCGATGGCGACTATCTACCTCCTCTACCTGAAAATGAAGGACTTATCCACTCAGAGATAGATAGTATCAGCACCAGTTGTACAGCTTCCTCTGTTCATCCTCGCATGCTATCTACATACATGACGGATGGAGAAAGACCTGAAGAAGACAGCGACCAGACCAGCAAACGGCTAGAGGGTCTTGAAATAGCATTCGCCAAGATCACCGATATGCTTACCAGTATTATGGCGGTTCAAGCTGCTGGGGCTGTTCCTCCACCTCAACAAAACGTCTCGGCCTACGCTAGTCTTACTCACAGCAACAACCCTCCTTCACTACAAAAGGAGTATCATTCCGTTGTGCCTCCTCCAAATCTTGCAAATGCTGAGGGTGGTCCTTCACCAACAATGTCTGACAACCGTTCAGCAACCGTTTTCCAATACCTGCTCAATCAACAGGATACAATTGATTCCCTGCTTTCTCGCCTCGACACCATCTCACGCAAAGACGAGCTGCAGAAGATGGGGATATCTCAACCATATCCTCCTGAGTGGAAGAACGCTGCTTGCCCTCCTAACTACAAGCCGCTGACGCTGAATCATTCGATGGTTTGACTTCTCCTCGTCAACACATGACGTACTTCAATACGCAGACTCTGTACTTGCCCAGAGATGATCCGTTCCTGTCGATGCTGTTTATTAGCACCTTACAGGAGGTAGCCTTCGAATGGTTATGCAGTCTGCCTGACGGGTGTATCAATTCATTCAAAGACTTGGAGAGGTTGTTCATCAACAGGTTTTAGGAGAGCGACATGCATGTTAGTATGTCTACACTCATCGAGAGCAAGCAAAGGAGGACTGAGTCTGTCGAATGCTTCAGGTGACTAGCACTGAAGATGCCCTTCGGTATACCAGACTCAGAACTTATGGATACTTGTAGACATAACTTTCTTCCTACAGTGAAGTTTTGTCTAGGTATACATAAGTATGATACATGGCCCGCTTTTATTGGGGCCGCTGATGATGCTGAAAACGACGTTCCTAACTTGGAATTACTGGGGTTGAAAACACCCAAATTTGAAGACAAGGGCAAGCACCCTCAAACTATCCCTGTTCGTGGGGGTAAAGGGAAAGAAGTCCTAAAAGTCGACACATCCAAAGGAGCTTCCAATTCTTAGGGCGCCTCCGACAAGCCGAAGGAGACCTTCTCCTTCGACGAAGACGATGTCATTACTATCTTACACACATTGACGAAGGGTAATAAGCTCACATTGCCTCCACCATGACATCCTACAAAGGCACTCCAACTCAATGATCCCAAGTACTGTCTTAATCATCAGTACGTGCATCACTCCACCAAGGACTGTATCGTCTTGAAAAAGAAGATACAACAGCTTATCGACAGCCAAGTGATCAATCTCGAAGCTGAAGACAAGGTCGTATCTGCTAACATGATCTTAATTCAGTTTGGCGACTTTTCTCTTACAAAAGTCCCAGACGGCGTGGTTCCGATCCCCAACGCGATGATGGAAGTCATCTACCTACCACCAGCTCACAACTCGACCTTGGTCCCACTCACAACTGAATCTGGTGAGATCATGTGGGTCCACCCAGACCTTGTCCAAGATGTGACGCAGGGGGTAGCACCTCCAAAAGCAAAAAGGGGCAAGAAATTCTAGCCATGCCTTATGGTATCATCTCCCATCTACGAGGTTCTATCTAGCGAAAAGCGATCGGGGAAGACTTATCTTCGGACATACGATCCTACACAAGAAGAAGCAGTACCTTCTCAATCTCCTGTTGCTCCTACAAGCTCAGAAGCCGGCCCGTCTAAGCCTCCAACCACGGACAAATCCAAACAGAAGGAGATGCGGTTTGACAAATCTCTAAAGGCACCAGCTCCCGAAGCCATGGATCGGCCCTATAACTTTGACATACTGGCTCAGCTAGCCAATACACCTGCCAGGTTGTCTCTGTTCGATCTATTACGACTCTCCAAAGAAACGCGGAAGGCATTAAGTGAGGCATTGCTATATGTCGACTCTTACCTCGCCGAAGTCAAAGCCCCGCTGAAGATCCTGTCTCCTGTTCCCACTGCCACAATACTATGGAAGTGGTGCCCAACATTACCTTCTCACAGGAGGACATGTTACTCAAAAATAATCGTTACGATAGACCCCTGTACTCTACAGGGTATATCGGGGCGATCAAGGTGGACCGTATGCACATCGATCCCGGATCCTCCCTCAGCATCATTCCTAGAAGTTTGCTTCAAATCCTGGGAATCCTTCTGCACAAGCTATCCGCAACCAACACAACTATCATGGCTTTCAATGCTGGTCGAAGCCATCCACTGGGCAAGATCCGTCTCAAATACCAGATCGGTGATCTCCGAACGGAGGTTTCCTGCTATGTGATCGATGCTAATGTATCCTACAACGTCTTGCTGGAACGTCCATAGATACACGAGAACATGATCGTCCCTTCCACACTTCACCAGTGCTTCAAGTACGTCAACAGCAACGGTGTCGTGAAGATGGAGTTTGCTGATGTCGATCCTTTTAAGGGCATCGAAGCTTACTATGGAGATTCGGTAATTTACCAATCTTAACCCCCCAAGGATGACGGTAATGAAGCTGACAATGAAGCTCAAGCAAGTCCATCCTCCAATGATGGTCTCCTGATTATCCGAATCAAAGGGCGTGCTACTCTAAAAGGTACTCTGAAGCCTCTCACAATCTGGATGAAAAAGAAGAACCTCGATAAGGTCAAGCCACTGACCATCACTCTCAGCAAGACACCCGAAAAGAAACCTACTGATGTCCGTCCTCCCAACCCTGAAGAATTACCCTGCATGGTGAACTCAGCCAAGACTGTGGCTCCTCTTCCAGATGATGATCCTCTCAATGTGTATATCAACACTGATAATAATGTACCTTCTGCGGATAATGTTATCCTTGAATAAGAACTTGCGTACTTCCTTAGTAAAGGTTTATCTTTGAATTACCCCGATGTCTATCAATCTGTAAACCACTACATAGATACGATATACGCCCTAGAGAACGGTATAGGACCACACCTCTGTATGCCGGTCACAACACCTCACCTGCGGAAAAAAGTTTACCCTGAAGATATCCTCTACTTTATCGTTCCAGTCAGAAAGAAAGATGAAGAGCTAATCATCTTCGATCGTATAATTGGCGAGAGAAAGTTTGTTCCAGACTCTACTTCTTCCAAGCACAACATAGAAGCTGACTATGACTCTGGAAAAATGTAACTTTTTCGGTATATTGGCAGACCAAGAATATCATCCAGAATATGGGATAAGACATCAAAAGCAATAAAGGGCTAAATTACGGTCGAGGACGACGGTTGCCAATAGGACACTTTGCTCCCCCCGTCAAACCCGAGAACTACTACCAACGAAGTGGTGTTGGTTTGGGCTATGTCTCTCCTCCAACAACTCCCGAAAGATCAGATGATGAAGCAGATCGTTGTTTTCATTCTTCTGATTCCTCCCTCTGGGACTCAAACTCCAGCATCGACGACATGTTCAAAGCAACTCTGTCCGTCAACATAGTTTTCGTCGACCAAATTATAGACGATGTCCAATCAATCGAACTAAAACAATAGGCTCAAAAGATGGACACCAGGTGGGAGCTGCGCTTCGAATATTGGGAACCACCTACCGAAGATAAAGTCATCCAAGTCAATCTAGGAGATGAAGCATCTTTCAAACCAATCTTCATCAGCAAAAGCCTATCTGACGAAGAACGCCAATCTTTTATACATCTTATAAGAGAATACATCGACGTCTTTGCATGGAGCTACGAAGACATGCCAGGCTTGAACCCTAAAGTCGCCATGCACCACCTGAACATTTTGTCTAAAGCTAAGCTAGTGAAGCAGCAGCAACGACGATTCCGACCAGACGTCATAGATGCCATCGAGGATAAAGTCAAGAAGCTCATTGCCAGTGGATTCATTCACGAGGAACAACACCCAGACTGGGTCGCCAACATCGTTCCAGTCATAAAAAAATTGTAAAGTTCGAGTCTGTATCGACTACCATTATTTGAACTCTGCATGCCCGAAAGACGAGTTACCTCTACCGATCACCGACGTAATAATCAACAATACTTGCGACTTCGAGCGGATGTCCTTCATGGATGGATTCTGAGGCTACAACCAGATCAAGATGTTCCCCGATAACGAGAAGCACACATCTTTTCAAACACCGTTGGGGGTATAGTGCTATACGGTGATGTCCTTCGGATTGAAGAATACAGGGGTGACATACCAGCGAGCCATGAACACATTTTTTGCGATCATTTGTGCAAAAATGTGGAGTGCTACGTAGACGATATCGCAGTCAAAAGTTATCTCAAGGACAACCACCTCTAAGACTTGAGAACGGTGTTCGAACTAATGCGTGCACACCAACTCAAGATGAATCCAACCAAGTCTTTTCTGGGAGTCTCCAGCAGCAAGTTCCTCGGTTTTGTCATCACTTCAAAGGGTATACATCTGGACCCAGAGAAAGTGAAGGCTATTATCGACATGCATCCTCCAAGAAACCTCAAAGAGTAATGCGGACTACAAGGAAGGCTAGCTTACATCAGATGTTTTATTTCGAACCTCTCTGGAAGGTGTCAACCATTCACTCAGCTCATGAAGAAAGGCGTATCTTTCGTCTGGACTGAACAATGTCAACGCGTA
The DNA here is from genome assembly GCA_029216955.1 of Iris pallida. Taxonomy (NCBI): domain Eukaryota; kingdom Viridiplantae; phylum Streptophyta; class Magnoliopsida; order Asparagales; family Iridaceae; genus Iris; species Iris pallida. The sequence continues at coordinate 76,816,028 of JANAVB010034417.1, forward strand.
TTCGACGACATCAAGGCGTATCGTACAAGCACTCCAGTATTGGTAGCTCCAATAATGGGGAAGCCCTTCTTACTATATGTCCACGCTATGGATCATTTCCTTGGCGCCCTCTTAGCTCAGAAGAACGAAGGCGGCCATGAACAGGCAATCTACTACCTCAGCCGCACAATGGTGGGTGCCGAACACAGATACACACCGGTGGAGAAGGAATACCGTGTACTAGTATTTGCCATCCAGGAGATATGCCACTATGTGTCTGGGCAGACTATCCACATCATATCTAAAATTAAACCACTCAGGATACTCATGACTAAACTGGGCTCTCTCAATTCTCGTTTAGCTCCGTGGGCAATGATGTTGACTCCGTACGATATGATCTTCGTTCCTCAGAAGGCAGTAAAAGGCCAAGCTATCACGCCCCAGAACCAGAATACTGGAGAGCGGGGGCAGACATAGCCAGCTACGTATATGAAATGGAATCCATCTCGCTATACGGTCACGGCTGTCTAGATACATGAGGGTTTATCTACAAGCCAACAGTCTCTTAAGGTCATGAACAAGCCTAGTGTCTCAATCACAAGCAAGTAAGTAAAAGGTTACAAGAAGTATGATCAATAAATATACAATAGTAAGGCGTCCCAAACATTACATATTCAACTTATCATGAAGCTAGTCGTTACAAAATATTAGGACTAGCAAGAGTTTAGTCATATATGATCAACCCTAGGATTTGTTAATCATGTTATAGCCCGTAGGCAGACAGTAAGTAAGGTGCAATCGAGCTAAACAGGTACTCGTCGGCTAAACGTCTCAAAAGAATATTTTACAATAAAGTGGGAGATCAAAAATAAACCCACTCGTTGACAGGGTTCCGTCTAGTGGCCACCATCTGGCTGGAAGGTCGGTAGATCCTCTAGAGCTGCCCCAAAATCTGGCCACACAAAACCAGCTGGGTCTGACCCCTGAAAGAGCAAGTGCCATAAAGGAAGCTTCACTTAGGAACTAAAACCAGCAATCAGCACAAGATATAAATAAAATATGAGCTGGAAATAAAGAAAATACATCATGATGATATACGACGAGATAACCATGGAACTATTCAGATAACCAGGTTACAACCCGTAAACCAAACAAGGACCGGGGTTGTAACCCTTCGTCTGAACAGAACTTGGAATTCTCACCATTTATTGGTAAAATAAATACAAGCATTCTGGTCATTCAATAATCTGGAACAGGATCAGGGCAAGACTAGACTGGTTAGACTCCATCCAATCATTTCACGGCCAAGCAAGAATTACGGCTTGATACTTTAACTAACTAGGGTTGTCAGAAGCCTAATTACTAACAAGATGCAATGAGATTATTCCACAGCCACAAGCCCTGCAGACCATCCAGGTTACCCGGGTTAAAAGATTAGAGTTGAATTCAGGTGGGTACATCGTCCAGGAAACGAATGTACCCTTAGGTAGCTTGAAGGGTGCAACACATGACAGTGTGCTGGAAATGTGCCCTACTCGACGGCAGGCTACAGATCCCAAGGCGTGCCCAGGTAACGGGATTGCCTGTAGCTGGGAGATCTCTTTATGACTAGTGTATTAATCTAGTTATTAGCCTTAGTCCATTTGAATGGGTACTCCTGACCGTGGTACTCAGGAGTCCCCTCCAAGACATGATGCAAGACAGGACTGGATTATTTGTACAAGCACAATCGCCCACGGTGTCCAAGATTAATTATACAGGTCATGTCATGTCAGGTAGCCGTCGCAACAGCTGTTTAAGATAATTATGCCAGGTTTTTTATGTCAAGTGTACTAGTCAAGAGTGCGCCACGACGGGACACTATCAGGTCATGTCATGTTTTACTTGTCAGGAGTGCACCACTACGGGTCACTATCATGCCAGGCTCAATTATCAGGTCCAAACATATCAAGTAAATTCGTGATTATCAAGTTTATAACAAAAGACGTATAGAAGAGCCATACGGCTAAGGCACATGCGGCCAGGATGGATCTTATGCGGCAAGAAGAGAACAGCCCATGCGGCTGAATCAGTGGTTCCATGCGGCCAAGGGTTTGAGTTCAACATGGAGCAGGCGTGCGGCTTCATGCGGCTAGAAGAAAGCCCAAGGCGCATGTGGCTCAGGGTTGCTGGGAGTCCATGCGGCCATGAAATGACTGGGCCTCATAAGGCTGAAGGGAGGGAAATCCATACGGCTCGATATAGCGGGCACACATGCCGCTACATAAGCAAGAGCGCATGCGGCTAGGTTCAGTCAAGGGTGCATGCGGCTCAAAGGAAAGGGGTTCTCATGCGGCTGGAACGGACTCGGGTTGATGCGGCTCGCGGAGCAAGATCCATGCGGCTAGGTCAATGCAATTGCTTATGCGGCTGGGGGGTGACAGTTGCATATGCGGTTTAAATAGTTGCTCCCACTAATGCGGCCAAGTCCATATAGACTCTTGCGGCTGATGAGAAATGAGTCCATGCGGCTAAGAATGGGACTCAGCCTCATGCAGCTGGGAATAAGTTTTATGTGGCTTAGAAGTACAAAAGTTTCATGCGGCTAGGGGCGACTTGCCGCATGCATACTCATGCGGTCAAGTACATCCATGTGCCAGGGAACTGTTCTTCTTCTCCAAATTTTCGAGGAGAAGAACACTATGAGCCCATGCCTTTCAAGCTTCATAAAATCTTCATCCGGAGCCCAAATCCGAACTTCCATAGGTCAAAATGGGGTAGAACGAGATTCTCTACAACATGGAACCATCAAAACTCAAAAATAACCAGATTAAGTAGATCAAAACCCAAGAAATCCAAAAATAAAGTAAATATAGATCTACAAGAATCTAGCCATGGAAAGTAAAAATGCCAAGTTCTAAAGTTAGTTAGAATGCTGTAAGGAAGAGAATGAAACAATAAAATTTGAGTTCCTCCATGAAGCAAGTTGCACTTGCCTAGACCTCTCTTTCCCTCTCTCTGGTAGGTAAGGAAGTAATGGTGGAGAAGATGATAAATAAAGAGAGAGAAAGGAGAAGGGTTAATAAATGGTAGTGGTGGTGGTAGGTAGGGGGTTCACCCCTTGGTTTATGATGAACCAAGAGCAATCCCAAACCGAACCAAGCCAACCCAAACCAAGAATAAACCAAGCCCATGGAGGAAATGCAAATACAAGATAAAATACGTATACGTATTCCAAATACGTAATACGAACACAGGCATTGCAACTCTACCCACCTTAAAAGAATTTCGTCCTCAGAATTTAATTAAGAGGCTAGAGAGACGAGGACAAGCTATACTAATAACAAGCGAGTTATACTAGGCAATCAATCAATCATGCAAGCAAGGAATCGAAGGCATGAGGCATAAGGAAGACATTATACCTCACGAGTCAAACAAGTCGGGATATCGCGATCGGATATCGTCCTCACGCTCCCACGTTGACTCCCCCAAAGAGTGATGACCCCAAGCAACTCGAACTAACTTGATAGTCTTATTCTTGAGGATCTTCTCTCTCCGGTCCAATATAGACACGGGCCTCTCCTCATACGAAAGGTTGGTACCAACAACCAATTCCGAATGATCCAGGATGTGGCTCGGGTCTGGGATATACCATTGTAATTGGGATACATGGAACACGTCATGCACCTCGCTTAGTGACGGCGGAAGAGCGAGACGATAGGGTACATCTCCTACTCGCTCCAGAATGTCAAACGGTCCTATATACCTTGGACTAAGCTTTCTTCGTATGCCAAAATGAATGACGCAATGGTTAGGCGAAATCCTCAGGAATACATGATCGCCGACCGAAAACTCGAGGGGACGCCGATGAGAATCGGCCCAATGGTGCTGGCGATCCTGAGCAACTCGAAGGTGATCTCTAACCCTCCTGACCACCTCAACTGTCTGGGCAATCATTTCAGGACCAAGCATCTGCCTCTCTCCAACATCATCCTAGGCTAGCGGGGATCTGCACTTCCTACCATACAGTGCCTCGAACGGTGCCATCTGGATACTGGCCTGGAAACTGTTGTTGTACGAGAATTCCACCAGGTGCAAGTGATCTTCCCATGAACCACCGAAGTCAAGTGTGCAAGACCGCAACATGTCTTTAAGAGTCTGGATCGTGCGCTCCGACTGGCCATCTGTCTGCGGGTGATACGCTGAACTGAACTGGAGATGAGTTCCCAGACTCTCTTGTAAGCTACGCCAAAAGTGCGACGTAAATCTCGAATCTCGGTCCGAGGTGATACTGACTGGCACACCGTGCAATCTGACAATCTGCCTGAGGTACATCTCTGCTAGCTGAACCGTCGACTGACCAATTCTGAATGGAAGAAAGTGAGCCACCTTCGTGAGCCGATCAACAATAACCCAGATCGCATCTCTACCAGCTGGGGATCTAGGTAGTCCAGTCACAAAATCCATGGTCACATGCTCCCACTTCCATTCTGGAATCGACAAGGGCTGAAGAAGTCCAGCCGGTCTCTGATGTTCAGCCTTGACTTGTTGGCAAACCAAACACCGAGAGACAAACCGAGCTATCTCCCGCTTTATGCCATTCCACCAGAAGTACTGACGGATATCACGGTACATCTTCGTACCGCCGGGATGGATGGAATACTGAGAACTGTGCGCCTCTGACTTGATCTCCTGTCTGATATCTCCACTGGGTACACAAAGACGCTTACCATGTCGAAGTGTACCATCCTCATGAATGCATAACTCTGTTCTTTGTCCTGCCTCGTACTAGCCGCTGAAGCTTGGAATCTGCCGACTGCGCCATCCGGATCCTTTCGACTATAGTGGACTGAACTTGTATACTGGCCATCAAGGCCACACTGGAAGGGAGAATAACTTCAATACCCATCTTCTGAAGATCTGCTAACAGCTCTGGTTGCGCTGTTAGGAAATAAACCTCGGCTCTCCTGCTTAAAGCATCCGCAACAACATTGGCCTTCCCAGGATGATACTGCAGGTTGACATCATAATCCACAAGAAGCTCTAGCCATCTCCTCTGATGCATGTTAAGATCCTTCTGGGTGAAAACATACTTTAGGCTCTTGTGGTCGGTGAAAATCTCTACCCTATCTCCATACAAATAGTGCCTCCACAACTTAAGTACAAAAACTACTGCTGCCAGCTCCAAGTCATGGGTTGGGTAATTCCTCTCATGATCACGAAGTTGCCGTAACGCATAAGCTATTACCTTCCCATGCTGTATCAGACCACATCCTAAACCTCTGCCTGAAGCATCACAGTACACTGAGAATCCTCCGGTCCCATCTGGAAGCATGAGAATGGGAGCCGTCATCAAGCCCCGCTTCAACTGCTCAAAAAAACTCTGACACTCTGCTGTCCAAACAAACTGTACATCCTTGCAGGTCAACTGCGTCAATGGCGTCGAAATCCGAGCAATCTGAAACAAACCGCCGGTAGTAGCCGGCCAATCCAAGAAAACTATGAACCTCTGCAACTGTGCTGGACACTGGCCATGACTCAATAGCCACAATCTTTTGGGGTCCACTTCTACTCCTCCTCTGGTGATGATATGACCCAAGTACGAAATGCAATCGAGCCAGAACTCGCATTTGCTGAACTTGGCATATAACTGGTGCTTCCTGAGAATCTGAAGAAACATACGGAGATGCTGCTCATGCTCCGTCTCACTCTTGCTGTAGACCAGGATGTCATCCAAGAACACAATCATGAACTGATCCAAGTAAGGTATGAAGATACGATTCATGAGGTCCATGAATACTGCCGACGCATTGGTCGCTCGAAAAGGCATAACAAGGAACTCCTAATGCCCATATCTCGATCTAAAAGCTGTCTTCGGGATGTCCTGCTCTCTGACTCTGATCTGATGATATCCTGACCGCAAATCAATCTTCGAGAATACTGATGCCCCCTTGAGTTGATTAAACAAGTCATCTATCCTCAGAAGAGGGTATCTGTTCTTGATTGTCACTGAGTTCAAGGTACGATAATCAACACATAACCTGGACGTACCATCCTTCTTTTTTACAAGAAGCATCGGGGCTCCCCAAGGCGATCCACTAGCACGAATAAATCCTTTGGTCCTGAGTTCCTCAATTATTTTGTATAATATCTTCAATTCTGATGGCGCCATCCTGTAGACTCTCTCTGACACTTGGGCTGTCCCGGGAATCAAGTCTATAGTGAACTCGATCTCCCGCTCTGGAGGCATACCTGGAAGCTCTTCTGGGAAAACATCTGGGAACTCATCCACTATCCTGGGTAACTGCACTGCTGCTACTGTCATCCGCAATATCGGAGGAGAAGGCTCAACTTCACCTCGGGAAAAGGAAAACTCTGACTCACCTGGAATGCTAAAAACAACCCTGCCGATATGGCAGTCTATTCTAGCATACTGGTTCCTCAACCAATCCATCCCTAAGACCACATCATAATCGGCCATCGGGAATTCTATCAATCTAGCGGGGAACTCTCTACCGTTAACTACGATCTGACACGAGGAAAATACTCTATCTACTCCCACAAGTTCGTTACCAGTAAGTATATTGAGCCTTACTGATAATGACTCGGGCTCCAATCCTACCCGTGTCGCAAATCGTGCAGACATAAAAGAATATGATACACCAGAATCAAATAAAGCTGAAGCTGGAAATGAGTTGACGAGAATAGTACCAGCCACTACCTCTCCTGGTGCCAATCCTTCCTCTGCGGTCATCACCATAGCCTGACCGTGCCCTCGGGGTGCTGGTCCCCTCTGCTGAAATCCTTGCTGCCTGCTCTGACTCTGGGCTTGGACTTGTGCATACTGCTGAGGGTTCTGTTGCTGGAATACTTGGGTCTGAGGCGGCAAGGGCCTCGACAATGGGTACTGCTGCTGCTGGACCGGAGCTGGTCCTCTCACCGAAGAGCTAGAAAGGTTGGACGATGATGAACCACCTCTATTCGGGCAGGATCCAACCCTATGGTCTGGTGCTCCACAAGCCAGGCACAATCCTTGCGCCCTGCGATATTCTGCCATCACATGGCCTGGCTTTCCACAATAAGAAAATCCCACTGCGGAAGACTGCTTCTGCTTCTGCTGCTGAGGGTACGTCGGGGTTGAATGCTGGACCGACGTTACTGAGGCCGCTCGCCTCGGAGCTCCAATAGTCAAAGCCCTGGCTGCCGGGGCTGGGACTGAAGACTGATTCATCTGGCCGTGGGATCTCTTCCGACCTCCGGCCCTATCTACAATCCTCTGGGAGGTATACTCATGCCTCCGGGCTGCTCTCAATACTGCATCAAAAGTCTGATGCTCAAACTGCTCAACTGCCAACAAGATCTCCAGGTGAAGTCCCTGCTGGAACTGCTGGGCTCTATTATACTCGGTTGCCACCAAGGTGGGAGCAAACCGACTGAGTCTAGAAAACTCGGCTGCATATCTGTCGACCGTCCTGCCTCCTTGCTTCAGATTAGTGAACCGGGTCTGTAGATCATACCGAGCCACGGTATCGAAATACTTGGTCTGGAATCTCTCTCTGAATACTGCCCAAGCAATGGGTGCTGCTAATCCAACGGCCTGCGCTGTCCACCAGCTGCGGGCAAGATCTAACAACTGCAGGCACACAACGGCCACCTTCTCGTTCTCTGGGGTCCTGGCTGCTTCTAGAATCACCTTTGTGTCCTGAAGCCATGCATCTGCTGCGATAGCATCTTCACTACCGTCAAAGAACGGAGGGTTCAAGCGCTTGAAGCTGTTGGCCGCGCTGTTCCCTGGATGACCGCCTCTGGTCAAAGCATCAGCCACTGCTTGTTGCAAGGCATCTCCACGACGATTTTAAGAAGCTATCAAGGTCCTGACGAGTCCTACTAATGTGCCATCATCAGGTTCGGCATGCTGAACTGGCTGAACTGGGGGCTCTTCTCCAATAGGCTCGACTCTGGAGGCTACTCCGGAGTGCTGGACTTGATCTCCGGGTTGCTGCTGGTCCACGGAAGGTGCTCCACCTTACTGATCGGTAGGACCACGAATAATGCCGCTGAAGAAGACGACATAGGGAACAATAAGGAAGGACTAGGACAGGTTAACGATACAAGCACATGATCAGGACAAGAATCCAGGGATTCAGAAGATACGAGCAAAGATCAAGGACGAATACTGATTAAGACATCTATTCGGTAAACCCTCACATATCTTGATTCACAAGACCTATATGGGCCACCACTTAAACCATATCACGTCCAGAACCAGAATACTGGAGAGCGGGGGCAGACATAGCCAGCTACGTATATGAAATAGAATCCATCTCGCTATACGGTCACGGCTGTCTAGATACATGAGGGTTTATCTACAAGCCAACAATCTCTTAAGGTCATGAACAAGCCTAGTGTCTCAATCACAAGCAAGTAAGTAAAAGGTTACAAGAAGTATGATCAATAAATATACAATAGTAAGGCGTCCCAAACATTACATATTCAGCTGATCATGAAGCTAGTCGTTACAAAATGTTAGGACTAGCAAGAGTTTAGTCATACATGATCAACCCTAGGATTTGTTAATCATGTTACAGCCCGTAGGCAGACAGTAAGTAAGGTGCAATCGAGCTAAACAGGTGCTCGTCGGCTAAACGCCTCAAAAGAATATTTTTACAATAAAATGGGAGATAAAAAATAAACCCACTCGTTGCCAGGGTTCCGTCTAGTGGCCACCATCTGGCTGGAAGGTCGGTTGTAATGCCTGTGGTTCGTATTACGTATTTCTGGAATACGTGTACGTATTTTATTGTGTATTACATGATTCCTTGCATCTTGGCTTGGTTATTTCTTGGCTTGGTTTGGCTTGGCTCGATTTTCCTTGGTTCAATATGAACCAATGTAAACCCCCTACCTACCACCACCCTTGTATTTATTAGCCCATTCTTTTCTCTCTCTTCATTAATCTCATCTTCTTCTTCCTCATTACTTCCCTACCTACCAGAGAGAGAAGAGAGAGGTCTAGGCAAGTGCAACTTGCTTCATGGAGGAACTCTGATTTCATTACTCCATTCTCTTCCTTACTGCATTTTAAAGCACTTTAGAACTTGGCATTTTCACTTTCCATGGCTAGATCCTTGTAGATCTATATTTGTTTCATTTTCGGATTTTTGGGGTTTTGATCTATTTAATCCTGTTATTTCTGAGTTTTGAAGGTTCCATGTTGTATAGTAGCTCGTTCTACCCCATTTTGACCTAAGGAAGTTCAGATTTGGGCTCCGGATGATGGAGTTGTGGAGCTTGAGAACTTGGCTCTCATGGAGTTCTCCTTCTCAGAAGTTTGGGGAAGAAGAACTGTATCCTGACTTGACCGCATGAACATTTCATGCGGCAAGTATTCTTCCTGGCGCATGGGCTTGACTTGACCGCATGACTAGTTCATGCGGCAAGTGTAACTTAGCCGCATGCACCCCATTGTCTCCTAGCCGCATAGGCGTATGGATAGCATGGCTGCCTAGGACCTTGCTCCCGAGCCGCATATGCGCCCACCCCGCCAGCCGCATGAGGACCCCGCTGCTCCCAGCCGCATGAATGCTCTAACTTAGCCTCATGCGCCCTCACTTCTTCCTGGCCGCATGGGCTCATTCCCCATCGACCGCATATGTGCTCTCTTATTTGAACCGCATAGACTTTTAAAGTCCGGGCCGCATGACCCTGATTAATCCCGACCGCATATGGATCCTTCATTTCCTCAGCCGCATGAGCCTGATCCTATCCAACCGCATGGACTCTCTTCCATTAGCCGCATGACTCGCTCACCCCGGCCGCATAAGCAACCACTGAACGCAGCCGCATGTGCGTCCTCCTCATCGAGCCGTATGAACCCATCTCGCCAGCCGCATGGGTTCTCTTTCCTGAGGACCGCATGCGCCTTTGTACTTCCAGCCACATGCGCCCCCCCTGCCCTGGCCGCATGGGATCTAGTAACCCTGGCCGCATGACCTCTCCTATTTGAGCCGCATGCGCCCCCTCCTTCCTAGCCGTATAAGCCTGAGCCGCATAACTTTTATGGTCCTGTGTACCATTATTTATCATTACTTGCCCGTGTTTTGTAACTCCTTTATTAGGTATTTTACGCCCATTTTATATCCTTACGCCTTTTGTCCTGAACTGGATAATCCTGAATTGATGTAACATGCTTGGAATTAATAACTAAAACTTGACACGATTGTGACCCGTAGAGGAGCACTCCTGACATGAGTAACCTGACGTGACCTGATAGTGGCCCGCCGTGGCACACTCATGACAAGTACACTTGACATGATAACCTGACATGACATATCTTGAGAAGCTATTGCGACGGCTACCTGACATGACATGACCTGTATAAATTACATGGACACCGTGGGCGATTGTGCTTGTACAAATAATCCAGTCCTGTCTTGCATCATGTCTAGGACAGGGACTCCTGAGTACCACGGTCAGGAGTACCGATTGAATTGGAATAAGGTTAATAACTAGATTAATATATTAGTCATGAAGAGATTTTCCAGCTACAGGCAATCCCGTTACCTGGGCGCGCCTGGGATCTGTAGCCTGCTGTCGAGTAGGGCACATTTCCAGCACACTGTCATGTGTTGCACCCTTCAAGCTACTTAAGGGTACATGCGTTTCCTGGACGATGTACCCACCTGAATTCAACCTAACTTTCGACCTGGGTAACCTGGATGGTCTGCAGGGCTTGTGGCTGTGGAATAATCTCATTGCATCTTGTTAGTAAATAGGCTTGTGATAACCCTAGTTAGTTAAAGTATCAAGCCGTAGGTCTTACTTGGCCGTGAAATGATTGGATGGATTCTATCATGTCTAGTCTGCCCTGATCTTGTTCCAGATTACTGTCTGACTAGAATGCTTGTATTTATTTTACCGATAAATGGTGAGAATTCCAAGTTCTGCTCAGACGAAGGGTTACAACCCCGGTCCTGGTTTGGTTTACGGGTTGTAACCTGGTTATCTGAATAGTCCCATGGTTATCTCATCGTATATCATCCTGATGTATTTTTCTTTAATTCCAGTGCTTACTTTATTCCAGTTCTTACTTTTATTTATACTCTTGTGCTGATTGCTGGTTTTAGTTCCTTAGTGAAGCTTCCTTTGTGGCACTTGCTCTTTCTGGGGTCTGACCCAGCTGGTTTTGTGTGGCTAGATTTTGGAGCAGCTCCAGAGGATCCACCGCTTTTCCAGCCCGATGGTGAACACCAGACGTAACCCGGGCAACGAGTGGGTTTATTTTTGATCTCCCACTTTATTGTAAAAATATTCTTTTGAGGCATTTAGCCGACGAGCACCTGTTTAGCTCGATTGTATTTACTTACTGTCTGCCTACGGGCTGTAACATGATTGACAGATCCTAGGGTTGATCATGTATGACTAAACTCTTGCTAGTCCTCACATTTTGTAACAACTAGCTTCATGATCAGCTGAATATGTAATATTTGGGACGCCTTATTATTGTATATTTAATGATCATACATCTTGTAACATTTACTTACTTGCTTGTGATTGAGACACTAGGCTTGTTTATGACCATAGGAGACTGTTGGCTTGTAGTAAACCCTCATGTATCTAGACAGCCGTGACCGTATAGCGAGATGGATTCCATTTCATATACGTAGCTGGCTATGTCTGCCCCCGCTCTCTAGTATTCTGGTTCTGGGGCGTGACATGGTTTAAGTGGTGGCCCATGCAGGTCTTGTAAATCAAGATATGTGAGGGTTTATAGAATAGATGCCTCAATCAGTATTCGTCCTTGATCTCTGCTCGTATCTTCTGAATCCCTGGATTCTTGTCCTGATCGTGTGCTTGTATCGTTGATCTGTCCTGGTCCTTCCTTATTGTTCCCTATGTCGTCTTCTTCAGCGGCATTGTTCGTGGTCCTTCCGACCAGCAAGGCGGAGCACCTCCCGCGGACCAGCAGTAACCCGAAGATCAAGTCCAGCATTCTGGAGTAGCCTCCAGAGTTGAGCCTACTGAAAAAGAGCCTCCAGTTCAGCCCGTTCAGCCTGTAGAGCCTGATGAAGGCACATTAGTAGGACTCGTCAGGACCTTGATAGCTTCTCAAGATCGTCGTGGAGATGCCTTGCAACAGGCAGTGACGGATGCTTTGACCAGAGGAGGTCATCAGGGTAACAATGCGGCCAACAGCTTCAAGCGCTTGAACCCTCTATTCTTCGACGGTAGTGAAGATGCTATCGCAGCAGATGCATGGCTTCAGGATACTGAAGTGATTCTCGATGCAGCCAAGACCCCAGAGAATGATAAGGTAGCTGTGGTGCGCTTGCAGCTATTAGATCTTGCCCGCAGCTGGTGGGCAGCGCAGGCCGTTGGATTAGCAGTACCCATTCCATGGGCAGTATTCAGAGAGAGATTCCAGACCAAGTATTTTGATGCTGTAGCTCGGTACGATCTACAGACGAGGTTCACCAACTTGAAGCAAGGAGGCAGGACGGTCGACGGATATGCGGCCGAGTTTTCGAGACTCAGTCGGTTTGCTCCCACCTTGGTGGCAACCGAGTATGATCGAGCCCAGCGATTCCAGCAGGGGCTTCACCTGGAGATCTTATTAGCAGTTGAGCAGTTCGAGCATCAGACTTTTGATGCAGTCTTGAGAGCAGCCCGGAGGCATGAGTATACCTCCCAGAGGATTGTGGATAGGGTCGGAGGTCGGAAGAGATCTCACGGCCAGATGAATCAGTCTTCAGCCCCAGCCCCGGCAGCTAGGGCTTTGACTATTGGAGCTCCGAGGCGAGCGGCCTCCGTGACGTCGGTTCAGCATTCAACCCCGACGTACCCTCAGCAGCAGCAGAAGCAGAAGCAGTCTTTCGCAGTGGGATGTTCTCATTGTGGGAAGCCAGGCCATGTGGTGGCAGAGTGTCGCAGGGCACAGGGATTGTGTCTGGCTTGTGGAGCACCAGACCATAGGGTCGGATCCTGCCCGAACAGGGGTGGTTCATCATCGTCCAACCTTTCTAGCTCTTCGGTGAGAGGACCAGCACCGGTCCAGCAGCAGCAGTACCCATTGTCGAGGCCCTTGCCGCCTCAGTCCCAGATGTTCCAGCAGCAGAACCCCCAGCAGCATGTACAAGCCCAAGCCTTGAGCCAGAACAGGCAGCGAGGATTTCAGCAGAGGGGACCAGCACCCCGAGGGCACGGTCAGGCTATGGTGATGACCGCAGAGGAAGAATTGGCACCAGGAGAGGTAGTGGCAGGTACTATTCTCGTCAACTCCTTTCCAGCTTCAGCTTTATTTTATTCTGGTGCATTGCATTCTTTTATGTCTGCACGATTCGCGACACGGGTAGGATTGGAGCCCGAGTCATTATCAGTAAGGCTCAATATACTTACTGGTAACGGACTTGTGGGAGTAGATAGAGTGTTTTCCTCGTGTCGGATCGTAGTTAGCGGTAGAGAATTCCCCGCTAGATTGATAGAATTCCCGATGGCCGATTATGATGTGGTCCTAGGGATGGATTGGTTGAGAAACCAGTATGCTAGGATAGACTGCCACATTGGCAGGGTTGTTTTTAGCATTCCCGGCGAGCCAGAGTTTTCCTTTTTCCGAGGTGAAGTTGAGCCTTCTCCTCCAGTATTGCGGATGGCAGTAGCAGCAGTACAGTTGCCCAGAATAGTGGATGAATTCCCAGATGTTTTCCCAGAAGAGCTACCAGGTATGCCTCCAGAGCGGGAGATCGAGTTCACTATAGACTTGATTTCCGGGACAGCCCCAGTATCAGAGAGAGTCTACAGGATGGCGCCTTCAGAATTGGAGATATTGTACAAGATGATTGAAGAACTTCGAGCTAAGGGATTCATTCGTGCTAGTGGATCGCCTTGGGGAGCCCCGATGCTTCTTGTGAAAAAGAAGGATGGTACGTCCAGGTTATGTGTTGATTATCGTACCTTGAACTCAGTAACAATCAAGAACAGATACCCTCTTCCGAGGATAGATGACTTGTTTGATCAACTCAAGGGGGCTTCAGTATTCTCGAAGATTGATTTGCGCTCAGGTTATCATCAGATCAGAGTCAGAGAGCAGAACATCCCGAAGACAGCTTTTAGATCGAGATATGGGCATTGGGAGTTCTTTGTTATACCTTTTGGAGCAACCAATATGCCAGCCGTATTCATGGATCTCATGAATCGCATCTTCATGCCTTACTTGGATCAGTTCGTGATTGTGTTCTTGGATGACATCTTGGTCTACAGCAAGAGTGAGGCGGAGCATGAGCAGAATCTCAGAGTTGTTCTTCAGATTCTCAGGGAGCACCAGTTATATGCCAAGTTCAGTAAATACGAGTTCTGGCTCGATCGCATTTCGTGCTTGGGTCATATCATCACCAGAGGAGGAGTAGAAGTGGATCCCCAGAAGATTGTGGCTATTGAGTCATGGCCAGTGCCCAGCACAGTTGCAGAGGTTCGTAGTTTTCTTGGATTGGCCGGCTACTACCGGCGGTTTGTTTCAGATTTTGCTCGGATATCAGCGCCATTGACCCAGTTGACCCGCAAGGATGTGCAGTTTGCTTGGACAGCAGAGTGCCAGGGTTCTTTTGAGCAGTTGAAACGAGGCCTGATAACAGCTCCTATTCTCACGCTTCCAGATGGAATCGGAGGATTCTCAGTATATTGTGATGCTTCAGGCAGAGGCCTAGGATGTGTTCTGATGCAGCATGGGAAGGTAATAGCTTATGCGTCACGGCAACTTCGTGATCATGAGAGGAATTACCCAACCCATGACTTGGAGCTGGCAGCAGTAGTGTTTGCACTTAAGTTGTGGAGGCACTATTTGTATGGAGATAGGGTGGAGATTTTCACCGACCATAAGAGCCTGAAGTATGTTTTCACCCAGAAGGATCTTAACATGCGTCAGAGAAGATGGCTGGAGCTTCTTGTGGATTATGATGTCAACCTGCAGTATCATCCTGGGAAGGCCAATGTTGTTGCAGATGCTTTGAGCAGGAGAGCCGGAGTTTATTTCCTAACGGCGCAACCAGAGCTGTTAGCAGATCTTCAGAAAATGGGTATTGAAGTTGTTCTTCCTTCCAGTGTGGCATTGATGGCCAGCATGCAATTTCAGTCCACTATAGTCGAGAGGATCCGGATGGCACAGTCAGCAGATTCCAAGCTTCAGCGACTCAGAGCAGAGTGCGAGACAGGACGAAGACCAGAGTTATGCATTCATGAGGATGGTACACTTCGACATGGTAAGCGTCTTTGTGTACCCAGCGGAGATATCAGGTGGGAGATCATGGCAGAGGCGCACAGTTCTCAGTATTCCATCCATCCTGGCGGTACGAAGATGTACCGTGATATCCGTCAGCACTTCTGGTGGAATGGCATGAAGCGGGAGATAGCTCGGTTTGTCTCTCGGTGTTTGGTTTGCCAACAAGTTAAAGCTGAACATCAGAGACCGGCTGGACTTCTTCAGCCCTTGCCGATTCCAGAATGGAAGTGGGAGCATGTGACCATGGATTTTGTGACTGGATTACCTAGATCCCCAGCTGGTAGAGATGCTATCTGGGTTATAGTTGATCGGCTCACGAAGGTAGCTCACTTCCTCCCGTTCAGAGTTGGTCAATCGACGGCTCAGTTAGCGGAGATGTACCTTAGGCAGATTGTCAGATTGCGCGGTGTGCCAGTCAGTATCACCTCGGACCGAGATTCTAGATTTACGTTGCACTTTTGGCGTAGCTTGCAAGAGAGTTTGGGGACTCGTCTCCAGTTCAGCTCAGCTTATCATCCGCAGACAGATGGCCAGTCGGAACGCACGATCCAGACTCTTAAAGACATGTTGCGGTCCTGTACACTTGACTTCGGTGGTTCATGGGAAGATCACTTGCACCTGGTAGAATTCTCGTACAACAACAGTTTCCAGGCCAGTATCCAGATGGCACCGTTCGAGGCACTGTATGGCAGGAAGTGCAGATCCCCGTTAGCCTGGAATAATGTTGGAGAGAGGCAAATGCTTGGTCCAGAAATGATCGCTCAGACAGTTGAGGTGGTCAGGAGAGTCCGAGATCATCTTAGAGTTGCCCAAGATCGCCAGCGTCATTGGGTCGATTCTTATCGGCGTCCTCTCGAGTTTTCGGTCGGCGATCATGTATTCCTGAGGATTTCGCCTAACCGTGGCGTCATTCGTTTCGACGTACCGGGAAAGCTTAGTCCTAGGTATATAGGACCGTTCGATATTCTGGAGCGAGTAGGAGATGTATCCTATCGTCTCGCTCTTCCGCCGTTAGCTAAGCGAGGTGCATGACGTGTTCCATGTATCCCAATTACGACGGTATATCCCAGACCCGAGCCACATCCTAGATCATTCGGAATTGGTTGTTGGTACCAACCTTTCGTATGAGGAGAGGCCCGTGTCTATATTGGACCGGAGAGAAAAGATCCTCAAGAACAAGACTATCAAGTTAGACCGAGTTGCTTGGGGTCATCACTCTCTGGGGGAGTCAACGTGGGAGCGTGAGGATGATATCCGATCGCGATATCCCGACTTGTTTGACTCGTGAGGTATAATGTCCTTCTTATGCCTCATACCTTCGATTCCTTGCTTGCATGATTGATTGATTGATTACCTAGTTATAACTTGCTAGTGATTAGTGTAGCTTGTCATTGTTCCTCTAGCCTCTTAATTAAATTCCGAGGGCGGAATTCTTTTAAGGTGGGTAGAGTTGTAATGCCTGTGGTTCGTATTACGTATTTCTGGAATACGTGTACGTATTTTATTGTGTATTGCATGATTCCTTGCATCTTGGCTTGGTTATTTCTTGGCTTGGTTTGGCTTGGCTCGGTTTTCTTTGGTTCAATATGAACCAATGTAAACCCCCTACCTACCACCACCCTTGTATTTATTAGCCCATTCTTTTCTCTCTCTTCATTAATCTCATCTTCTTCTTCCTCATTACTTCCCTACCTACCAGAGAGAGAAGAGAGAGGTCTAGGCAAGTGCAACTTGCTTCATGGAGGAACTCTGATTTCATTACTCCATTCTCTTCCTTACTGCATTTTAAAGCACTTTAGAACTTGGCATTTTCACTTTCCATGGCTAGATCCTTGTAGATCTATATTTGTTTCATTTTTGGATTTTTGGGGTTTTGATCTATTTAATCCTGTTATTTCTGAGTTTTGAAGGTTCCATGTTGTATAGTAGCTCGTTCTACCCCATTTTGACCTAAGGAAGTTCGGATTTGGGCTCCGGATGATGGAGTTGTGGAGCTTGAGAACTTGGCTCTCATGGAGTTCTCCTTCTCAGAAGTTTGGAGAAGAAGAACTGTATCCTGACTTGACCGCATGAACATTTCATGTGGCAAGTATTCTCCCTGGCGCATGGGCTTGACTTGACCGCATGACTAGTTCATGCGGCAAGTGTAACTTAGCCGCATGCACCCCATTGTCTCCTAGCCGCATAGACGTATGGATAGCATGGCTGCCTAGGACCTTGCTCCCGAGCCGCATATGCGCCCACCCCGCCAGCCGCATGAGGACCCCGCTGCTTCCAGCCGCATGAATGCTCTAACATGCTTGGAATTAATAACTAAAACTTGACACGATTGTGACCCGTAGAGGAGCACTCCTGACATGAGTAACCTGACATGACCTGATAGTGGCCCGCCGTGGCACACTCATGACAAGTACACTTGACATGATAACCTGACATGACATATCTTGAGAAGCTGTTGCGACGGCTACCTGACATAACATGACCTGTATAAATTACATGGACACCGTGGGCGATTGTGCTTGTACAAATAATCCAGTCCTGTCTTGCATCATGTCTAGGACAGGGACTCCTGAGTACCACGGTCAGGAGTACCTATTGAATTGGAATAAGGTTAATAACTAGATTAATATATTAGTCATGAAGAGATTTCCCAGCTACAGGCAATCCCGTTACCTGGGCGCGCCTGGGATCTGTAGCTTGCCGTCGAGTAGGGCACATTTCCAGCACACTGTCATGTGTTGCACCCTTCAAGCTACTTAAGGGTACATGCGTTTCCTGGACGATGTACCCACCTGAACTCAACCCTAACTTTCGACCTGGGTAACCTGGATGGTCTGCAGGACTTGTGGTTGTGGAATAATCTCATTGCATCTTGTTAGTAAATAGGGTTGTGATAACCCTAGTTAGTTAAAGTATCAAGCCGTAGGTCTTGTTTGGCCGTGAAATGATTGGATGGATTCTATCATGTCTAGTCTGCCCTGATCTTGTTCCAGATTACTGCCTGACTAGAATGCTTGTATTTATTTTACCGATAAATGGTGAGAATTCCAAGTTCTGCTCAGACGAAGGGTTACAACCCCGGTCCTGGTTTGGTTTACGGGTTGTAACCTGGTTATCTGAATAGTCCCATGGTTATCTCATCGTATATCATCCTGATGTATTTTTCTTTAATTCCAGTGCTTACTTTATTCCAGTTCTTATTTTTATTTATACTCTTGTGCTGATTGCTGGTTTTAGTTCCTAAGTGAAGCTTCCTTTGTGGCACTTGCTCTTTCTGGGGTCTGACCCAGCTGGTTTTGTGTGGCCAGATTTCGGAGCAGCTCCAGAGGATCCACCGTTTTTCCAGCCCGATGGTGAACACCAGACGTAACCTGGGCAACGAGTGGGTTTATTTTTGATCTCCCACTTTATTGTAAAAATATTCTTTTGAGGCGTTTAGCCGACGAGCACCTGTTTAGCTCGATTGTATTTACTTACTGTCTGCCTACGGGCTGTAACATGATTGACAGATCCTAGGGTTGATCATGTATGACTAAACTCTTGCTAGTCCTCACATTTTGTAACGACTAGCTTCATGATCAGCTGAATATGTAATATTTGGGACGCCTTATTATTGTATATTTAATGATCATACATCTTGTAACATTTACTTACTTGCTTGTGATTGAGACACTAGGCTTGTTCATGACCATAGGAGACTGTTGGCTTGTAGTAAACCCTCATGTATATAGACAGCCGTGACCGTATAGCGAGATGGATTCCATTTCATATACGTAGCTGGCTATGTCTGCCCCCGCTCTCCAGTATTCTGGTTCGGGGGCGTGACATCAGTAGATCCTCTGGAGCTGCCCCAAAATTTGGCCACACAAAACCAGCTGGGTCAGACCCCAGAAAGAGCAAGTGCCACAAAGGAAGCTTCACTTAGGAACTAAAACCAGCAATCAGCACAAGATATAAATAAAAGTAAGAGCTGGAAATAAGGAAAATACATCATGATGATATACGACGAGATAACCATAGAACTATTCAGATAACCAGGTTACAACCCGTAAACCAAACAAGGACCGGGGTTGTAATCCTTCGTCTGAACAGAACTTGGAATTCTCACCATTTATTGGTAAAATAAATACAAGCATTCTGGTCATTCAATAATCTGGAACAGGATCAGGGCAAGACTAGACTGGTTAGACTCCATCCAATCATTTCACGGCTAAGCAAGAATTACGGCTTGATACTTTAACTAACTAGGGTTGTCACAAGCCTAATTACTAACAAGATGCAATGAGATTATTCTACAGCCACAAGCCCTGCAGACCATCCAGGTTACCCGGGTTAAAAGATTAGAGTTGAATTCAGGTGGGTACATCGTCCAGGAAACGAATGTACCTTTAGGTAGCTTGAAGGGTGCAACACATGACAGTGTGCTGGAAATGTGCCCTACTCGACGGCAGGCTACAGATCCCAAGGCGTGTCCAGGTAACGGGATTGCCTGTAGCTGGGAGATCTCTTTATGACTAGTGTATTAATCTAGTTATTAGCCTTAGTCCATTTGAATGGGTACTCCAGACCGTGGTACTCAGGAGTCCCCTCTTATACATGATGCAAGACAGGACTAGATTATTTGTACAAGCACAATCGCCCACGGTGTCCAGGATTAATTAAACAGGTCATGTCATGTAAGGTAGCCGTCGCAACAGCTGTTCAAGATAATCATGCCAGGTTTTTTATGTCAAGTGTACTAGTCAAGAGTGCGCCACGACGGGCCACTATCAGGTCATGTCATATTTTACTTGTCAGGAGTGCACCACTACGGGTCACTATCATGCCAGGCTCAATTATCAGGTCCAAATATATCAAGTAAATTCGTGATTATCAGGTCCAAGTATATCAAGTAAATTCGTAATTATTCAGGGCTATAGAAGAGCCATACGGCAAAGGCACATACGGCCAGGATGGATCTCATGCGGCAAGAAGAGAACAGCCCATGCGGCTGAATCAGTGGTTCCATGCGGCCAAGGGTTTGGGTTCAACATGGAGCAGGCGTGCGGCTTCATGCGGCTAGAAGGAAGCCCAAGGCGCATGTGGCTCAGGGTTGCTGGGAGTCCATGCGGCCAGGAAATGACTGGGCCTCATGCGGCTGAGGGGAGGGAAATCCATACGGCTCGATATAGCGGGCACACATGCGGCTACATAAGTAAGAGCGCATGCGGCTCAAAGGAAAGGGGTTCTCATACGGCTGCAACGGACTCGGGTTCATGCGGCTCGTAGAGCAAGATCCATGCGGCTAGGTCAATGCGATTGCTTATACGGCTGGGGGGGGTGACAGTTGCATATGCGATTTAAATAGTTGCTCCCACTAATGCGGCCAAGTCCATATAGACTCATGCGGCTGATGGGAAATAAGCCCATGCGGCTAAGAATGGGACTCAGCCTCATGCGGCTGGGACTAAGTTTCATGCGGCTTAGAAGTACAAGGGTTTCATGCGGCTGGGGGCGACTTGCCGCATGAATACTCATGCGGTCAAGTACAGCCATGCGCCAGGGAACTGTTCTTTTTCTCCAAATTTCCGAGGAGAATAACACTATGAGCCCATGCCTTTTAAGCTTCATAAAACCTTCATCCGGAGCCCAAATCCGAACTTCCATAGGTCAAAATGGGGTAGAACGAGATTCTCTACAACATGGAACCATCAAAACTCGAAAATAACCAGATTATGTAGATCAAAACCCAAGAAATCTAAAAATAAAGTAAATATAGATCTACAAGAATCTAGCCATGGAAAGTGAAAATGCCAAGTTCTAAAGTTAGTTAGAATGCTGTAAGGAAGAGAATGAAGCAATAAAATTTAAGTTCCTCTATGAAGCAAGTTGCACTTGCCTAGACCTCTCTTTCCCTCTCTCTGGTAGGTAAGGAAGTAATGGTAGAGAAGATGATAAATGAAGAGAGAGAAAGGAGAAGGGTTAATAAATGGTAGTGGTGGTGGTAGGTAGGAGGTTCACCCCTTGGTTCATGATGAACCAAGAGCAATCCCAAATCGAACTAAGCCAACCCAAACCAAGAATAAACCAAGCCCAGGAAGGAAATACAAATACAAGATAAAATACGTATACGTATTCCAAATACGTAATACGAACACAGGCATTACACAAGCATTATCTGATTTCCTAGCAGCTCATCCGGTGCCGAAGTCGTCCAAACTCTACGACGAAATCCCCGACGAAGTGGTGGAGTCTAACACTGTAACTAAAGAAATCCATATTTGGCAAATGTTCTTTGACGGTGCATCAAGAACAGGACCCAAAGGAAATATCTTAGCTCGAGTAGGTGTCGTGCTCGTGTCACTTGATCATCTGGTTATACACTGTGCATATTTTCTCATGGAACCATGTATCAACAATATGGCCGAATATAATACTTTATTAATCGGCCTACAACTGACAAAGCAACTGGGAGTTGCCTATCTAGAAGCTTACGGCAATTCCAAGCTAATAGTTAGTCAGGTCCGAGGGGATTATGAAGTTCGCCATGAAGATCTCATCTACTACCACAGAGCAACAATTGAGTTGGCATCTACTTTTGTTGGATTCTTCATCGAGCACGTACCTCGACTACAGAATATAGAAGCAGATGCTCTAGCCGATCTCGCTGCTTCCTTGATCGTTCCTATCGATACCCAGTAGTCGATCACAGTGTCTGGTTGAGAACTATTCTGTATGAAAGATGTCTTGCATATTCATCATAGTTATGCCGCAGAAACAAACATCGATGCTAAAGATTGAAGATTTCCCTTCATAGACTATGTTGTCTATGGAATCCTCCCCGAGGACCCGAAGGAAGCAGTATCCATCCAAAGGCGATCCCTCAGGTTTTACTACGACACAGCTACCAAGATGTTGTACCGACGCTCCTACGACGGGCTACTGTTATGATGCTTATCAGACACAGAAGCCAAACATGCACTCCGAAAGGCACACGATGGAGTTTGTAGAAAACATCAACCAGGCCCCATATTACAAGATCGCCTCAAACGAATAGGTTATTACTAGCCCACAATGATAGCGGATGCTGTTGAATATGCAAAGAAGTGTAGAGCTTGTCAGTTCCATGTGACTTCATTCATCAACCTTTGGTGTTTCTATACCCGACGGCAGCATCTTGGCCATTTGAAGCCTGGGGCATGGACGTCAAAGGACCGATCAGCCTGCCATCCTCCAAAGGACATCGGTTCATCCTAGCCATAATCAATTACTTCTCCAAATGGGCGAAAGCTATACCACTCACCGAAGTGAAGACGTCAAACGTAATTAGTTTCATCAAACATCACGTCGTCTACCACTTCGGCCTACCTTGCAGGATCATCCATGATAATGGTCTACAGTTTGCAAGCCATGTGTTTTATCGGTTCTGCGATAAGAATCGAATCTAAAATGTAGCCTCTACTGCCTACAATCCAGCGGCTAACGGGCTAGCAGAAGCCTTCAACAAAACCATCATAAAACTTCTCAAAAAATTTATGTCTTCAAACAAGCACGATTGGAACGAGAAGCTCGGTGAATGCCTATGGGCTTATCGTACAACGGTTCAGACTCCAACAGGTAGTACGTCATTCTCTCTGGTTTATGGAAGTGAAGTAGTTCTTCCCCTAGAAATCTAGATTCCTTCTCTTCGAGTAGCCTTAGCCAGCGAGATGACTAGTAAAGAGAGCTATCGTCTACGACTCTAGGAACTCGAAGCGCTAGACGAAAAATGCTTATTAGCTCAGCAGCGCATTGAGCTATACCAAGCACGCCTTTTCAGAGCCTTCTATAAAAAGTGAAGGAAAGGATCTTCCAAGTCGGTGATCTGGTCCTAGCAGTGAGAAGACCGATGGTCATGACTGTAGGAACGATATAGTAAAGCGTAATACTCTAGAGGGGAGGTGAATAGAGTTGGCAGCGGAA
The DNA here is from genome assembly GCA_029216955.1 of Iris pallida. NCBI lineage: Eukaryota > Viridiplantae > Streptophyta > Magnoliopsida > Asparagales > Iridaceae > Iris > Iris pallida. Next base: position 76,839,198 of record JANAVB010034417.1, read on the forward strand.
TAATGCTAAATAAAAAATGTTAGCAACACAATCACAGTATATAATCATAGTTAAAATAATGTAAAGGCAGAGTTCAGAAAGCAAACGTAAAGACATCGATGTATACTGGTATCCCTCTGTTGAGGACTAATCCAGTCGGTAGAACTCTTGCTACCAGTTGAATCCACTATAGAAAAAACCGCAAGTTTTCTTACGAAGTCCTTGCAACTTCTACAACGCGAGCTTTGATACGAAGAACTCGTCCAACTTCAAATGTGAAGAGGTATTCTTCAATCAAGCCTTCTGATTACAATCTCTCAGAAACTTCTAGACCGTACCGCACTGGCAAATCGACTAGAGGATTGTAACTGGCTTGGGATCTGAAAATGAAAGCTCTAGAAAACTCTTTGGAAGGCAGAAAGCTTTTTAGATAGAGAGAAGATTGAAAGTGAATGAGTGAATTGAAATGATCGAAATCCATCTCTATTTATAGGAATTCCAAAGGAAGAACTCTGTCAAAATTCGGGCAGAATTCGGGCAGAACTCGATGAGTAAATCTCGGTCAAATTCGCAACTGCAGGAGGACCAAGTTCCAGAGAATTCAAAAATCGAACGGCCACCAACCGAACTCTGGCCGAACTCTGGCCGAACTCTGGCCGAGTTCTGTCAGGGTTAGGTTAGGGTTTTTAAAATAGATTTTTGGTGATTTTTGAAAACCTTTTTGAAAACCTTTTTGTAAACATTTTGATAGGTCATTTTAAAAACATTTTGAACTATTTGGGAGTAGCCTATTTGCCAGTACGACTCGGTGTACAACGTATTTCTAGACTCAAATAAAATGAAAAATTACATTGCATAGGAAGTACAGACTCAAGTAGGCAAACAGATCTTCAGTCTTGAACGGAGTGAATATCCAATCTTGCTTATGTCCAAGGAGCTGAGATGTTCCAACAAGCTTCGTATATCCAGACAGAGTTTTGATCAATTATTAAAATCAGGTTGACTATGACCAATGGGCCAACAATCTCCCCCATTTTGATAATTGACAAACTATGAATGATATAACATTAAGCTAGTTCAAGCTTGTTCAAAAATATCAAAAAGTAGAAATTGTTCATAACCTGTATTTAACTCAAAAAAATGTTAGATCATTTTTAATTTTCTCCCCCTTTGTCACTTAGCAAAATAATTGCACAAGAGAAGGCTCCCCCGCATTAAATGCAGAAGGCTCCCCCGCAATCAATGCATAAGTAACAAATAGCGAAAAAAATAAAAGAAATATAGTATAAGAATTAGAGATATAGCATCACAGGAATGTAAAGTTTCTACAAATTATCATCACAGGCATGTATTGCTTCAAAAAACATAAAAAAAATCTCAGGCATGCTATTTCACAGGCAGTTTAAAATGGAGAAGCAGTATAAAGAGATAGTGCTTAAATAAAATGCTGAAATAAACTGAGATGTCATAAATGAAACATCAAATTCATGTCCATGAAGATAAAAAGTACTGATATCAAACTACAAAGTAATGATAAAAAGTAAATGATAAAAACTTGGAATGTCGGAGCATTTCTAAGTATACAGTAGAATATCACTAATAATCAAATCAGATCTCATCATCACTATCCTCATCAATATCATCAGCAGCGTGGCCAGCATGACCGAAAGTACCAGCACCAGAAGTACCAGCGCCAGTAGGATGAGTAGGGGCACCAGCATAGAACTCACCAACGTAATCTCGAGGTGCACGATACCAGTCATAGGCGTTACCTGGCTGGAAGTAGGCATGAACAGCCTCATCGTCACAGCGGTAACCCAAAAAAGCTGGATCACGAGGGATGGAAGCAGCAGAGTGACCAGTCTGGGCAAAACGCAGATCGGCCAAGGAGTTTGCCATCGCCTGGTAACGGGTGACATCGCGGAACTCTCGCTCGCGAGCCATGTCCGTCATCGAGACGTGCAAAGCTGATAAATGCTGATGTATGCCCTAAAAAGTTATAGCATACGGCTGATGTGGTGAAGATGGTACAGTAGGAGGAGCAGGAGGTGGAGCTGAAGCAGTCCGGCTGCGACGAGAAAGCTGGAGTAACTTGGGCTCAGAGTCCTGAGTACAAGTCGATAGATCGATCTCGAATCGCTGAAAGATACGAGGGAGAATCATCGCATAAGAGAGATTTCGATCTCTAGCACGACAACGTCCCATCATCTGAATGATTGTCTTAGGGGTAGAAAAAGGAATCCCCTTAAGAATATGGTACATGGCGGACAGCTCAAGCGAAGTCACATCATCCTTGGAAGTGGATTTTGGAAGAAGAGTAGAGTAGATGATGCGATGCAATTCGTAGTTAAACAAGTTCAGGTTGTTAGCCTTGAACTTTCCAGAACGTACTCTGTCAGGTGCACAAAGTTCCGTTTTAAAACTCGTGAGTGTAGTGCCTTCGGGGAAATCGAATTCCGTAATATCAACTAGCGGTTCACCTTCATTAGGAATACCAAGAATCTCTGCTAGAAGGACATCATTGAAGTCAATGTCTATGCCTCCGACACGTGTGCTCACGTCAAAAGTATTAACTACGAGATTGCAATAGAACAATCTAATGGCATTAGTAGCTATTAGAAAGCATAGTTTAACAAGTAAGTGTAACCCTAATGCCTCAAATAAGTGACGATGATCAGGGAATACCGTCCATTTAACCGGAGTGCCGCTACATATGGAACGGGTGGAAAAGTCACCGTACCATAATAAAGCTTGATCGAGGGTTTGAAAGAAGAACCCATCGAAAGCGCCGTCGCTCTTTTGGACCGGCGAAAACAAAGAATCCGTGTGAGGATTCGAAGAGGACCCTTCCTCGCTAGGAGTGGTCTTCTTCCTCTTTGACGGATTAAATCTAGGTGCCATTGAAATAAAAAGCACTAATTTGAAAGGTGGAGAGAGAGGGAGTTATACCTCACGAAAAATAGATATATTATAGAGAAGAACGATCTCCGCACGATTCCAAATTTTGGAAGGATTTTACCAAGTAGATTGGAAGCAATAGATTGGTGAAGAACTAGGGTTTGGAGGTCGGGGTCGGCTGCTGCTGCTGTTGTAATTAGTTTTGGAAGTAATGAAAGAGAAGAAGCTCTCTGGTTCTGTATATATACACATACACCCTCAACCGAACTCGGGCCGAATTCGATTAGAGCTCTGGCCGAATTCGCCTAGGGTTCTTTCAAAGTTGATTTGTGCTACTTCTTTTTCATTGACTCGTTGCAAATATTTAATTCAAAGATTAGTTATTTTAGTCTTCAAATAACATAATTAATAATATTTTATGAATTAAATGTCGTTACACAGCGACTGTCTCAGATTAGCTGTAGGAGTACTGTCCCAGCTGGCGGAGGTTCACCGGGGAACTCTTAAGTACCGCTTCGCTTCAACCGTAGTTGCGGTGACAGACAGACTTTTTATTAGCTTGTCTCTAACACAGTTTTTGCATAATGATATATAATCATAAAATAAAATCAATTAATATTATTGACGTCCAAAATTCCTAATTCTCGACGTAAATAATTGAAACGATCTTCCGCTAGAGGTTTAGTGAAGATGTCAGCTAATTGATTTTCAGTATCTATGTACACAAGGTTTATATCTCCATTTTGATGATGATCTCTAAGAAAATGATGTCTAATCTCGATATGTTTAGTACGAGAATGACATACAGGATTCTTAGTCAAATTAATGGTACTCGTGTTATCACAGAAAATGGGAATATGTGTGAAAAATAAATCAAAGTCTTCTAGGGTTTGTTTCATCCACAAAATCTGAGCGCAACAACGTCCTGCGGCGATATACTCATCCTCTGTTGTTGATAAGGCTACAGAATTTTGCTTTTTACTAAACCAAGAGACTAGAGCCTTGCCTAAGAAATGACATGTACCGCTAGTACTTTTTCTATCAACCTTGCATCCCGCAAAATCTGTATCCGAATAACCAATAAGGTCAAAAGATTTAGTTTTGGGATACCACAAGCCGACAGAAGAAGTGCCCTTAAGGTATCGGAAGATACGCTTAACTGCGGTCAGATGTGATTCCTTTGGGTTAGCTTGAAAACGTGCTCACAGGCAAACACTAAACATTATATCTGGACGACTAGCAGTTAAGTAAAGTAAACTACCAATCATACCTCGATACTTACGTGTGTCGACTGGCTTGCCTTGTTCGTCAGAATCAAGTTTTGTTGAAGTTGCCATCGGAGTGCCAATAGGTTTGACATTGTCCAGATCGAACTTCTTTAGCAAATCTTTTGTGTACTTGGCTTGATTAATGAACGTCCCATTGTCGGTTTGTTTGATTTGCAATCCGAGAAAGAACTTCAGCTCTCCCATCATGCTCATCTCAAACTCATTCTGCATACACTTAGAAAATTCTTGACAAAGAGATTCATCAGTGGATCCAAATATGATATCATCAACATAAATTTGAATTAAAAGCAGCTTGCCATTAAAAGATTTAATAAATAGCATTCGAATGGATTCTAATCTCGCAACTGGGGCATAAGTCTCATCGTAGTCGATACCCTCTTCTTGATTGTATCCTGGAGCTACGAGTCGAGCCTTGTTACGAGTTACTAAACCATCCTTATTTAGTTTGTTTCGGAATACCCAACGGGTGCCAATGACCGGATGATCAATAGGCTTGGGAACAAGTTCCCAAACTTGATTCCGTTCGAATTGGTTTAATTCCTCTTGCATGGCATCTATCCAGAAATTATCACTACATGCTTCATCAATAGATTTAGGTTCTAGCTGTGAAATAAATGCAACACTAGAAACAATATCTTTACTGGATGATCGAGTACTTACTCCTTTGGTAATGTCACCAATTACCAAATCTTGTGGATGATCAGCTGTAAATTTTAACTTCTTCGGTAGACTCTGTAGGTAGCTGGTTCCTGGATCTCCTCTAGGGGGTTCAGCTAGTGCAGAGCTTGGTTCAGGTTCAGCTGATATTGAACTTGATGTAGGCAGATCTTCATCACTATCATCGAGAGACATTTGGTTCATTTCATCAAAAGTGACGTTGATTGATTCTTCGATGATCATGGTACGTTTGTTGAAGACTCTGTACCCTTTGCTCTTTGCCGCATAACCTAGAAATATACCTTCATCGGCCATTTCGTCAAACTTTCCCAAGTTGTCTTTAGTATTAAGAATAAAGCACTTACAGCCAAAAATCTTAAAGTATGAAACTGAAGGAATTCTATCAAACCATAACTCAAATGGAGTCTTCTTCGATTTGGGTCGAATTAGAACTCTATTGAGCACAAAGCAAGCTGTATTGACAGCTTCAGCCCAGAAGTATTTAGGTAGGCTAAATTGATTTAACATCACTCTGGCCATTTCGGTTAGAGTTCTGTTCTTATGTTCCACAACTCCATTTTGTTGTGGAGTTCTAGGGCAGGAGAACTCGTATATGAAACCGTGTGTGTCACAAAATTGTTCGAAATCAGCATTCTCGAATTTGCCTCCATGATCGCTTCTAATTCGAGTGATCATGTAACCTTTTTCATTTTGTACTTTCTTGCAAAAGGGGACAAATTCGGATAATGCGTCATTCTTGCGTGTCAAGAAATATACCCACGTGTATCTAGAAAAATCATCTACAATAACAAATGCATATAATTTACCTCCGAGGCTAGCAACTCTGCTAGGACCGAATAAATCCATGTGTAGCAATTGTAGAGGTCTAGTAGTACATACTGCATTTACAGACTTGAATGTGGATCTGGTAGCCTTGTTCTTTTCACATTGGCTGTATACCGAATCTTTCTTGAATGTTATGTCTGGTAAACCGCGTACTATCTTCTTTGTGGATAATCTTGAAATTGTATCCATGTTTGCATGACCGAGTCTCATGTGCCATAGATGACTCTCATCACTTTTGGCCATTAAGCATCTACCTGAAATGTTAGCTTCTTCCAGCAGATAGAAAACATATATATTGTCTTCCCTGATTCCTTCAAAGATAGTACTACCAGTTGAGCTATCAACTATAGTACATTTGTCTTTGCCAAAGTTGATACCATAACCATGATCAGCTAGATGACTTATGCTGAGCAGATTATGTTTCAACTCGGTAACCAGACAGACATCTTTAATCACTGGACAGGGAGACTTACCAACATCACCGATACCAATAATATACCCTTTCAAATTATTACCGAAGGAAACATAACCTTCCTTCTTCTTCTTCGACAGTGTTACAAATAGGGTAGCGTCACCGGTCATATGCCGTGAGCAACCGCTGTCGAGGATCCATTTGCTTTTAGCATGTGAAGGGTGTTCCACCTACAAAACAGTTTGCAGATGAAACCTTTGGTACCCAATTCTTGTAGGGTCCTGAATTGTTAGCTTTAGGTATCCAAGCATAAAAATCTACAAGCTTTCTCATTCTACATGCAGATGATATATGACCAATGAGGCCACAATAATGACATTGTGCATGTCGAGTGTTGAAAGCTGAGTGGTGTGCATGGTTGGTAGGTTTGGGTTTTCTAGTATAGAAGAATGCATACCTATGATCATGTTTGGGCTTAACCTTTTGGGGTAAAGGTTTTGTATGGTTTGGTCTGACAGTGTTTGGTTTGGGAATGTTCCAAATTCTCGGTAAGTGACACGTGTTAGGATAGGAAGCAGCAGGCTCAGGCTGTTTTTCTAATCTAATTTCCAACCTTTTGGAAGTGTCATATAACTTAGTATAATCAGAAGTGAGTGATTCTATTCTGATTTGTGCAGATTGAAGACTTTTCTTTTCTCTAGAAAGATCTTCTCTCAATTGGTCTATAATCTTGTCTTTCTCTTCGGATGACTGTTTAGTCTCGTGTAATAAGAGCTTTATAGAGGAAAGCTCACCAGACTCACTAACATTAGCTCTAACCTCAGCTAGTAGGTCGGTAAGTCTTCCTATTTCTCCTTTGTACTCTTTGAGTACCTTCTTAGCGGTCTGATATTTACTACGCAGTTTCCTGTAGTCAAGCATCAGGTCACTGAAGGCATCTCCTAATTGCTCAAAGGTGAAGTCATCATATGTTTCTACAGGTTCAGTAGGTACCTGATCGATTGCCATGAAGCAGATGTTTGCAGCGTCCTCTGAATGTTCATCTTCTGAGTCGCTAGCTTCACTCTCATGCCATATGCTGGTGTTGGCATATTTTCGAGACGTTGATCTTTTCAGGTTGCCTTTTTCATACCTGTTGTTCTTCTTGCTCGATGATGAGTTGATGGGACAGTCCTTCTTCATATGTCCCTTCTTCTTGCAGCCATAGCAGACAGCATCTTCTTGGTACCAGTTGTTGCTGTTGTTCTCTTTGACTCTCTTCTCATGTCTCATGAATCTTTTGAACTTCCTTGCTAGGAGAGCTTGATCTTCAGTGTCAGATCCACTGCTGTCTGAGTCATCTTCAGCAGCTTTTCTGTGCTGAGCCTTGAGGGCGATAGTCTTCTCCTTTGGTGCAGGTTCTTCAAAATCTTGTAGCTCCAGTTCATGAGTGAGTAGTTTACCCATGAGTACTTCAAGTGACATTGTAGTGAGGTCGTTTCCTTCAATAATAGCTGTAGCCTTCGGAATCCAGTTCTTGGTGAGAGCTCGCAGGAGTTTGCGAATCTTTTCGTGGTTACTGTAATCTTTGCCTAAGGAGGACAAAGGGTTTACAATATCCAAGAACCTCTCGAACATTTGTGTGACTGTTTCATTTGGCTTCATTTTGAACGCCTCGTACTCTTGAGTAAGTCTGCTGACTTTTGACTCCTTGACTTGAGTCGTGCCTTCATGTGTAACTTCGATAAGCTTCCACACACCATTTGCCGTTGTGCATGTAGATACCCTGTTAAATTCTGTTCTGTCTAAGGCACAAAAAAGAGCATTAATGGCACGTGCGTCAAGACTGGCCTTTTTCTTTTCTTCCTCTGTATAACTGCTTTGGGGGTTTTCAACCAAAACTCCCTCGACATTTATACGAGGTCGCTTCTGATAGCCATCAAGAACAATAGCCCATAAGTCAAAATCAAGAGATTTCAAGAAGAAACTCATCCGTGTTTTCCAATAAGTGTAGTTAGTACCATCAAACAGAGGGGGTCTGTTTGTGGCCTGACCTTCACTTGTGAATTTCATAGTAGCCATGTGATGTGCTGTGATCTAATAAATAATGAATAAATAATAGCACTGTTACCTCGCTTTACCTGTAAAACCCGCTCTGATACCAATTGTAGGAACGATATAGTAAAGCGTAATACTCTAGAGGGGGGGTGAATAGAGTTGGCAGCGGAATAATGCTAAATAAAAAATGTTAGCAACACAATCACAGTATATAATCACAGTTAAAATAATGTAAAGGCAGAGTTCAGAAAGCAAACGCAAAGACAACGATGTATACTGGTATCCCTCTGTTGAGGACTAATCCAGTCGGTAGAACTCTTGCTACCAGTTGAATCCACTATAGAAAAAACCGCAAGTTTTCTTACGAAGTCCTTGCAACTTCTACAACGCGAGCTTTGATACGAAGAACTCGTCCAACTTCAAATGTGAAGAGGTATTCTTCAATCAAGCCTTCTGATTACAATCTCTCAGAAACTTCTAGACCGTACCGCACTGGCAAATCGACTAGAGAATTGTAACTGGATTGGGATTGTTAAAGGATTACACCGGATGTCCAAAAGAAGTAAAACATAAAGGTAAGAACAGACAGAAATACTGAGACAGAATACGAACACTTATGGAAACCCACGAAACCTAATTGTGGCGGGTGTAAACCCCCAGAATTTTTTTTTTGCAATTATTTTATATTTTCTTTTTTTTATTGTTGTTATTATAAACCTAGTCATAGTCATGGTAAAATTTTGCTACACACATTGACTAGACGATAAGGCATGGCTAGTGTAGTCATACACCTTGACTAGTCTACTATCTTTAACCCCTATTTTTTGAGAAAATTTATTATAAATATTTTATGGCATTTGTTATTTATTTAATAAGTTATTAAATAGTTATATTATTTGTCCTTATTATTCAAAAAAAACTAGCAACCATTTTATCTATAATATTTTGATTTCAACAATTTAGACTAAAAGTATTTTTATTAGGTTAATAAAATTTTAAGGAGTATTTCCTGTATTATATAGTAATATATATGTATGCTATATATTTTAGATTTAAAATTAAAAATATTATAAATAATAAATATTTTGTTCATGTCTTGCGAAATGCGAGGCTTTTGCATAAATAACTCTTTCATCTTTTTAAAATGAAATTATAGATTTTTTTATAATTCTATTTGAATTTTTGGATGAGTTTATATTAAGTTATATATATATATATATATATATATATATATATATCTATATATAAAGAGATTTACTTTCAATTTATCGTGAGATTTCTATATCTCGCGATATAACCAAACCCCTGAAACCCGACAGTAAAGGAGCGAAAATTTCCGAGTTTGATCGATTGAAAATCGATCAACTTCTGATCGATTCAATCCGAGAAAATTCCTGTGCAACCCCAACCCTAGTATCTCTAGGATTATACCGAATCCAATATAAATCCAAGTTTAAATTGATGTAGAAATCCTCCCAAAAGTTCGAAGAGATAGGCCTACACCTACATCTATACGAAATCGAGATTTATAACTCCAAACTCGGAAGAACTTTTGTCCTGACCAACCCTAGCGCATCCTCGACGACCCCAAGCCTTGGGCGAATCCACAGAGCCACCTGCATGCCATCGCGGTTGGCCGGAGCACCGCCGCACTCACAAAATTCGACCAAAAACAGGGGTGCCCTGTTATCAACCGATCGTTCAGGTACCATCTTTCCGAACCAAAATCTCCCTGTTTTTCCGATCGTTTGCAAGTTCGTAACTTCCTGTAGCAAGCCAATATAACCCCATAGATATCCCACCAACTGGATTGGGATATAGTGCATCGATCAGTTGGAGAAATCGACGCCAAGTCGATGAAAAACCCCCTGTTATATGGACAGAATTATGACTTCAAGTACCCCAGTTCGAAGACGATTTCTGACCAACTTGTTAGGAATTCGAGAAAATTTCTTGAACAAAGTCAACCACCATATGTAGCAATTCATAACCCTTTTGGTAGTTTAATTTTTTATCTATTATATGTAAAGATTTTCGATTTCAAAGATTAGGGAAAAACAGTTTTTAAAACTATAATTTTAGGAAAATTTTCCCGATACGGTGTGCGCTCCGACAAATCGGGCGACGTAGTCGTGCACTCTACACATCGAAAGACGCGTATGGATGTTACCGACGTGTAAGAACTGACGGGACTCGATTTTGTTGTGTGTGCGCGACGAAATCAGTACGTATCCGTCGAGATACCCCCGTATCGACGTTTTGCAAACTTGAACATAACTTCGTGCACATTCGTCGGATCGATGTGAAACTTGCGCCATCAGGACCGTATCGATTTTTTGGTCCGGTATGCCAAGTTTGGTCCGATTCTGAGAAGGTTGATTGGAACGCCAAAATTGGCGGGCCCGCGACTCGTTCTAACGGACGAATTTGTGCACAGCCCACCGGAATCCAACTTTGGACAAACGATTGGGTTCGTCTCCTCCAACCAGATCCGTAGACATGTAGTTTGATGACTTTAGAGACCGTAGGCTCTGGCACGCATTTCGGTGCAAAATGGGTCCAACGGCGGACATCGTTTTGACCCGAAATTACGATTTTGCCCCTGTTCCAGAAATAGACTTTTGGCCAGGCATTTCCTAGGTATTTATTTTATGCCAAATCTGTTCATGATGTTTATTTCAGCATCCGAGGTCGTTCGTAATAGTTGGATTTCAGTGCTTCCCTATGCTGACGATTTGAATTACCAGGCGTCGCCATTCTGCATACTACCTCCAGGCGAGATACCTTGCCACCAGCTGTTTATTTATTTAGCTTATATTTCATGCATTGTTCTTTATTTTTTTATGCAAAATAAATTGTGATACGTGGCATAACCTGTTAGAACTTACTGTTCATTCATATTTCCTGCTATGTATTATTTTTCTTACATATTAAACCTAAATTTAAGGGACCACCTTTGTGTGTTGCATTCATTGGCCTTTACATGTTGTAACACGAAGTTGTGTGCCACATGTAGAACACGGACATGCGTGACTGGCTGGCCACCGGTGCATATAAGCCGTGCGATAGGAATAACCGCTAATAGAGGTTGCATGCTAGTTTGACTTAGCGGTTATAGAGGTTCACTGTTGTGGATACAACATAGTAGGCATTGGGCGGGGAGGACAGTTCCTTAGCGTATGGGCTTCGATGCACATTCTCTTTTGTAACCCGTGAGCTCCGCCGGAGACGCGGGTCAGATTACCCATGATTACTGACGGCCACTGACAATTCTGCGGAACGTCATGCTCTTACTGATAGGGCCTCTGGTGCCCAAGAGGGGACCATGCCGATCCTATTTAGCCAGGGCCCATGCACAGAAAGGATTGTTCTTAACTATATTTCACTTAGAACGGTTAGGCACCTTTATCCGTTAGGTACGAGTACTTTTGGTTTGGGTACTTGTATCTGATCGTGGCTTAGAACAATGACTTGTCGCAGATTAGTTTATCACATCTTGTCCTTGTTTGGTTGTAGGTGTGGCTTACTACTTCGATGAGAAGGTATTGAACCATGTTGGGGTCCGGATACCATATTGGATTCATAGCGTGGAAAGATACGTCACCGTGAATTAGTTTACCATCTCCTGTCCTTGTTTGGTTGGGGGGATGGTAGGCTAGTTCAATAGGTGTGTATTAGACCATGTTATGATCTGATTTTACTTATTCTTATTGAGCAGTATTTATTCAGTTTATGTGGCATGTTCTTTTTGTATCTTGTTACGTCCCTCTGAGGACCTGGTGATCTCTCCAGGTATAGGTGTGCAGGACTTTCCGCAGGAGTATGGCTCCGGTATAGACTCATCCTTCATGCTCGAACGAGTCGTACCTTCTGATCACAGTTGTCCCTATTGGGTCGAGGAGCCTATTTAGTCATCATTTCTTATTCTATTTATCTTAAAGGTTGGACTCTATTTCCTTTCAGTTTATTTTAGTACCGGTAGTGGATTTGTCTCCGTCCGGCCAACAACTATATTTTGACATTTATTTTGATTCATGAGATACCATTTTCTTTTATTCTGTGGATGAGATTTAGCTTTTACCTGTGACTGTCTGTTATTATTATTCACAATACAGCTTATGTGTGTATTTGAGATTTCTATATATTGGAGTATATCTCGTATATATGCAGCTGGCATGCTTCGTTCCTAGTCCTACATATTTTGGGACTGGGGCGTTACAGCGAGGCATATACCATTTCCTCAAACATTTCGCATATGAAGGATCCAATTGATCAAGGTCCTCGGCTAGGGCAGGAAGGTCAGAACTCACACTACTACTACTCTCAGGCTTGTGCTTCTCCTTTATAGCAGCTTCAATCTTGGGAGTAATCCCCTCTCCGATGGGCGTTAGCTCTTCTTCTTCCTCAATTTTTTGTACTACCTCCTTCTTGATGAACGGTAACTCTTGTTTGATGAAAGAGGCAACATCTCCTCCTTCACCACAGTCTCAGCCTTCGACACAGATGCTACAAGCGCCAAAGACAGAAAAGAAAGTCTAATTCAGGAAACTGCAGAAAAAACTAAGTCCAGAAGACTCCTATGCGCCCAAAAGGCTATGCGCCCAAAGGGATATGCGTCCAAAAAAAGACATACAGGCACATAACACACGAACAGTGCGTAGGCTCATAACATGCCACAGCTTAAAAGGGCGTATAATATGGCAACACGTGGGCACATAGCACACCACAGTATTGGCACATGACTTTTGTGGGCGCATAGTAATGCTCACAGAAGTATGTTGCCTTAGGCGCAAGCACCCCAGGCAGAAGAGAAGTCTGAGCATCACAAATTAACGCTCGAGTGTTTATTTTTTGAAGCATGAACTCACCCAGAATCGGGTCCTGGACTGCCGAAGACGCTGTCGCAGGAGGAGAATCACTCGACGCAGCCCCCTTGCCCTTCGCGGATCTCTTGGCGACCTTGGGAGACATAGTTCTCAAAGAAAAAAGACAAAAAGTTTTCTGAAAAGTTCAAAGAGAAAGGAATAATGAATTTTCTCTCTCCTCCAAGGCCTATTTATAGGCACGGGCCACCCCCTATGTGTCCACTTGCTGTATGCGCCCATGTGCCCATTGCATAGTATGTGCCCACAGTGGCCTATGCGCCCACATGAAGAACCAGCTCCTTAAACACTATGCGACTGCCACTTGCTGACGTGGACAACGTACGAAGGATGGACCGCTTCAAATTCTGCTCCGATGAATCTGTCAGTTCGGATTTCGAAGAAGATCTCAACAGACGTATCTTCCTGACATGCTGGCCAAATACTATGTGCCCAAGGAGAGGACCCGTGCTATGCGCCCATTGCATCACAAGAAAATAGTCCATGCTCCTTTTAAAGTATTTCGAACTTGTTCAAGTATCGAAAACTTTGAAGGGGGTCTTGTAGAAGCATGAAATTTTTAGCAAATCAAGCCTTATGTGCCCAAAGCCTGAGGAGGATATATGCGTCCATCACCCTGTGAAGCTATATGCGCCCATCATCCTGTGAAGCTATATGCACCCATCACCCTGTGAAGCTATATGCGCCTCGCATCCTGTGAAGCTATATGCGCCCATCATCCTATGAAGGAGGGCGCATAGCCTGAGACATGGCTATGCGCCCAAGCCTGACTCAGTCAAAACCATGATCAAAACGTACACCGAAGCGCACGGCCATGTCAGTCTCCAGGAGCAGTCGTGCACCGAAGCATGCTGCCACGTCAACACCACGACCAACCTACGATTTCACAGCCTATATGCGCCTACGTCCTATGTGCCCAAAGTAGGACTATGCGCCCACATAGAAACCAACGTGTTTCCTTATGTGGGCGTATAACATCATTCCAGTTCAAGAACGACTATAAAAGGGGGGCTTCATCCCTCTTCAAAGGACAAAACGGAGAGCATTTTCAAGAGCCAAATTGCTGCACTTCTTGCCAGTGAGCCGAGAGTTAGCAATTTTCTTAGGTTTTCTCCCACTTTTGTAATCGGAGTGTCAACAGAGTAAAGGAGCAACTGTCGCTCGATCTCCATCGCTCCATTCCCTAGAATTTTTTTTGTACTCAGAGATCCTCAGCACAGGATCTCTCTAGCGTACTCGATTGGTAGTGCCTTGCGCCAATAAAAGAAAAATAGTATTTTTCTTCTTCTTTTTTGTGCGTGTCCACAGAGACATCGGAGCACGGGGACCAGTTTTGTATAACTTTCCATCGGCAGTGCATGTGACTGTCAACGGGGCCTTTGTTCGGTCATAGGCATGGTATGTTTGTTGCACGAGGCACTGTACTTCCTTGTATTTCTTCCTACTATCTCCAGCAGGTGCATAGTATTCAAAATACAATGAAGGCTCGCCTGATGGGAAGGCGATTCTGTCGAAGACGAATCTTCTTGCCGACAATGCTTCCGTCATGAGGGATTGAACCGACGTACGCTTCCTTCGGCATTGTGTCTTCATCAGGCCCATTATAGAGACACCATCTTCCTTGTCATACTTTCCCAGGGTAGGAATCAAGCGAGAAGATATGGTTGTAGCAGCCAAAATTTTCTTTGGGGCTTCAGTGTTGAGGGGGTTTTGGATCGCAGTTTCCTCCTTCGTACTGCTCGTCACAGCCACCTTGGGCCTCCAGGCACGTCGAATCTTCTTCGATTTTATGAACCGCTTCGAAGGATTCGACTTCTCATCAGAAAAGAGATCTTCAAAAGCTTGCTGGTCGAAGCGTACAACCAGCATCTTCTGGGAAGATCCTATCAAATCGTCATCAGATTGCATCACCGCCTTCTCGTTACAGGAAAAGGTATTCCCCAGCAGGGTCGCCATTTTGTTCGACATCACAAAAGGTTGAAGAAATTTTTTGTTTATTGAACGTAAAAAAGACCTGTATATAGAGAAGGAAGTCCTAAACAGGATATTCTAAGTACAAGGGGAAGAGTTTTAAGAAAAGTTTGACGGTAGAGTTCGAGTACTGCAGCGGCTTCTTTACTCCGTTGACGATCTAATGACGGATTGAAATTGCTCTGACTTTTTGATGCCTTTGATAGAACTCTAGGATTGTCGATCAAGAGGATGCTTGGAGCTAGAGATTTGATGTTCGGTGGTCTCTCCTCTTTTGTTGAAGGAAAACTCCTTCTATTTATAGGAAAAGGAAGCATATATGTGATGTGCATTCGAGTTTTGAGATATAAAGGAATCTGTCGTCATTGCACGGTGTAGGGTTTTGCGACGCTATCACGTGGCGGACATTGAGATTCCTCTCAATCGAGATCTTTGGTGGTTATCAAAATAACCGAAGGAGGAGACAAGTGGCGTGTGTCGATTTGCTTGTTCGGATGCAGTCGAGTAAATATTAGGATTTCATCTCAGATTTAGATTCTTATTGATCCTCATCCACGATTTAAATAAATTTGATAGGATATCAATCATGATTAACCCTAATTCTATCTTTAAGAGAGTCGGTTTAAGCAAACTTACTTGGTGGAACCATGCTTCCTGCGCCTCTGGTGAGGTCTGAGTACTGCTGTGCTTCTGGGGCGATGAGTAGACCGTTCTTCTGGAGACAATAGAGCCTCTTTGCTTTCAGGCGAGTTGACTATGATTCGAAGATGACGGAGCCTCTGTGCGTATAAGCGACGAGAAGGCTGTGTTTCGAGAGAAAAGTCACTGTGCTTTAGGGCAACGAGTAGGCTTGTGCTTCAGGTTGGGGAGGTTACTGTGCTTTTGGAGCGGCATACGGACTTGTGTTGGATGCAATAGTATCTCCCAGGTCTCTGACGTAACGTAGTTGAGCTTCTGGATTGGAGCAGAGTGCTGCGCCGTTGGAGTTGAGGTGGTATGAAAACATCACCAGTCTGCGCCTGAGGTTAGCACAGGAATGCAGCTGCGCCTCTGGATTGAAGGCATTGGCTTTGAAGTTTTCTTTTAAAGAGCACTGAATGACCGCTCCTTCATGAACGACTCCCTCTTAATTGCCACTATTACTTAGGGAATTTCAAGGGGTCCTAGGATAGTCTAGGACTTAGTCGAATGAACTTTATTTAATGAGGTTCATCGTGTCGAGTCCTAGGTTCATCCCATTAATGTGGGAACTTTGACCGTCGGCCATGTGGCCTGCATTTTGGACCACTCCCGAGGAGGCTCTTCTGAAAAGTCACGTCTTCTTCTTCTTCTTGTCCTTCAATACCATGCTGGATCTAGACCTAGCTTCGAGCGGTGATTGGCATTACCTAAGTCGGATTTTGGTTGAGGATTCCTTCATTCAAAGAGGCTATGCCTTCGTAGAAGAACTGTTGAAGAGCATCGAAACGTGCTGGAATGCTTCTCATGAGGAGTTCGAACTTGGGCGACGCCTTGGAGGTCTTGGAGGTCCTGACGACCTAGCTTGTGGATGGATGGCCAACCCGGAGAGCCACAGGTTGTGCTCTGTCCTGCCCATTCTAGACTTTGCGACCAGCTGCGCCTTCTGGAAACCCGGGCCAATAGCTGCTTCAGGAAGTTGCTCGCTTCAGCTGAGTAGCTGATGCGCTTTTGAAAGGTTGCGCCCGCAAGAAAGTCAGAATACGCTTCAAATGGAGATCAATCTTACAATATACATACTAAGAAGAAGGGGGGCTGTGCTTTAACTAAGACTAAATCCCTTGTAGACTCTTCTAGGCTTTGCTGAATCTGTAATCGATTCTTTGTAGAAGAATTGGGTTTGTCCTTTATATGTAGCCTTTATGAATCTATAGTAGACCTTTGAAGACATTATAATAAAAGAACTTTCTTTCGTCTCTTCTATTTCATCTTTTTAATACTCTGTCTACACATTTGTATTATTTGTACTGTGGTGGAGGAATATTGTCAGCTGAGATTTTTCATGCTTCTATATATATATATGCATATATCATTACAGTTCAGTCAATCATTAAAATGTAGGTGATTCATGTATAGGCCCATATACTTGCACTCACTATATGTGATACCATATATATACATACATATATATTTCAAACTCTGATGCATTAGAAAAACTCCCAAACCTGTTGATGAATTGGAGTCTACTAGGTTTTGTCCAAATGGACTGAACACCTTCCATTCAAATCCTTTGAGCATTATTCAACAAGATACCTCCAATGCATTTCCTCATGCATCACTTCTTTCTAAACTCCTCCTAATACTCCCTGTTATCTCCAATAGCTTGAAACTAAACCCATGTCAATCCTACATTTCTTGCACTGTAGGAGAACACATCCCCCTTTCTCAGACTTCATGTTCAGTGGAATTAGACTGATACAAGGTATCAGTCATATCCTGATACTCTACTATTCTAAATACATTAATCAATTCTCCTATCCAATTCCCCGGTCAACTACCTGTCCTGCCATCTCATACTCGAATTCCCTTATCTGCTGCTAACTCACAGATTATTAGATTAGGATCCAGGTCCTAAGAAGCCCTCTATTATATGTCATGCATATCCCCTTGCTAATGTCAAATTAGGCTGATATATAGAAGATCCCACTCGTAGCCCTGTATAGTGAAGTACATCTCCTCTTAAACCCTCTTAATTGTCATCCTACTGATCACATGATCAGTTCAATGGCTGACACCAAAACACTCTCTAATGAGTATCACAAGACAGTTACCTACTGTCAACTCATATATATATATATATATATATATATATATATATATATATATATATATGAGTTGACACCATTTTGGTCTAAAATTATCGTTTTGCCCCTGTTCTCAGAATTGGACTTAAGGACATGCAATCCTTGCTAATTTGACTATTCTGAGAATGTTGGCAATGTTTATTTCAGCTTTCGGAGACAGTTGTGATGATTTGGACTTTATGGCTTAGCAGTTGACTATATTTTGTTGGTTCTCCGTGCAACCCTCAATCAAGTATACCTTGCCGAACATATGCAGTATTTACATTACTTTCTTTCTATTGTACTTCTTTCATATGGTTACCTATTTCCTATATTGTGATAGTTTGTCATCGACTATTTTACTTATTTCTATATTTACGTGCACGTATAGGTTATTCGACATTGCTTGATTATTGGTCTTTTTGCGTTACCTTGTCTCGTGATTGAGTTGTCAATTTCTATATCTCGTTCTTGACTTGACTAATCTTGCCTGGGAGTATCTTGCCTTGTACTACAGTTGAGTTATACTATAGATTGGGAGTATCTTACATTGTACTACGATTTATAGCCGATTCTTTATCTTGATATTTCTTGATTGACTTGACTTGAGACATACAATAGATCGGGAGTATCTTATATTGTACTACGACCTATAGCATATATTGATTGATTGATTGACTTGACTTTTGACACTATAAATTGGGAGTATTTTGTATTGTACTACGATTTATAGTAGTCTACTTGACCTTGTATCCTTTAGGAGAGAAGATCGATACTAGAATTGGCTAATCTCGATTGAGAGTATCATGCTTTGTGCGTCAATTGAAACACTATAGATTGGGAGTATCTTGTATTGTACTACAAGCTATAGGAGTTCTGATTGATAGTTAGCCAAGTCTAATATTACATTTCCACACGACCCGTCGTCTTTAGATGTTCTCCTTGCAGTGTTCTTATCCTTCTTACATGTTATTTACTGTCATATTAGTAGGCATGTTTTATATATCTTACTAGTCCTCTGAGGACCTGATGATCTCTTCAGGTAGCTGATTGCACGGAGTCAGTTAGCTGAGCATGTGGTAGTTGACTTCAATCGCATGATTCAAGTATTTTGTTAGCATTATTGCTTTACTACCTTTTCTCGTGCTTTCATGATATATCCTGCTTATCATCTTAGCTTTATAGACTCCTATTATTCTTGGAGTCTAATCGGACATATATGTTAGTGGGCTGCAGACCACGACCCATCCTTGTTTATTCTTATTTTATATGATTCTTGTGGATTGAGATGCAGTTTAGATTAGACATAATACCCTATTCCGGACAGCTTATACGTATTCGAGTTGGGCTGGAGTCCGCTTGATACGTAGCTGGCTTGCTCACGAGCTCGCGTCCGAAAAGCGGGTGCGGGTCATGACAAGTTTTTGTGGTGGCCCATGCAGGTCAGAGCATATCGTACCGGTTACGTAACTGTAGTGGTACGAGCCTGCGACAATGACTAAACCTAGAAATCTCAATCTACGCTGCCTTGAAAATTCTTCTAGAAATTTCTCTACGTCCTTGAAACTCCATATTTGCTCTCGATTATACTTACTTGCTTTCCTGTACCATTGATTCTCGTCTCTTTCTATTTCGGGGTGACGAACGATCGTGATGTCTAGAATCTATCAGAAATTCTTAAATTATAGTATAATATTGCTTGACTATTGAATATTTGGTCGTTTATAGATATGAGGGATTATAGATGCCATACACCCTAGATATCTGTTGGTAGAATTGTTAGCAACTAGTTAGAAGATTATGATATTTTAGTGACATATTTTGAGGAGTAGTATGACAAAAAGGTGGGTAGAAGTCCTCAAGTATTCGGAGTGATGAAATGACTAAAGAAAGTTATAAAATATTTTGAAAAATTAAATTTGAGGAGATTAAGGGAATAATAGACTTTGAATTTTAAGGGATAGTCATGAATTAGAATTTCGAGGACAAAATTATTTTTAAGGTGGATAGATTTGTAGCTCCCCTTCCCAAAAATTTTGAGATATTTTTATTTTATTTGATTTAAATGGTGATTTTTAGATTTTATAAATAATTAATTAGTTAATTATAACGGTTGATGATTTTAGTCATGGTTAGGAATTGGAGTACAAGGCGACTAGGAATCATGGCACGGATAGTGTAGTAGCATGCTTTAACAAGTGTCCTAACTAAGAAAACCAAGCCTAGTTATGACTTGATTTGTATAAATAAATTATAATTAATTATTATTAGGAGTATTTAACTTTTAGGAGACCGGGCTGTACCAATGTAGCCCGGGCTGGACCCGAACCGAGCCCAAGCCCATGTATCGGTATTATATGTGCCAAGACGTCCAGGTTGGTATATGGTATGTATATGCACATATTTTATAATTTATTTAAATGTAGTAATATTTATTTTATATATAGTTGTTATAAGTATAATATAATATTATTTGTTATTAAATGGATCTATAAGTTAAATATATAGATGTCTAATAGTATATAATATTATCTTCCAAACCCTTAGTATTTTATTTCATTTTATCCATCTATTTATTTATTTATTTAATTGTTATTTAATTATTAATTTATTTATGTATTATAGATTGTATTTACGTAGCAAAAGAATTTATGGTATAAACATGGTTTATGCTTTAGATTATTTATATAAATATTTCTAGTATTTATCTACAGTATGTATAAATATATATATGTACATTTACTTTATTATATAGGGACTTAATTTATATAAGACATAAGATTATTATAATTATTATTATTATCATTATTCCTATTAAATAAACTAAGGAGAACAAACCAGCAAGCAAGCCCGACACCCAGGCCCAGCCCATTTCAGCCCAGGCCCACCGAGGAAAATCCCAGCCTACTGATACGCTCGGTTGCGTATAACCGGACCCCCCGTACGCGAGTCCTGGCGGCCACCCGCCGTCGGCGCCACCGTCGCGTGCGGCCAGAGTCAGCCAGGAACGCGTGCGCGGCCTGGACTGTTCTGAAGCAACAACATCAATCGAAGCCGCGAGAGGTGACTTGTTGGCCGGATTTCTCCTACGACGATTAATCGATTTTCAAATCGATTGCACCGGTATGTACCCAATATAACCACCTTCATGTTCTTTCAATTAGATTTAATTGTAGTACCTTAGGTTGTCCGAGGAATCGATGCCAAAATTGGCGAATAACTGGTCGAAACCGAACAGTTTTGTAGTTCAAGGACCTAACTTGGAAGGCGACTTCTCGTCGATCCCTCGACTATTTCAAAATTGTGTTTCAACAGAGACATAGAAGACTTATAGGAGATGGAAACCCTATTATTAGTTTTAATTCTAGTGGTTTATACAGTAAGATAAATTGGATAAAAAATCAGAAAAATCCATATTAAAATAGTTTCAAAAACTAGAAAATTTATCGACACGACATGCGTCCCGCCAAACCGGGCGACGTGGTCGCGCACCGTAAGCACCAAAAGGTGCGTAACGGCTTCGTGGATGTGTGGGCTTTGACGGAATTCAAATTGGTTGCGTGTGCTTGACGAATTTGATACGTATCCGTCGAAATTTACCGTATCGGCCTCTGTGCAAATTTCTCAATTACTTTGTGCACGTTCATCAGATCGAGACGAAACTTGTACCAACAGGACCGTATCGTTTTTCCGGTCTTGTATGCCAAGTTTGGTCCGATTCTGAGACAGTTGATCGGAACGCCATTTTGCGGGCCCCACGTTCCGACTCAACGGGTAATTTTGTGCACGGTCCGCCGAAATTCAACTTTGGACATACGGTTGGGTTTGTATCGAAAAATTGGACCTGTTGACATATAGTTTGGCGACTTTAGAGACTATTGACTCTGGCACAATTTTCGGTACAAAGCGGGTCCAACGGCGGACAACATTTTGGTCCGAAATTACCGTTTTGCCCCTGTATCCAGAATTGGACTTAAGGACAGGCAGTCCTTACTAATTTGACTATTCTAAGAATGTTTGCAATGTTTATTTTAGCTTTTGGGGACTGTTGTGATGATTTGGACTTTATGGCTTAGTAGTTGACTATATTTTGTTGGATCTCCGTGCAACCCTCAGGCAAGTATACCTTGCCAAACATATACAGTATTTATATTACTTTCTTTCTATTGTACTTCTTTCATATGGTTACCTGTTTCCCATATTATGATAGTTTGTCATCGACTGTTTTTCTTGTTTCTAGATTTACATGCACGTATAGGTTATTCGACATTGCTTGATTATTGGTCTTTTCGCGTTACCTTATCTCGTGATTGAGTTGTCAGTTTCTATTTCTCGTTCTTGAATTGACTAATCTTGACTGGGAGTATTTTACATTGTACTACAGTTGAGTTATACTATAGATTGGGAGTATCTTACATTGTACTACGATTTATAGCCGATTCTTTATCTTGATATTTTTTGATTGACTTGACTTGAGACATACTATAGATCGGGAGTATCTTACATTGTACTATGACCTATAGCATATATTGATTGATTGATTGACTTGACTTGCGACACTATAAATTGGGAGTATCTTGCATTGTACTACGATTTATAGGAGTCTACTTAACCTTGTATCCTTTAGGAGAGGAGATCGATACCAGAATTGGCTAATCTCGACTGAGAGTATCTTGCTTTATGCGCCAATTGAAACACTATAGATTGGGAGTATCTTGCATTGTACTACAAGCTATAGGAGTTCTGATTGATAGTTAGCCAAGTCTAGTATTACATTTCCATACGACCCGTCATCCTTAGTTGTTCTCCTTGCAATGTTCTTATCCTTCTTACATGTTATTTACTGTCATATTAGTAGGCATGTTTTATGTATCTTGCTAGTCCTCTGAGGACTTGATGATCTTTTCAGGTAGTTGATTGCACGGAGTCTGTTAGCTGAGCATGTAGTAGTTGACTTCAATCGCATGATTCGGATATTTTGCTAGCGTTATTGCTTTACTACATTTCTCATGCTTTCAGGATATATCCTGCTTATCAACTTATCTTTATAGACTCCTATTATTCTTGGAGTCTAATCGGACATATATGCTAGTAGGATGCAGACCACGACCCATCCTTGTTCATTCTTGTTTTACATGATTCTTATGGATTGAGATATAGTTTAGATTAGACATAATACCCTTTTCCAGACAGCTTATACGTATTTGAGTTGGGCTGGAGTACGCTTGATACGTAGCTGGCCTGCTCACCAGCTCGCGTCCGAAAAGCGGGTGCAGGTCATGACACTAATACCTTACAATCTTCTGGTAAGGAATATTACTGTAACCATGAGAAGATCAGAAAGGTGCTACAGGCTCTAACCAAGAATTGGAGCCCAAAGGCAACTGCAATCATCGAAGGAAATGATCTCACCACAATGGCTAGTGAGACACTTATGGGCAAGCTGGTGACCCATGAGTTGTACCTACAAGAATTTGAAGAAGCAACCCCCAAAGAAAAATCTATCACCTTCAAAGTACAAGCTAAAATAGTTACAAATAATGATTCTGATGAAGAATCATCAAGTGGTGATGAACAAGCCCTACTAGTAAGGAACTTCAGGAAATTCTTAAAGTTTGAGAGATCAAACCAAAAGAAGAAAGACATCCACAAAAATAATGAAGAAGAAACAATATGTCTTGGATACAAGAAGTCAGAGCATATGAAGAAGGACTGTCCACTGTCAAAGAAAACTAGTCCATATGATAGATCAAGATCAAGATCAAGCAGAAAAGCTACAACTGGTCGAAAGTATGCAAACACAAACATCTGACACAAAAGTGATGCCAGTGAATCAGATGAAGAGGACAGACCCTGCAGTATTGCTAATGTCTGTCGTATGGCATTCGATAAGGTATCATCTAACCCTCTATATGATGACTTTACTTTCGATGATTTTAAAAATATCTTTAGCGAACTACTTGAAGAACTCAAAAAAGTGTTAGACAAATATAAGCAATCTCGCAAAGAGGTTAAGGCATGCACAACCGAAGTAGCAAGATTGTCTAATCTTCTCGAAGATATTAAAGAGACATCTACTACCGGTAACTTGGATGAGATAGCCAAGCTCAAAGTAGACTATCATGAGGCTATGCTCACCATCGAAAAGAAGGAAAGAGACTATGTCAAAATATAAGAGCTTTATGAAATAGAGAAGAAAATGCACTTAGTCACAGAGAAAAGACTTGTTAATATGACTGCTAAATATGAGGAGTCTTCTGCGGTCTCTAAAAAGTTAAAGATCAAGTTAGGCAAGCAGGTCATCCCTATGACACAGCCTAAGGTTAGTCCAAATGCTAATTATACATCAAAGAGGACTAAAACTCAGAAAGCACGCAAGCAAAATGTTAATCATAATTATGCTTTCACTTATAAGTTTTCAAAGAAGACACAAACGCATGTCAACACAAAAACAAAGAACACTTTTTCAAAACTTACTTGCACGTACTGTGGTACTCACGGGCACATATCACAGTATTGTGTAACAAGAAAGCTTGTTGACAATCAAATACTTGTTTGGCGACCTAAGACTAATCAAAATGGACCCTTCAAGAAATAGGTACCAAAGCATTCATCTACTTGCTCTGAGGTGGACCCTTAACCCTATCATGCTAGAAGCAAGTGGATCCTCGATATCGGTTGTTCGCGGCACACGAATGATGTTGCATCTTTGCTCGCTACGCTATCGATAAAGAAAGAAGGATAAGTTTCCTTCAAAAATAACTTAAAAGGTGATATAATTGGAAATGGCACTATTGGTATGTCTCCTTACCCAGTAATAAAAGACGTTTATCTAGTTACGGAGTTGAAAAATAACCTACTAAGCATAAGTCATTTGGCAGACAATGGTTATGGCATCAACTTTATAAAAGACAAATATACTATATATGAAATGTCATCTGGTAATCCCGTATATGAAGGGATTATGGAAGACAATATTTATGTTGTCTTTTTAGAGGGTACTAACAATGCAGGAAGGTGCCTAGTAGCAAATCAAGATAAAAGCTGGCTATGGCACATGAGGCTAGGAAATCACATTCAATGCAGGAAGGACTCCCTGAAATCACATTCAAGAGAGACATGGTATGTGCTGACTATAAAAGGAACCAGGCAACAAGGTCAACTTTTAAGTTCATCAACGCTGTAAGTGCTTCTAGACCCTTGAAGTTAATTCATATAGATTTATTTGGTCCTAGTAGAGTCGCTAGTCTTGGCGGTAAGCTCTATGCCTTTGTGATTGTTGATGATTTCTTTCGTTTTATATGGGTTTACTTTTTATCAAATAAAAATGATGCTATTTTTGAATTTCAGATATTTTTAAAAAGGTACAAAACAAAAAAGGCTTTATGATTACTCATATCCGAAGTGATCATGGTGGCGAATTCGTAAATGCGGATTTCAAAAAGTTTTGTGATGAAAGTGGATATTATCACGAGTTTTCTTGTCCTAGAACTCTCCAACAAAGTGGTATTGTGGAGCGGAAGAATTTATTGGCACATTTAGCCCTAGTCAAACCGATTTCGATAAGTGTCTTAAACTTTGATCTCGATATGAAAAGAAACGAAGAATGCAGATTACGCCGTCTCTGAGATTTTATATTTATTCTGTATTTTTCTATTTATTGAGTCTAGAATATTTTTGAATCGGGATCACTGGCAATTAGAAGTCTATCCTTGATTCTATCCTAAACCAAGCCCATTTTGATCCTATCCTAAACCAAACCAAATATATTTTTAAACCAAAATCCTAAACTGTAATGCCTGTGGTTCGTATTACGTATTTCTGGAATACGTGTACGTATTTTATTCTGTATTGCATGATTCCTTGCATCTTGGCTTGGTTATTTCTTGGCTTGGTTTGGCTTGGCTCGGTTTTCTTTGGTTCAATATGAACCAATGTAAACCCCCTACCTACCACCACCCTTTGTATTTATTAAGCCCTCTTCCTTCTCTCTCTTCATTCAATCATCTTCTTCTTCCTCATTTACTATCTTCACCTACCAGAGAGAGAAGAGAGAGGTCTAGGCAAGTGCAACTTGCTTCATGGAGGAACTCTGATTTCATTACTCCATTCTCTTCTTTACTGCATTTTAAAGCACTTTAGAACTTGGCATTTTCACTTTCCATGGCTAGATCCTTGTAGATCTATATGTTTTATTTTCGGATTTTTGGGATTTTGATCTATTTAATCCTGTTATTTCTGAGTTTTGAAGGTTCCATGTTGTAGAGTAGCTCGTTCTACCCCATTTTGACCTAAGGAAGTTCGGATTTGGGCTCCGGATGATGGAGTTGTGGACCTTGAGAACTTGGCTCTCATGGAGTTCTCCTTCTCAGAAGTTTGGGGAAGAAGAACTGTATCCTGACTTGACCGCATGAACATTTCATGCGGCAAGTATTCTCCCTGGCGCATGGGCTTGACTTGACCGCATGACTAGTTCATGCGGCAAGTGTAACTTAGCCGCATGCACCCCATTGTCTCCTAGCCGCATAGGCGTATGGATAGCATGGCTGCCTAGGACCTTGTTCCCGAGCCGCATATGCGCCCATCCCGCCAGCCGTATGAGGACCCCGCTGCTCCCTGCCGCATGAATGCTCTAACTTAGCCTCATGCGCCCTCACTTCTTCCTGGCCGTATGGGACTTCACTTGACCCAGCCGCATGGGTTTTGCTATTTTGGGCCGCATGGACTTAGGTCTGTCCGAGCCGCATGAAGACCCCCCTTTCTAATTTGAGCCGCATGGGTTGCTTCTTCTCGAGCCGCATGGATCCTTGCTCTGCAGCCGCATGAACCCATCCCGCCAGCCGCATGGGTTTCCTTTCCTGAGAACCACATGCGCCCCCTTGTCCTGGCCGTATGGGATCCAGTAACCCTGGCCGCATGAGCTCTCTTATTTGAGCCGCATGTGCCCCCTCCTTCCTGGCCGCATATGACTGAGCCGCATGACTTTCTCATGTTTCTGTGTACTATTATTTATCATTATTTGCTCATGTTTTGTAACTCCTTTATTAGGCATTTTACGCCTTTTGTCCTGAACTTGATAATCCTGAATCGATGTAACATGCTTGGAATTAATAACTAACTTGACACGATTGTGACCCGTAGAGGTGCACTCCTGACATGAGTAACTTGACATGACCTGATAGTGGCCTGCCGTGGCACACTTCTGACTAGTACATTTGACATGAAAACCTGATATGAAGTATCTTGAGCAGCTGTTGCGACGGCTACCTGATATGACATGACCTGTATAATTACTTGGACACCGTGGACGATTGTGCTTGTACAAATAATCCAGTCCTGTCTTGCATCATGTCTAGGACAGGGACTCCTGAGTACCACGGTCAGGAGCACCTATTGAATTGGACTAAGGTTAATAACTAGATTAATATATTAGTCATGAAGAGATTTCCCAGCTACAGGTAATCCCGTTACCTGGGCGCGCCTGGGATCTGTAGCCTGCCGTCGAGTAGGGCACATTTCCAGCACACTGTCATGTGTTGCACCCTTCAAGCTACTTAAGGGTACATGCGTTTCCTGGACGATGTACCCACCTAAATTTAACCCTAACTTTCGACCTGGGTAACCTGGATGGTCTGCAGGGCTTGTGGCTGTGGAATAATCTCACTGCATCTTGTTAGTAAATAGGCTTGTGATAACCCTAGTTAGTTAAAGTATCAAGCAGTAGGTCTTGCTTGGCCGTGAAATGATTGGATGGATTCTAACATGTCTAGTCTGTCCTGATCTTGTTCCAGATGACTGCATGACTAGAATGCTTATATTTATTTTACCGATAAATGGTGAGAATTCCAAGTTCTGCTCAAACGAAGGGTTACAACCCCGGTCCTTGTTTGGTTTACGGGTTGTAACCTGGTTACCTGAATAGTCCCATGGTTATCTCATCGTATATCATCCTGATGTATTTTTCTTTAATTCCAGTGCTTACTTTATTCCAGTTCTTACTTTTGTTTATACTCTTGTGCTGATTGCTGGTTTTAGTTCCTAAGTGAAGCTTCCTTTGTGGCACTTGCTCTTTCTGGGGTCTGACCCAGCTGGTTTTGTGTGGCCAGATTTCGGAGCAGCTCCAGAGGATCTACCGACCTTCCAGCCAGATGGTGGCCACTAGACGGAACCCTGGCAACGAGTGGGTTTATTTTTGATCTCCCACTTTATTGTAAAAATATTCTTTTGAGGCATTTAGCCGACGAGCACCTGTTTAGCTCGATTGTACTTTTATTTACTGTCTGCCTACGGGCTGTAACATGATTGACAGATCCTAGGGTTGATCATGTATGACTAAACTCTTGCAAGTCCTGACATTTTGTAACGACTAGCTTCATGATCAGCTGAATATGTAATGTTTGGGATGCCTTACTATTGTATATTTAATGATCATTCATCTTGTAACTTTTACTTACTGCTTGTGATTGAGACAATATGCTTGTTCATGACCTTAAGAGACTGCTGGCTTGTAGATAAACCCTCATGTATCTAGACAGTCGTGACCGTATAGCGAGATGGATTCCATTTCATATACGTAGCTGGCTATGTCTGCCCCCGCTCTCTAGTATTCTGGTTCTGGGGCGTGACATGGTTTAAGTGGTGGCCCATGCAGGTCTTGTAAATCAAGATATGTGAGGGTTTACCGAATAGATGTCTCAATCAGTATTCGTCCTTGATCTTTGCTCGTATCTTCTGAATCCCTGGATTCTTGTCCTGATCACCTGCTTGCATCGTTGGTCTGTCCTGGTCCTTCCTTATTGTTTCCTATGTCGTCTTCTTCAGCGGCATAGTACCTGACCCGGCCGATCAGCAAGGCGGAGCACCTCCCGCGGACCAGCAACAATCCGGAGATCAAGTCCAGCATTCTGGAGTAGCCTCCAGAGTCGAGCCTACTGAAAGAGAGCCTCCAGTTCAGCCCGTTCAGCCTGCAGAGCCTGATGATGGCACTTTGGTAGGACTCATCAGGACCTTGATAGCTTCCCAAGATCGTCGAGGAGACGCCTTGCAACAGGCAGTGGCAGATGCTTTGACCAGAGGAGGTCATCCAGGGAACAGTGCGGCCAACAGCTTCAAGCGCTTGAACCCTCCATTCTTCGACGGTAGTGAAGATGCTATCGCAGCAGATGCATGGCTTCAGGATACTGAAGTGATTCTCGACGCAGCCAAGACCCCAGAGAATGATAAGGTAGCTGTGGTGCGCTTGCAGCTATTAGATCTTGCCCGCAGCTGGTGGGCAGCGCAGGCCGTTGGATTAGCAGTACCCATTTCATGGGCAGTGTTCAGAGAGAGATTCCAGACCAAGTATTTTGATGCTGTAGCTCGGTACGATCTACAGATGAGGTTCACCAACTTGAAGCAAGGAGGCAGGACGATCGACGAATATGCGGCCGAGTTTTCGAGACTCAGTCGGTTTGCTCCCACCTTGGTGGCAACCGAGTATGATCGAGCCCAGCGATTCCAGCAGGGGCTTCACCTGGAGATCTTGTTAGCAGTTGAGCAGTTTGAGCATCAGACTTTTGATGCAGTCTTGAGAGCAGCCCGGAGGCATGAGTATACCTCCCAGAGGATTGTGGATAGGACCGGAGGTCGGAAGAGATCTCACGGCCAGATGAATCAGTCTTCAGCACCAGTCCCGGCAGCCAGGGCTTTGACTATTGGAGCTCCGAGGCGAGCGGCCTCAGTGACGTCGGTTCAGCATTCAACCCCGACGTACCCTCAGCAGCAGCAGCAACAGAAGCAGAAGCAGTCTTCCGCAGTGGGATGTTCTCATTGTAGAAAGCCAGGCCATGTGGTAGCAGAGTGTCGTAGGGCACAGGGATTGTGTCTGGTTTGTGGAGCAGCAGACCATAGGGTTGGATCCTGCCCGAACAGGGGTGGTTCATCATCGTCCAACCTTTCTAGCTCTTCGGTGAGGGGACCAGCCCCAGTTCCAGTCCAGCAGCAGCAGCAGTATCCGTTGCCGAGGCCCTTGCCGCCTCAGTCCCAGATGTTCCAGCAGCAGAACCCCCAGCAGCATGTTCAAGCCCAAGCCTTGAGTCAGAGCAGGCAGCGAGGATTTCAGCAGAGGGGACCAGCACCCCGAGGGCATGGTCAGGCTATGGTGATGATCGCAGAGGAAGGATTAGCACCAGGAGAGGTAGTGGCAGGTACTATTCTCGTCAACTCCTTTCCAGCTTTAGCTTTATTTGATTCTGGTGCATCGCATTCTTTTATGTCTGCACGATTCGCGACACGGGTAGGATTGGAGCCCGAGTCATTATCAGTAAGTCTCAATATACTTACTGGTAACGGACTTGTGGGAGTAGATAGAGTGTTTTTCTCGTGTCGGATCGTAGTTAGCGGTAGAGAATTCCCCTCTAGATTGATAGAATTCCCGATGGCCGATTATGATGTGGTCCTAGGGATGGATTGGTTGAGGAACCAGTATGCTAGAATAGACTGCCATATCGACAGGGTTGTTTTTAGCATTCCAGGCGAGCCAGAGTTTTCCTTTTCCCGAGGCGCAGTTGAGCCTTCTCCTCCAGTATTGCGGATGGCAGTAGCAGCAGTGCAGTTGCCCAGGATAGTGGATGAGTTTCCAGATGTTTTCCCAGAAGAGCTACCAGGTATGCCTCCAGAGCGGGAGATCGAGTTCACTATAGACTTGATTCCCGGGACAGCCCCAGTGTCAGAAAGAGTCTACAGGATGGCGCCTTCAGAGTTGAAGATCTTGTACAAGATGATTGAAGAACTTCGAGCCAAGGGATTCATTCGTGCTAGTGGATCGCCTTGGGGAGCCCCGATGCTTCTTGTGAAAAAGAAGGATGGTACGTCCAGGTTATGTGTTGATTATCGTACCTTGAACTCAGTAACAATCAAGAACAGATACCCTCTTCCAAGGATAGACGACTTATTTGATCAACTCAAGGGGGCTTCAGTATTCTCGAAGATTGATTTGCGCTCAGGTTATCATCAGATCAGAGTCAGAGAGCAGGACATCCCGAAGACAGCTTTTAGATCGAGGTATGGGCATTGGGAGTTCCTTGTTATGCCTTTTGGAGCAACCAATGCGCCAGCAGTATTCATGGACCTAATGAATCGCATCTTCATGCCTTACTTGGATCAGTCGTGATTGTGTTCTTGGATGATATCTTGGTCTATAGCAAGAGTGAGGCGGAGCATGAGCAGCATCTCAGAGTTGTTCTTCAGATTCTCAGGGAGCACCAGTTATATGCCAAGTTCAGTAAATGCGAGTTCTGGCTCGATCGCATTTCGTACTTGGGTCATATCATCACCAGAGGAGGAGTGGAAGTGGATCCCCAGAAGATTGTGGCTATTGAGTCATGGCCAGTGCCCAGCACAGTTGCAGAGGTTCGTAGTTTTCTTGGATTGGCCGGCTACTACCGGCAGTTTGTTTCGAATTTTGCTCGAATTTCAGCGCCATTGACGCAGTTGACCCGCAAGGATGCACAGTTTGCTTGGATAGCAGAGTGTCATAGTTCTTTTGAGCAGTTAAAGCGAGGCCTGATAACAGCTCCTATTCTCACGCTTCCAGGTGGGACCGGAGGATTCTCAGTATATTGTGATGCTTCAGGCAGAGGTTTAGGATGTGTTCTGATACAGCATGGGAAGGTAATAGCTTATGCGTCACGACAACTTCGTGATCATGAGAGGAATTACCCAACCCATGACTTGGAGCTGGCAGCAGTAGCGTTTGTACTTAAGTTGTGGAGGCACTATTTGTATGGAGATAGGGTGGAGATTTTCACCGACCACAAGAGCCTGAAGTATGTTTTCACCCAGAAGGATCTTAACATGCGTCAGAGAAGATGGCTGGAGCTTCTTGTGGATTATGATGTCAACTTGCAGTATCATCCTGGAAAGGCCAATGTTGTTACAGACGCTTTGAGCAGGAGAGCCGGAGTTTATTTCCTAACAGCGCAACCAGAGCTGTTAGCAGATCTTCAGAAGATGGGTATAGAAGTTGTTCTCCCTTCCAGTGTGGCATTGATGGCCAGCATGCAAGTTCAGTCCACTATAGTCGAGAGGATCCGGATGGCGCAGTCAGCAGATTCCAAGCTTCAGCGACTCAGAGCAGAGTGTGAGGCAGGACGAAGACCAGAGTTATGCATTCATGAGGATGGTACACTTCGACATGGTAAGCGTCTTTGTGTACCCAGCGGAGATATCAGGCGGGAGATCATGGCAGAGGCGCACAGTTCTCAGTATTCCATCCATCCTGGCAGTACGAAGATGTACCGAGATACCCGTCAGCACTTCTGGTGGAATGGCATGAAGCGGGAGATAGCTCGGTTTGTCTCTCGGTGTTTGGTTTGCCAACAAGTTAAAGCTGAACATCAGAGACCGGCTGGACTTCTTCAGCCCTTGTCGATTCCAGAATGGAAGTGGAAGCATGTGACCATAGATTTTGTGACTGGATTACCTAGATCCCTAGCTGGTAGAGATGCTATCTGGGTTATGGTTGATCGGCTCACGAAGGTGGCTCACTTTCTCCCATTCAGAGTTGGTCAGTCGACGGCTCAGCTAGCGGAGATGTACCTCAGGCAGATTGTCAGGTTGTACGGAGTGCCAGTCAGTATCACCTCGGACAGAGATTCTAGATTTACGTCGCACTTTTGGCGTAGCTTACAAGAGAGTTTGGGGACTCGTCTCCAGTTCAGCTCAGCTTATCACCCGCAGACAGATGGCCAGTCGGAACGCACGATCCAGACTCTTGAAGACATGTTGCGGTCCTGTACACTTGACTTCGGTGGTTCGTAGGAAGATCACCTGCATCTGGTGGAGTTCTCATACAATAACAGTTTCCAGGCCAGTATCCAGATGGCACCGTTCGAGGCACCGTATGGCAGAAAGTGCAGATCCCCGTTAGCCTGGGATGATGTTGGAGAGAGGCAGATGCTTGGTCCAAAAATGATTGCTCAGACCATTGAAGTAGTCCAAAGGGTCAGAGATCATCTTCGAGTTGCCCAAGATCGCCAGCGTCATTGGGCCGATTCTCATCGGCGTCCTCTTGAGTTTTCGGTCGGCGATCATGTATTCCTGAGAATTTCGCCTAACCGTGGCGTCATTCGTTTCGGCGTCCGGGGAAAGCTTAGTCCTAGGTATATAGGATCGTTTAACCTTCTAGAGCGAGTAGGAGATGTATCCTATCGTCTCGCTCTTCCGCCGTCGCTAAGCGAGGTGCATGACGTGTTCCATGTATCCCAATTACGACGGTATATCCCAGACCCGAGCCATATCCTGGATCATTCGGAATTGGTTATTGGTAACAACCTTTCGTATGAGGAGAGGCCCGTGTCTATATTGGACCGGAGAGAGAAGATCCTCAAGAACAAGACTATCAAGTTAGTCCAAGTTGCTTGGGGTCATCACTCTTTGGGGGAGTCAACGTGGAAGCATGAGGATGATATCCGATCGCGATATCCCGACTTGTTTGACTCGTGAGGTATAATGTCCTTCTTATGCCTCATACCTTCGATTCCTTGCTTACATGATTGATTGATTGATTACCTAGTTATAACTTGCTTGTGATTAGTGTAGCTTGTCATTGTTCCTCTAGCCTCTTAATTAAATTCCGAGGACGAAATTCTTTTAAGGTGGGTAGAGTTGTAATGCCTGTGGTTCGTATTACGTATTTTATTCTGTATTGCATGATTCCTTGCATCTTGGCTTGGTTATTTCTTGGCTTGGTTTGGCTTGGCTCGGTTTTCTTTGGTTCAATATGAACCAATGTAAACCCCCTACCTACCATCACCCTTTGTATTTATTAAGCCCTCTTCCTTCTCTCTCTTCATTCAATCATCTTCTTCTTCCTCATTTACTATCTTCACCTACCAGAGAGAGAAGAGAGAGGTCTAGGCAAGTGCAACTTGCTTCATGGAGGAACTCTGATTTCATTACTCTATTCTCTTCCTTACTGCATTTTAAAGTACTTTAGAACTTGGCATTTTTACTTTCCATGGCTAGATCCTTGTAGATCTATATTTGTTTCATTTTCGGATTTTTGGGATTTTGATCTATTTAATCCTGTTATTTCTGAGTTTTGAAGGTTCCATGTTGTAGAGTAGCTCGTTCTACCCCATTTTGACCTAAGGAAGTTCGGATTTGGGCTCCGTATGATGGAGTTGTGGAGCTTGAGAACTTGGCTCTCATGGAGTTCTCCTTCTCAGAAGTTTGGGGAAGAAGAACTGTATCCTGACTTGACTGCATGAACATTTCATGCGGCAAGTATTCTCCATGGCGCATGGGCTTGACTTGACCGCATGACTAGTTCATGCGGCAAGTGTAACTTAGCCGCATGCACCCCATTGTCTCCTAGCCGCATAGGCGTATGGATAGCATGGCTGCCTAGGACCTTGCTCCCGAGCCGCATATGCGCCCATCCCGCCAGCCGCATGAGGACCCCGCTGCTCCCAGCCGCATGAATGCTCTAACTTAGCCTCATGCGCCCTCACTTCTTCCTGGCCGCATGGGACTTCACTTGACCCAGCCGCATGGGTTTTGCTATTTTGGGCCGCATGGACTTAGGTCTGTCCGAGCCGCATGAAGACCCCCCTTTCTAATTTCAGCCGCATGGGTTACTTCTTCTCGAGCCGCATGGATCCTTGCTCTGCAGCCGCATGAACCCATCCCGCCAGCCGCATGGGTTTCCTTTCCTGAGAACCACATGCGCCCCCTTGTCCTGGTCGCATGGGATCCAGTAACCCTGGCCGCATGAGCTCTCTTATTTGAGCCGTATGTGCCCCCTCCTTCCTGGCCGCATATGACTGAGCCGCATGACTTTCTCATGTTCCTGTGTACTATTATTTATCATTATTTGCTCATGTTTTGTAACTCCTTTATTAGGCATTTTACGCCCGTTTTATATCCTTACGCCTTTTGTCCTGAACTTGATAATCCTGAATCGATGTAACATGCTTGGAATTAATAACTAACTTGACACGATTGTGACCCGTAGAGGTGCACTCCTGACATGAGTAACCTGACATGACCTGATAGTGGCCCGCCGTGGCACACTCCTGACTAGTACATTTGCATGAAAACCTGACATGAACTATCTTGAGCAGCTGTTGCGACGGCTACCTGATATGACATGACCTGTATAATTACTTGGACACCGTGGACGATTGTGCTTGTACAAATAATCCAGTCCTGTCTTGCATCATGTCTAGGACAGGAACTCCTGAGTACCACGGTCAGGAGCACCTATTGAATTGGGCTAAGGTTAATAACTAGATTAATATATTAGTCATGAAGAGATTTCCCAGCTACAGGCAATCCCGTTACCTGGGCGCGCCTGGGATCTGTAGCCTGCCGTCGAGTAGGGAACATTTCCAGCACACTGTCATGTATTGTACCCTTCAAGCTACTTAAGGGTACATGCGTTTCCTGGACGATGTACCCACCTGAATTCAACCCTAACTTTCGACCTGGGTAACCTGGATGGTCTGCAGGGCTTGTGGCTGTGGAATAATCTCACTGCATCTTGTTAGTAAATAGGCTTGTGATAACCCTAGTTAGTTAAAGTATCAAGCCGTAGGTCTTTCTTGGCCGTGAAATGATTGGATGGATTCTAACATGTCTAGTCTGCCCTGATCTTGTTCCAGATGACTGCCTGACTAGAATGCTTGTATTTATTTTACCGATAAATGGTGAGAATTCCAAGTTCTGCTCAGACGAAGGGTTACAACCCCGGTCCTTGTTTGGTTTACGGGTTGTAACCTGGTTACCTGAATAGTCCTATGGTTATCTCATCGTATATCATCCTGATGTATTTTTCTTTAATTCCAGTGCTTACTTTATTCCAGTTCTTACTTTTATTTATACTCTTGTGCTGATTGCTGGTTTTAGTTCCTAAGTGAAGCTTCCTTTGTGGCACTTGCTCTTTCTGGGGTCTGACCCAGCTGGTTTTGTGTGGCCAGATTTCGGAGCAGCTCCAGAGGATCTACCGACCTTCCAGCCAGATGGTGGCCACTAGACGGAACCCTGGCAACGAGTGGGTTTATTTTTGATCTCCCACTTTATTGTAAAAATATTCTTTTGAGGCGTTTAGCCGACGAGCACCTGTTTAGCTCGATTGTACTTTTATTTACTGTCTGCCTACGGGCTGTAACATGATTGACAGATCCTAGGGTTGATCATGTATGACTAAACTCTTGCTAGTCCTGACATTTTGTAACGACTAGCTTCATGATCAGCTGAATATATAATGTTTGGGACGCCTTACTATTGTATATTTAATGATCATACATCTTGTAACTTTTACTTACTGCTTGTGATTGAGACAATAGGCTTGTTCATGACCTTAAGAGACTGCTGGCTTGTAGATAAACCCTCATGTATCTAGACAGCCGTGACCGTATAGCGAGATGGATTCCATTTCATATACGTAGCTGGCTATGTCTGCCCCCGCTCTCCAGTATTCTGGTTCTGGGGCGTGACATAATCCAAACCATTTCTTAAACCAAAACTGCCCTGGAACTAGGCTAACCGAACTCGGCCAGAGTTCTGCCCGAATTCTGACCAAACTCCGTTAGACCAAATTACTCCGGGTCAGAAGCTTTACCTATTCTTGTGGATCTCCAACGTTTAAATTTTTGAATGTTAAGGTCCCGAGTTCTGCCCAAACTCTGTCCTACAAAACCTATAAATAGAGAAGAATTTTTTATTTCTCAACACACATTCAATCTTCATCTTTTCTATTCATTTCTAAGCTTCCTATTCTATTCCCAAAGCTTTAACTTCAAATCTCCAAGTCAACTCAATTCTTCTAAGTGTCGGTGGTTTCTGAGTAGGAGTTTCGAGTTGTACAAGCTTGACATATAAAAGCTTTCTTCAGAAAGGTGTTAAAGTTTGTTTGTGGGCTTCAGATAAAAACACGATGGTGATGAAGTTGGCGTGTTCTTCGGTGTAAAACACATGGTGTAATCTCTATTTCAAATAGTGGATTCAAACATTGGGTTGAGTACTCGAGACTGGACTAGTCCTTACAGAGGAAAACCAGTATAAATCTGCTGTATTTGCGTATTGCTTTCTCGCCTTGATTTTACTGACTTACTTGCAATTATTTTATATATATATTGCTTCACTTGCTTAGAGTTAATTTTTTAATTGCTAGCTATTCTCCGCTGTACTCTATTCACCCCCTCTAGAGGTGCCATTGTTCCTACAATTGGTATCAGAGCGGATTTCTCTCGACGAAATTAACACTCCTTGAGATATGGCATCCCTATTTCCAAGCAACGGTGAAGGTCAGTCAACCAATAGGCCACCTTTATTTGATGGCACAAATTACACGTACTGGAAGACACAGATGAGCTTTTTTCTCAAGTCACTTGATTTTAATTTATGGTCGATTGTCGTCAATGGTTATAGGAAACCTCTACCAATTACGATAGATGGTGTTCTAGTTGACAAACCATTTGATAGATACACCGACAATAAAGAGAAACAAGCTAGTCTTGATGCAAAAGCCAACAATGCTTTATTCTTTGCTATTGATTAAACTTAGTTCTATGTTTACTAGATTTTTAGATATTGTTAATCCTCTAGCTTCCCTTGGCAAAGATTACAACGATCATGAAAAGATTCGGAAGATTCTTCATGGACTACCAAAAAGCTGGAATCCAAAAGCAACGACCATTATAGAAGGAAATGATCTCTCGACAATGAGTCTTGAAACCCTGACTGGAAAGCTCATGACACATGAGTTGGACCTTCTGGGTTTCGAAGATCAACATCCGCAAGAGAAGACAATAACATTCAAGGCAAATCGCAAAACAATCTCTGACGACGAGAGTGAATCAGACGACCCGGACAACGAGCAAATGGCCCTGATAACAAGGAACTCCAGAAGATTTCTCAGATACGAGAAGTCAAACAAGAAGAAGAAGAACTTCAAAGATGACGAAGAATCGATCCGATTTAGCTATAAAAGAACAGGTCACATAAAGAAGGATTGCCCTGTTATAAGAAAAGGAAGCAAACACGATCAAACAAGAAGACATGATCAGACAAACAAGAGAAGGTCAACAACTAAAAACTATGCAAACACTAGTATGTGGTGTGAAAGCGAGGCTAGTGACTCTGAAGAAGAAGACAACACTCGGAGCTCAGTAAACCTATGCTTCATGGCTACAGATGCTAAGGTAATAAATAACCCTCTTATGAAGAATTTTCTTTTCATGAATTATGTGAGGCATTCTCTGATCTATTGGCCGATCAGAAAAAAATGATAGACATGTACAAAAGTGCTAAGAAAGAGATGAAATTTGTACAGTCTGAATTTTTAAAGCAATCTAGGATCTTAGAAGATATTAAAGATTCTTCTATTGACACCAATGAGATTACTTCTTTAAGGCTAAGTCTGCATGATTCTCTTGAAAACATGAAAAAGCAAATCAAGAAAATGCAAAACTTAATGATCTCTATGAACTAGAGAAGAAGAAGTATAACATTGCTATTCAAAGAGTAGATGCACTCACGGCCAAATTAAATGAAGCCAATGACAACTTTAAAAAGTTAGAGATAAAACTGGGCAAACAAGTCGCTAGACCATTTACTCAGATAAACACTAGTCAGAAGGCTAAACACAAACACCATACTAACAACACGACTGGTAATGTTAGAAATCATGCTTATATATACTTGTTTCCACACAACACGAGTACATACCCCTTTTCAAAAACTCAAAAGCATATTTTTCAAACAAAACCCAGCACCAACACTTCTGCTACATGTCATTATTGTAGATTAAAAGGACATGTGTCAACACAGAGTAAGATTAGAAAGCTAGTAGATATGAATGTGTATAAATGGATTTCAAAAACTAACACATCAGGACCCTCAAAAAAGTGGGTACCAAAGGTTACATCTTCAACTTGTGTTGTAGGTGGACCCTCCTCCTCCCACTAAAAGCAAGTGGATACTCGATAGTGGTTGCTCCAGGCATATGACAGGTGACGACAAATTGTTTACAACTCTATCGATGAAGAAAGAAGGCTATGTCCCCTTTGGAAACAATCTTAAAGGTAATATCATTGGCATTGGTGACATAGGTATCTCTCTCTCTCCTATTATTAAAAATGTTTGCTTAGTAACAGAATTGAAACATAACTTGTTGAGTATCAGTCAATTAGCTGATTACGGTTATGGAATACATTTTGTTAAAAACAAATGTTTTGTCCATGATAAAACCTCTGGAATTATTTCATTTGAGGGAATAAGAGAGGACAACATATATATATTTTATATTTGCCAGAAAAGACTAACAATACAGGAAAGTGTCTGTTTACAACATAAGATGAAAGCTGAATTTGGCATATGCGCCTTGGTCATGCAAACATGGGCATAATTGCAAGATTGTCCACCAAGAAACTGGTAAGAGGCTTACCTGAAATAACATTTAAGAAAGATATGATCTGTGCTGATTGTGAGAAGAATAAGGCATTTAGATCATCTTTCAAATCAATAAACGATGTAAGTACCTCTAGACCTATACAATTAAATCATATGGACTTGTTTGGAACAAGTAGAGTCGCCAGTCTTGGCGAAAAGCTTTATGCTTACGTGATAGTTGATGACTATTCACGATATACTTGGGTTTATTTTTTTGCATATAAGAATGAGGCCTTTTCAGAGTTTGTATCTTTCTGTAAGAAGGTACAAAACAAGAAAGGATTCATGATTACTCGTGTTCGAAGTGATCATGGAGGAGAATTCGATAACCATGAATTCAAATCTTACTACAATTCAAATGGATTATCTCATGAATTCTCTTGCCCAGAACTCCTCAGCAGAATGGAGTTGTAGAAAGGAATAACAGAACTCTCGGTGACATGGCCATAGTTATGCTTAATCAGTACAATCTTCCTAAGTACTTTTTGGCAGAAGTTGTCTATACAACATGCCATGTATTGAATAGAGTTCGTATTAAACCGATCTCTAAATAGACTCCTTATGACTTATGGTCTAATAGAACTCCTAATATCAGCTATTTAAAGGTCTTTGGATGCAGATGTTACATTCTAAATAAGACAAGTTAGGCAAATTCGATAAAAAAGCTGATGAAGGAATTTTCTTGGGATATGCGCCAAAAAGCAAAAGATACAGAGTATTCAATAAGAAATCACTTATTGTTGAAGGATCAATCAACGTCAAGTTCGATGAGCTAAATGTCAAAAGACAATACGACAGTGACAATGAAGAAGAAACTCCCACAACAGAAGATACCTCTACGTCTTATCTGGAAAGTTTGCCGAAACGTATGCGATTTACACTAGACCATCCCGAATAACTGGTAATCGGTGATGTGTCAAAAGGAGTATCCACTCGTTCCAGCTTAAGACAATTGGTAATAGCAAATGTTGCATTTATTTCCAAAATTGAACCTAAAAATATTTTAGAAGCATTTTCTGATGAGTTTTGGATTTTTGTTATGCAAAAGGAACTTAACCAGTTTGAACGGAATCAAGTTTGGGAACTTGTTCCAAGACCTATCTATTTCTAAACCAATTCCTAAACCAAACCATTTCTTAAACCAAAACTGCCCTGGAACTAGGCTAACCAAACTCGGCCAAAGTTCTGCCCGAACTCGTACCGAATCGGTTAGATCAAATCACTCCTGGTCAGAAGCTTTACCTATTCTTGTGGATCTCCAACGTTTGAATATTTGAACTTAAGGGTACCGAGTTCTGCCCGAACTCTATCATACAAAACCTATAAATGGAGAATAATTTTTCATTTCTCAACACATATTCAATCTTCATCTTCTCTATTCATTTCTAAGCTTCCTATTTTATTCCCAAAGCTTTAAACTTCAAATCTCCAAGTTAACTCAATTCTTCTAAGTGTCGTTTGTTTTTGAGTAGGAGTTTCGAGTTGTACAAGCTTGGCGTAAAAAGCTTTCTTCATAAAGGTGTTGAAGTTCGTTCGTGGGCTTCAGATAAAAACACGACGGTGGTGAAGTTGGCATGTTCTTCGGTACAAAATACGTGGTGTAATCTCTACTTCAAATAGTGGATTCAAACTTCGGGTTATGTACTGGAGACTAGACTAGTCCTCACAGAGGGAAACCAGTATAAATCTGCTGTCTTTGCCTATTGCTTTCTGTCCTGATTTTACTGACTTACTTACAATTATTTTATATATATATATATTGCTTCACCTGCTTAGAGTTAATTTTTTAATTGCTAAATATTCTCAGCTGTACTCTATTCACCCCCTCTAGAGGTACCATTGTTCCTACAGAATCGTACTCTAAGCGAGATGGCTAGAGTCATGCTTATAGAAGAATAAAAAAGCACAGACATATCAAAAGCGCATGTGACGTTCCTACTACACATGACCTCACAAAAGCGCAGGTACCCGAAAAGCGCAGACTGGTAATCAAAGTCACATAGACATACAACAGGTGGTTCATAAAGAGTTCTTTATTAAAATTATGTCTACCAGGATCTATTACAGATTCGTCATGATTACATGAAAATAACTTCTTTTTTAAAATCATATCTACGAAGGATCTATTACAGATTTTTCATGAAAAGAACTAAAGCGCCTGAAAATATATAAGGGGGTTAATCTTCACAGACATGCAGCCCCCCAGACGCGTAGCACTGTCAGAGCGAGCCACTTCCTGAAGCAGCTATTGGCCCGAGCAAGAACTCAGTCCACAGCACAGGGTGTGCCACCGCCATTGAGCAGGGTAGAGCACAACATGTGGCTCTTCGGATTGCCAATCAATCCAAACATAGAAGCTTGGATCTTAAAGACCTCCAAGATGTTGTTAAGGTTCGAACTCCTTACACCAAACGCTTAAGTGCATCTCAAAACTCAAAAACAGTTCTTCTACAAGGACATAGCTTCTTTGAACGAAGGATCCACAACCAACAGTCGACTTATGCAAGGCCAACGGTCATTCGAAGCTAAGTTGGGATCGAGCATGACGGTGGGAATGTTAAAAGAAGGAAGACACAACCTTCGGAAAAGCTTCCCTTTATATAGGGTGAGTGTGGTCCAACCCACATGGCACGTGGCCATTAGTCAAAGACTCCCAAATTAATGGGATAAACCTAAGACTCAGCACAATAAATGTTATTTAATAGGTTCATTCGACTGAATCCTAGGCCACAGACTTCTTGAATTCCCCAAATGACGGCGGTAATTAAAGAAGATAATGCCTGACTCGTCCATCAAAAGAGCAGTCATTAATTGCTCTTATGACTTCGACAGAAACTAGCGCCTTCGACTCAGAAGCGCAGCCAGTTCATTCATTCCACTGTGCCCTCCCTTCAACTCAGAAGCATAGTCAGTTCACTGTGCCCACTCGTCGCCCTAAAAAGAAAAGTGACTCCGTTGCCTGAAGCACAAGTCCACTCGCCGCCCTAAAAGCGTAGTAACTCCGTTGCCTGAAGCACAAGTCCACTTGTCGCCCTAAAAGTACAGTGACTCCATTGCCAGAAGTACAAGTCTACTCGTCGCCCTAAAAGTGCAGCTACTGCGTTGCTTACGCAAGTCCACTCGCTGCCTTAAAAGTGCAGTGACTCCGTTGCCTGAAGCACTTGTCCACTCGTCGCCCTAAAAGCGTAGTGACTCCATCGCCTGAAGCACTTGTCCACTCGCCGCTCTAAAAGTACAGTGACTCCGTCGCCTGAAGCACAATCTATTTATCACCCAGAAGCGTAATGACCTCAAAGCCTCGCCAGAAGCACAGCTCGCTAGAAACGCAGTCTTACAGGGTGATGCGGTTCTGTGTGGCCAGATGGGTGTTTAAGTCCTTTTCAGATTGGCTTGTTTAAAACCCACTGCTCTTAAGATAGGACAGAGTTTGATTCTGTTGATAAGAGCAATATCCTGTCGGTTTGTTTAAACCAAAAATAAGGACGAAATATGCTCTTATAGATGAGGGCCATATCCAATTGGTTTGTGTAAACCAATGGTCCCCTAAGATAAGATAAAATCTAACTTCAGGGATATGACATAATTTGCTCAGGTTCATCTGATCAACAGTAAACACGCCATGTGTCGTTTATTCGGTCATGTAGATAATTCCCTTTAAGATCTTGATAAATGAAAATCCCAGCGTCCGCCATGTGTCAGCTCAGTATCAGCCCTCACCATGCAACTTCGAGATTCTCTTATATCTCTACGTGCAGTGTTCCTGCACAATCCTTATGCATATCGTATATGTGCTTTCCTATAAATAGAATGAGTTTTAATTTGATAAAGAGGCTTCAAAATTTTCATAAATTCGGTGTCCTCTTGATTGGCAACCCCAGAGTTCCAATCATAAGCACCAGAAAGACAGAGCAAGT
Organism: Iris pallida; assembly: GCA_029216955.1. NCBI lineage: Eukaryota > Viridiplantae > Streptophyta > Magnoliopsida > Asparagales > Iridaceae > Iris > Iris pallida. The sequence continues at coordinate 76,882,320 of JANAVB010034417.1, forward strand.
TCAACTCGTCGTCATATCGTCAACGGAGTAAAGGAGCTGCAGTACTGCTCGATCTCCACTGTCACACTTCTCCAAAAAACATTGTACTTAGATCTCTTGTTTAGGAATTGATTGTACTCTTTTTAGGTTTAATATACAAAAAGTTCGTATAATATTTTGTCAAGGCAAATAAGATGGCGACTCTGCTGGAGACATCCTTCTCCTCCAACGAGAAGGTGGTGGCGCAATCTGACGACAACTTGCTGGGATCTTCTTCGAAGATGTTGGTCATATGTTTCGACCAACAAGCTTTCGAAGGTCTCATTTTTGAGGAGAAGTCGAGTCCTTCGAAGCGGTTCATAAAAACCGAAGAAGACTCGACGTACCTGGGTGCCAAAGGCGGCTGCAACAGGCAGCACGACGGAGGGGACTGCTCTCCAGAACCCCCTGAACGACGAAGCCCAGAACACGGTTTCGGCTGCTGCTGACAAGCCGCCTCGCTCAGTTCCCAATTCAGGGAAATGCAGCGAGGAGTACGGCTCCCCTACGGCGGGTCTGACAAAGGCGCAATGCCGGTAGAAGCGCGACGTGGTCCACCCACGGACGGAGGAGGGTGCGCAGGCAAGAACTTCTGTGTTTGACAGAATTGCCTACCTATCGGGTAAGGCTATGTTGGATTCTGAACGTTACCACCTTCTCGGGGTAACGCAAAGAGGTCCAAGGCGGCACGTGCTTTACACGACAAAAGTGCTATGCTAACCACTCTTTTGGACTCCGAATACTTCACACCTTCTAGGTGTAGTTGGAAGAAATCTAAGGCAGCACGCGTTTCGTACGATCAAAGTGCTATGCGGACGGCAGACCAAATGCCCGCATTGACAGTCACACGTACAGCTAATGGAAAGCTATAAAAAATTGGTCGAAGTGCTTCGATGCCTCGACCGGTAAAACCTGCTGTTACTTGAGCACTCATGCGCATGTTTCAGGCCAGGGGTAACTACTATCGAGACAGATTCGTATGAAAAGTATTCCTGTAAGCATGGAAAGAGTCAACCTCATCAGCAACTCTCTAATCAGGACCTAAGCGTGTCTCACGCGTAAGAACTAAGAAGAAAGAAGCTATCTCCACATCCTTACTCCTGCGTGCAGCTTTCCTGCACACAAAAAGAGTACAGGAGTGGAGACCTCAACAACTCCCCATAAGCGTAAAGCGAGGAAGGGATCTGCGGTGCAAGGCGTATCTAAACCAAGGCACAAATGCACCCAGATCACCATCAACTGCCGCTATTGCCAAACAGCCGCGTCGCCACTAAAGAGGCGATTCGTCTTTCAATGACTGCAAGCGATGGTATCTGGTGAAGAATAAGATGAACTCCGTATTGATTCATGCAACGCGACGTAGGGTTCTTCATCTCTTAAGAAGCATTCCTAGAATCCTTTAGTGTCGGCTAACAAGCCTAAAAACTGCTCTGGGGGTAGCAAGACAGCGGTACCTAGTACGGGTGTATTCCAAGGCATGCGTGCCAAATCTGGATCCTTGGCGCAAGGAGGTGACACTGCGGATGCAACATTAGCTGGGGGTGGCCATCTCTCCACCATTCATGACAATTTTGTCTTCCAATCCAATGAGGGGCTGTATGATACAGATACCTCCACGGGCGCAGGTTGCCAAAAAGCTGGGGGTAGCAATTACAATGAATCTGAGGATGATTGTAACCGATCGATTTATCCTCAAGACGATCGGACTCAGGCGTTTGAGCGAGAGAGCAAAAGATTTACCATCCCTTCTACCCATCCGCACATGATGTCCGTATTCATGGCCGAAGGCGATAATGTGGACAAAAGTGAAGGATAATGTTAGCAGAAACGTATAAAAGCCCTTAAGATGGGCCTAAATACATTGAACGATACTATAAAGTCCTTGGCTTCCGTCGTCTTGGAGATCAAGGAGAAATTGACACCCGTTGTCTCCGCTCCTGCAAACCAAGTCCCAGGGACTAACGACGGGTCCAATGCGCCCCACATCCTGAGCCAAGCGGCGCCCCCGTCATCTACTCCATCAACAACAGGACCTGCAATGTCGAGTGAAGTATAGTAGGCCCTGAAAGAGTTGTACGCTCGCCACGATGCCAAAGAAAAATGAGAATTACTCCAAAAGATGGGAATTCGACAACCATATCATGCCGAATGAGATAATATGATCTATCCTCCCAAATACAATCTGTAGATGCTCACGTCGTTCGATGCAAAGGATTCTTCCCGTTGATACTTGAGGTACTTTGCCTCAGTATCAGGACATCTACCAAAAGATGACGCTCTCCTTACCAACATATTCGTAGGAGCACTGTAGGGGGTGGCCTACGAATAGTTTTGTAGCCCCCCGGACAACTGCATTTTGTCGTTCGAAGACTTGAAGCGCCTATTCCTCAATCAATTCTACGAAGGAGTAATGGACCAGACAATGTTGACTCTCATGGACCTTGTACGGAAGGAGAAGGAACCGGTACGTGCATAAATTGAGCGCGTCCGCCAGGACGCTCTGAGATTACTCCTGCTATACCAGAGCCCATGCTTATAGACTCCTGCCGCAAAAACATGCTTCCCGCAATCAAATTATGGCACAATGTTCCTTGTATAGAGTGGACACCCTTTATATACAGAGGCAAACGTAGTGGAAAGGAAAGCTCGAGATGCACATATATTGGGACTGAGTTTCCTATCGCTCGAAGAAAAAGAAAGACGCTCATCTAGCAACAATCCCGCTCCTAAGGATGGTAAAGGGAAACAAGCCATGACCGTCAACATCTCTAAGGGTTCAGCAACAATGAACCCTAAGCCGGCCGAAGCGTAGAGGCCGAAAGAGATCTACTCCTTCAACGATGAAGAAATACTAGAACTCTTCGATATGCTGACGAGGGGTGGCAAGCTTCAGGTCCCGCCTCCTAAGCGTCCTGATGAAGTGGAAAAGGTGGACAAACCAAAATACTGCCACTACCACCAGTATGTTCACCATTCGACACGTGACTGCTACGTGTTGAAACGACAGATCCATTGCCTCATCAATGCCAAGGTCATTTTGCTGGACTACGAGGAAAAGACTGTTACTGTTAACATAGTCACTCTCCAGTTCGGAAGTTTTTCGAGAACATAGGCTCAAGATGGCATAGTCCCTATCCCGAGAGCAACAATAGAAGTAGTCAATCTTCCACCGGCCCGTGACAACGCTCAAGGCCTCATCCCATTTACAATGCTGCGAGGCGAAGTGATATAGATCCATCCTGATATTGCTCCAGACATGATCGTGCTTGCAGTGCACTCTGTCAAGGGAAAGAAAGTCAAGTCATGTCATATGGTTTCTACATCGGCTGATGACACTCTGGTTACCACTCGCTCGGCTCACCTGCGAGAAACAAATCAAGCTCCGAAAGAGGAGACACCTCCCCTTGTTTTGTCCATTGCTCCCGATACATCAAAATTTGGTCCATCTCAAGCTCCTGCCGTAGACAAGTAAAGGCAGAAGGAGTTTCGTTGTGACAAACCTCTGAAAAAAGACTCGACAGTAGGACCGATCAAGCCCTACAACTTCGACATATTGGCGCAGCTGGCCAGTACTCTGGCTCGACTGTCACTATTCGAGCTTCTCCGTCTCTCCAAAGAGACTCGAGATGCCTCATCAAAGCTTTGCAGAACGCTGACTACTTTTTTACTCCGGTGCAACCGCCCAAGGAGGATCCTGCTGTATGCCCATATTATCACATTGTGGTCGAGGTGATTCCTAACATCACCTTCACCCAGCAGGACATGTTACTGAAGAACAACCGACACAATAGGCCCCTGTACTACATAGGGTATGTTGGTGCCATTAAGGTCGATCGCATACACATCGACCATGGATCTTCTCTAAGCATCATTCCTCGAAGTTTACTCCAAGCTTTGGAGATCCCAATGCATCGGCTGATTGCATCAAACACTACAATCAGCGGCTTCAATGCTGAAAAAAGTGAGCCCCTAGGCAAGATTTGCCTGAAATGCCAAATAGGTGATCTCCAGCCTGATGTAACTTGCTATGTCATTGATGACGATATAAACTACAATATACTGTTGGGATGACCATGGATTTATGAGTACATGATCGTGTCCTCCACTCACCATCAATGCATGAAGTATGTGGCCAGCGACGGGACCATCAAAACTGAGTTCGCTGACATCGACCATTCCGAGGACTTGAAGCATACTATATAGATGCTGAGCTGTACAAGTCAGTCCCTTGGGACGATGATGCTAATGATGCCGACGATGAAGCAGATACTGTATCGAAAAGCACAGCTTTCGCAGAAGAACCATTGAAGATTCAATTGAAGGGAAAACTTCCCAAAACATCAGCCCCTCTCGTCATCAAGCTTCGAGGCAAGGCTCCGGCTCGGTCACCTTCGACGACATCAATTGTTAGCCAGGAGCCTATGCAAATAAGGCTTCCCTGGAAGGCCCCAATGCCAACTCTGAAGTCGCAGGAACCTTCGATTACACCTCCCTTGGTAGTCAAGTTAAAGGGAAAACCTCCTCCACCTTCTCCTATTGCCGCCCTAGTGCTTACAGATAAAGAGTTGGAAGACTACGTATGTGCCAATACAGAGGCACACTCTTTAGATCATGTAATCCCTCGGGATAAAATTTTGTATTTTATTAATAGAAAGTTGTCTTTGAATTACTCTTGTGCGCATTGGAACACTAGGTATTTCTTCGACAACGCTCTATATATGTTACAAACACAAGTAACAACCGCTAACCTCGTAAGTCGAGTTATCTCTCCTCAAGGCACCTATTTCTTGGTTCTATCAAGGAAGAAGGAGGAGGAACCCATCATCTTCGATCGATTAGAGCATCCTCAGTGACTAGCTCCGACAGAACAGAACCTGATAATGGCAAGATACATCTCTACCATTATACTACTCAAGCCAAATACCTTATCCACAAGATCGGCAATGACTTGAACAGCAACAGAGGGATGAACTATGGCAATGGCCGACGCCTTCGCCTACGACTTTGTGCTCCAAAGGGAAAGTCCTAAAATTGCTACCAACGGACTCGCTGGGGGTTGGGTTACGTTACACCCACAACAACTTCGAAGAGTTCAGAGCGGAAGGTCTTGATGCATTCACACTCCTTCGACTCCTCAACCTGGGACTCCGATACTAGTATCGGCCGGGCCTTCAAAAAGATATTATCCGCCAATATGGTCTCTGCAGATCTCCTAGTCGAGGAGAAAGACCAAATACTTGAATTCTTTAAAGATGAACCCTGGGCTCAAAGCTGGGATCCCAATGGGAATGACGCTTCAAACAACATAAACCTCCCATTGAAGATGAAGTCGTCCAAGTCGAGCTAGGAGATGAGGCTTCTCCAAAACCCATCTTCATCAGTAAAAGCTTGACGAAAGAAGATAAGGGATCTCTGATACAGCTTATTTGAGTATACATTGATGTCTTTTCTTAGAGCTATGAGGGCATGCCGGGTCTAGACCCGCAAGTCTCCATGTACTATCTTAACATCTTACCCGACGCTAAGCTGGTCAAACAGCAACAACGTCATTTCCGTCCCAACATTATGGATGCTATTGAGAAAGAAGTCGACAAACTCATAGAGAGTGGCTTCATCCGCGAAGAGTAACACCTGGATTGAGTGACCAACATTGTCCTAGTCACTAAGAAGAACAGAAAAATTTAGGTTTATATAGACTTCAGGGATCTCAACTCGGCCTGTCCAAAAGACGAGTTTCCTCTTCCGATCACCGACATGATGATCGACAATGTTAGGGTTATATACTAAAAGCATCACTTTTGTAGTAACCTTATTTCCTTCAATTTTGAATGAGAATCATATGGGCAAATATTTGTATATTGTATTTGTTGCAAGTGCTAATACAAATGTCTGATATTCTATATTGTCGATAATATGGTGTGTGGTGTCACACAGAAGATCATATTATCAGTTTTCTATGGAGTATATAAAAACTTCACAACCTAGATGAACTTGGACAATCTATTAGAAAGGTTGTAGTGTAATCTGGTATTAGTCTATCTTGACTATAGGTTTACACTAGTACACTTTGTGTGTATTGAACATGGCCACTTGAGGTTGTTCTCTTTGTACTGACTACATAAGAGAACAAACACCTCTGTTATTATGGATGCTTGTGCTCTTAATCCGGATATAATAACGAACATGTATATGCAATGTGCATTACTTTGACTCATAAAAGAGTGAGATTCATTATGGATCAACAACCTCTATAAATTGGGTAATAATATTGTATGTATGATGGGCTGTTCATTATAAATATTATCCATGTCCCGATACATCGGGTTGATGATGTCCTCTTAAGGAGCTCATAAGGATTGTCATGTAAACCCTGCAGGTGGATTATATCCGACATGACAAAATAAAGTTGAGCGGTACAACTTAAGGATAAAAGATGTCGAATCAATATAGTTGTCAGTAACTTAATTTGATCGACGGACATACGATATCTTAACATGGGGAGCCAAACGAGCATATAATAAAAGGAGCCCACAAACATAATTTGGGATTAGGGAGGTAGTGCAACAATAGCTCATTAGTGGACCGAGCTATTGTTAATGGGCCTAGATTGTGTGTTCGGACTGAACACGGGATATCCAGATCCGTTAGGAGGCCTAACCCTAATTTCTCCTCATGGTTCCTGCCGTAGCCTATATATATCCTCTATTCTCTGGACGCCAGATTACTGATCAGAAATCTAAAATTTTCCCTGAATTCGTGATTCACGTAAGAAGAGAAAGAGGGGGCTGCCAAAGAGAAGAAAAGGTTGGGAGATCGTCGCCCACACGACGTCCAACTCGAGGAAGGAATACGTGCAGAAGATCTTGGGGTCGTCCGCTCGAGATTGCCAGGAATTACTTGTCTCCTTTCCGCCGCAGGTATAATTCGTGAACCCTAGTTTCCGCCTATGAAAGGTTAGAACACGTATTAGATCTGTTTAACTTTCTATCGATCAATACGCACACCAAAGGAAGCGTCTTGGGAATCCCCAGTTCTATCAGACAATACGTGTGGCTTCGAGCACATGTCCTTCATGGATGGTTTCTCAGGCTACAACCAGATCAAAATGTTCCCTGAAGACGAGAAGCATACTTTATTTCGGACTCCAAAAGGGGGGTATACTGTTACACTGTAATATGCCCTTCGGGTTGAAGAATGCGGGAGCAACATACCAGCGGGCTATGAGCACCATATTCCGCAAACACCTCTGAAAGATGGTAGAATGTTATATTGATGATATTGTCGTCAAGAGCAAAAAGAAATCCATTCATTTGGATGACCTAAGGATGATATTCGACTTAATGCGGACACATCGACTAAAGATGAACCCGACTAAGTCTTTCCTAGGGGTTTCCAGTGGCATGTTCCTGGGCAGGTCGAACCCCGTATAGATCTACGCAGCACCAAATTATTAATTCGGATAGTTGAGGATGGAGCAGCAAAGATGACCATAATAGTTGGATATTCTCTTATTTTTTTTATTTTACTTTTTCTGATTATGCATGTTTATTATTGTGTGGTTGTTTTTTTTAAAAAACCAAGCCTATATTAATAATGGACAACATGGACATAATATCAACTAGTAGAAAAACCCTCATTGTTAAATAACTAAGTGGGAGAGGATTTTTATTTAGTATAAATCCTATGGTCTCCATTACTGGTTTGTAGGTGATGTAATTATACTTGCGTGTTGGCTTCAGTGCTTTCCTCCATATCGGATGAGTATAATTATGGATCACCAGTACAAACTTCCTTAGGAATAATTGTAGAAAGTTACCTAGTATGTGTTCACTTCTCCATCTGAAGGAACTCATTACAAGGTAATGGACTTAGTATTAAGTAATGGTATACAGTTAGATACAAATAATGGTATCCTCTCCATCGGAGTTACTGCTATTATTTGTATAACCAGAGCAAGACCAGCATATTAATTTTATTTGTCATAAAGTTATATTGACATGATAGTAAAATTAATAAGAAAAATCTACTTGAACAAAGTTGAATTTGTATACATCCACACTATCGTGGCATGCTAAATTCATGGTGTTCAAGGTGTTAGTGAATTTCTTATTATTGTTTTGAGGGAATCAATATTTAGTTAATTCAAAAAGTTTTTTTGCCCTACATAATTTTATTTATGTGATTCTCAGGATTTCAAAAATGGGTTCTTTCAGTCCACTTATGGTGATTCTTAAAGAAAACAAACTTACTGGACCTAATTATATTGACTAGAAACGTAATTTGGACATTGTTCTGACTGCTGAGGAGTACAAATATGTACTTGTTGAGGAATACCCACCTAAGCCTGATGCTAACTCTGATGAAAAGGTCAAAGAGACTTATAAGAAGTAGAAAAAGACAGATGAGATGGTGCGGTGTTATATTCTGGCATCTATGTCAAATGTACTGCAATATCAGCATCAGAACATGGCCACAGCTTATGACATGATGTATAACCTTAAGGAACTCTTCGAACATCAGAGTAGAGCAGCTAGGCAGTTTGCTATAAAATGTTTGATGAATACAAAAATGGCTGAGGGTACACTAGTAAGGAATCATGTTCTCAAGATGATGGGTCATCTGAATGAGATGGAGATCCTTGGACCTAAAATCGATGGGGAAACCCAGGTTGATATCATTCTCGGGACTCTGCCTAAAAGTTTTGACAATTTTTGCCTTAATTACAACATGAACAAAAGGTTGTATAGTTTGGCAGAACTTGCAAAAGAGCTACAGGATGCTGAATCTCTTTTTAGGCAGAGTGGTCATGTTTGTGTTTCTAAAAAGGATTCTACTTCTAAGCCAAAAGGCGGTAAGAAGAAGAATAACATTCAGAAATAGGCAAACTCAGCAAAGAAGGGCATGGGACCTCAAGGTGCGATAAAAAAGCCGAAAGGCAATTGTTTCAAGTGCAAAGGGTTAGGACATTGGAAGACTAATTGTCCACTTCTCAAACAAGGGAACAAAGAAGGTATATCTCATTTACTAGTAGTTGAAACATGTTTAGCGGTGTTATCTACCGACACCTGGTGTGTAGATACAAGAGCCACTAATCATGTCTGCAATACATTGCAAGGGTTCCAGGAAACCAGACGGCTCAGTGATGGAGAGATATGCTTGTTCATGGGTGATGCTACAAAAGTATCGGTCGTTGCATTAGGAGATGTTACTTTATCTTTTGGTAGAAATAAGTCTTTGACATTGAGAGATTGTCTTTATGCACCTTCACTTAGAAGGAATTTCGTTTTCTGTTTCTATGTTAGTTAAGAATGGATATTCAGTTTATTTTAATAACAATATTGTTATTAGAAAGAATAAACATTTTATCTGTTCTGGTATATTGGTTGATAATTTGTATGTCATTAATCCTATTTCGCCCATAATGCAACTTATGGAAATGAATAATATGTCATCTAACTTAAATAAGAGAAAAGAACCTTCTTGTATGAACCAAACATATCTTTGGCACTTGCGATTGGGGCATATTAACCTAAGAAGGATTCAAAGACTGGTTGAAGATGGACCTTTGAGTTCATTGGAAGTGGAGGCACTACCAGTCTGTGAATCCTGCTTGGAAGGTAAAATGACAAAAAGGCCTTTTACGGCAAAGGGATATAGGGCCAAAGATGTATTGAAATTGGTTCATTCTAATTTATGTGGACCCATGACTGTCCAAGCTAGAGGTGGCTTTAAATATTTTATCATATTTATTGATGATTATTCAAGGTATGGATACATTTATTTGATGCGTCGTAAGTATGAGTGCTTTGAGAAATTCAAAGAGTACAAGGCTGAAACGGAGAAACGTCATGGAAAATGTATCAAGTTATTACGATCATATCGTGGTGGCGAGTATCTCTTTGGAGAGTTTAGGAATTATTTATCAGAGGCTGGGATTGCATCCCAATTGATTGCACCTGGAACGCCCCAGCAGAATGGTATAGCCGAAAGAAGGAATAGAACTCTTATAGAGATGGTTAGATCAATGATGAGTTATTCGGATTTGCCAGATTCATTTTAGGGATATGCCTTAGAGACTGCAGCTTATATTTTGAACTTGGTTCCTTCTAAGTCAGTACCTCTTACTCCCACAGAGCTGTGGATTGGGCATAAGCCTAGTCTGAAATATGTTCAAATTTGGGGTAGTCCAGCACATGTGCTGAATGGAAAAGCAGATAAGTTGGAATCTCGTACAAAAGTATGCTTGTTTGTAGGCTATCCAAGAGGAACGAAAGGAGGTTTATTTTATAGTCCTAAGGATCAGAAGGTCATTGTTAGCACCAATGCCCGATTCTTAGAGGAAGACTATGTGATGAACCATAAACCCACAAGTAGAGTTGTCCTAGAAGAAATGAGACGTGAGACACCAAGTACTTCAGTACCAACAGTACAAGAGGATGAACCACAAATAACTGTACAACGTGTCACAAATGTTACACCACAACCGATAGTGCCTCGTCGTAGTGGGAGGGTTGTGATACAATCTGATAGATATACGATCTTGGGAGAGTCATCAGACTTCATCCCTGAGGAACAAGATTATGATCCCTGTACCTACAATAAAGCACTCCAAGATAAAGATGCAGAGTCTTGGCAAAAAGCAATGATATCTGAAATAAAATCTATGGATTCTAATCAGGTCTGGGAGCTTGTAGAACCACCCGTTGGTGTAAAAGTCATTGGATGCAAGTGGGTCTATAAGAGAAAAAGAGGATCAGACGGTAAGGTTGAAACCTTTAAAGCTCGGCTTGTAGCAAAAGGTTTTACTCAAAGAGAGGGTATCGATTATGAGGAAACCTTTTCTCCTGTAGCCATGCTGAAGTCTATCCGGATTCTTTTATCTATTGCAGCTCATCTCGATTATGAGATTTGGCAAATGGATGTCAAGACAACTTTCCTTAATAGAAGTCTTGAGGAAGACATCTAAATGAAGCAACCAGACGGGTTCATTGAAAAGGGCCAGGAGCATCTTGTTTGTAAGCTCAAGAATTCCATTTATGGACTTAAGCAAGCTTCCAGATCTTGGAACATATATTTTGATCAGGTGATAAAATCCTATGGATTTGATCAATGTCAGAATGAATTATGTGTATACAGAAAGTGTGACGAAAATATGGTGGTGTTCCTAGTACTTTATGTAGATGACATCTTGCTCATTGGAAACAATGTGAAGGTGTTGTCTGATGTAAGGGTATGGTTATCCAAACAGTTTGATATGAAGGACTTGGGAGAAGTAGGTCACATCCTTGGGATCAAAGTTCTTCGAGATCGCAAGAAAAAGGATGTTGGGCTTATCCCAAGCTTCCTATATCGATACTGTACTAACTCGTTTTAGTATACAAAATTCTAAGAAAGGTTTCTTACCTTTTAGACATAGAATTGCTCTATCAAAGGAGCAGTATCCGGGGACACCTAAAGAGATAGAGAACATGAAGGCAGTTCCTTATGCTTCAGCAGTAGGAAGCTTAGTGTATGCAATGCTATGTACGAGACCAGACATCTGCTTTGTCGTAGGCATGGTCAGCAGATATCAGTCTAACCCAGGACAAGAGCACTAGACTGCCGTAAAGCATATTTTGAAGTACCTAAAAAGGACAAAAGAGTATATGCTTGTTTACCAGGCAGATAGTTTAGTTCCCTTGGGGTATACAGACTCAGATTTTCAATTAGATAGGGATTCCAGGAAATCTACCTCAGGTTATGTGTTTACTTTGAGAGGTAGAGCCATTGTGTGGAGGAGTATCAAACAAAAATGTATTACTGATTCCACCATGGAAGCCGAGTATGTGGCAGTCTCTGAGGCAGCCAAAGAAGCGGTTTGGCTCAGAAACTTTCTGTTGGACTTGGATGTGGTACCTAGTTTGCCTAAGTCTATTATATTTTATTGTGATAATAGTGGTACTGTTGCAAACTCGAAGGAACCACGAGCCCATAAGACAGGCAAACAAGTTGAGCGTAAGTACCACCTGATACGAGATTTCGTAAAGAAAGGAAAAGTTGATGTGATCAAGATAGTATCAGTCGACAACCTAGCTGATCCCTTTACAAAGAGCTTACCAGCTAAGGCTTTTGATAGTCATGTTGAGGGAATGGAAGTCAGATGTGTAGCAGCATGGCTTTAAGTATAAGTGGGAGATTTATAACAGTATTCTGAAAAGCAATGCTTTGAGTATAAGTGGGAGATTGTTAGGGTTATATACTAAAAGCATCACTTTTGTAGTAACCTTATTTCCTTAAATTTTGAATGAGAATCATATGGGCAAATGTTTGCATATTGTATTTGTTGTAAATGTTAATGTAAATATCTAATATTCTATATTGTAGATAATATGGTGTGTGGTGTCATACAGAAGATCATATTATCAGTTTCCTATGGAGTATATAAATAGTTCACAACCTAGTTGGACTTGGATAATCTATTGGAAAGGTTGTAGTGTAATCTGGTATTAGTTTATCTTGACTATAGGTTTACACTAGTACACTTTGTGTATATTGAACAGGACCACTTGAGGTTGTTCTCTTTGTACTTACTACATAAAAGAACAAACATCTCTGTTATTATGGATGCTTGTGCTCTTAATCCGGATATAATAACGGACATGTATATGCAATGTGCATTACTTTGACTCATAAAAGAGTGAGATTCATTATGGATCAACAACCTCTTTGAATTGGGTAATAACATTGTATGTATGATGGACTGTTGATTATAAAGGAATCTATGTCCCGATACATCGGGTTGATGATGTCCTCTTAAGGAGCTCATAAGGATTGTCATGTAAACCCTACAGGAGGATTATATCCGACATGACAAAATAAAGTTGAGCAGTACTACTTAAGGATAAAAGATGTCGAATCAATATAGTTGTCAGTAACTTAATTTGATCGATGGACATACGATATCTTAACATGGGGAGCCAAACGAGCATATAATAAAAGGAGCCCACAAACATAATTTGGGATTGGGGAGGTAGTGCAACAATAGCTTATTAGTGGACCGAGCTATTATTAATGGGCCGAGATTGTGTGTTCGTGCTGAACACGGGATATCCAGATCCGTTAGGAGGCCTAATCCTAATTTCTCCTCATGGTCCCTGCCGTAGCCTATATATATCCTCTATTCTCTGGCCGCCAGATTACTTATCAGAAATCTAAAACTTTCTCTAAATTTGTGATTCACGTAAGGAGAGAAAGAGAGGGCTGCCAAGGATTAGAAAAGGTTAGGAGATCGTCGCCCACACGACGTCCAACTCGAGGAAGGAATACGTGCAGAAGATCTAGGGGTCGTCCGCTCGAGATTTCCAAGAATTACTTGTCTCCTTTCCACCGCAGGTATAATTCGTGAACCCTAATTTTTGCCTATGAAGGGTTAGAACATGTATTAGATCTGTTTAACTTTCTATCGATCAATACGCACATCAAAGGAAGGGTCCTGGGAATCCCCAATTCCATCAGACAACACGTGTAGCTTCGAGCGCATGTCCTTCATGGATGGTTTCTCAAGCTACAACCAGATTAAAATGTTCCCTGAAGACGAGAAGCATACTTTATTTCAGACTCCAAAAGGGGGGTATACTGTTACACTGTAATATGCCCTTCGGGTTGAAGAATGCGGGAGCAACATACCAGCGGGCTATGAGCACCATTGTTTGCAAAAACAAAAGTTGATCTTTATTTCAACAAACTTTGTAAGAAGATTACAAGAATTCTGGGAAAGTACAACTATAAGAATCCGATCTGAATGACGATCGCTTTATCCCTTGGACGATGTGAACTTTGAAGACTATATCCTATGAAGATTATAGCAGCACTTTGGCAAGAACTCCTGATCTCTGGTGATGATCTTTGATATGTGTGTGTATGTGATAAAGGCTTGAAACTCTATTTATAGAGTTCTAGAAATAACTAACTCTTAGTTATTCTGACTTGCGCAGGTTGGATTGGGCACACTTTGGATTGTGCAGGCAAAGAACTGCGCAGGCAGTTACTCGATCGTGGACCATCTGTATGTGACGTATGGCATTGTTTGATTGAAATTCGCTTGATCGTGTACAGACGGTTGCCACATAGTGAGTAATTGATGGTATGAAGGCCACGTGTACATTGTCAGTTATCTTGATGGAGTGTGCCACCTGAATTGTGCTGGCTTCAGATTGTGCTGGAATGGACCGCACTGCAGAGAGTCTGGCAAATTGTGCTGCATGTACAACTATCCTCGAGCACTGTGCTGTACGATAAACGAACAGTTTCCTCGTTCTCCGTGCTATCAGTTGTCAGAAGATCTGATTCTTTGTCAGGTAATGATGATGAGGCCACGTCAGCTTGCGCACTTGGATGAGTGCGCATTTCAGCCTGCACAATCGAATTGTTGCACAATCTGTCTTCTGCGCAGTTCACTTGAAGGATGCATAATTTGATTTTCATGACTTCTTTGATGGGTGCAACTTGATTTTTAGGACCTACAAGACCCCCTTCAAAGTTTTCGAAGTTTGAAGATAGTCAAAGCTTCGAAATACTTTGAATTTTGATTTTAAAATTAAGTTGCGCATATGATGACCTGTCTGCGTAATCGAAGCAATTAGCCCCTATTTATTCGGCGCAATCTGAGGAGTTTGTTTATTTTGGAGAACTATAAATAGTTCTCAGTTCTCTCTCTACCATTCTTTACTTGCTTTCAAACTTTCGAAAGAGAAGACTTCCCGAGCTTTCCTGACTCTTCTTCTTCTTCCCGTCGATCTCAATGGCTCCAAAGCGCTCCGCTGTCGAGAAAGGCAAGGCCTCGCCGAGTCTTCGGCTCGTGCCGTGTCGTGCCCTTCTCGTCATGAAGTTGCTCACCCAGTACTGCAAGGTAGTAAACCGGATCAAAAGACCCTTTTTAGGGTTCTTGAACACTGTTAATCCCTCGAACCTGTCTCTTTTTTGAGATTTGGTTATACTGCACCGCCCTGTTTAGGGTTTCGGTTGCACAAACCCAATAGTTTTTATTTTTATGAAGACTATTTTCTTGCACAATCGGTTAGAACGTGCTGGCAAAAGTCAGCGCAGTCTGCTGATTTGCACAAGGCTGTCCAGCGCAAACTGATGCTTTGTTCAAGTTATTCAGCACAATCTGATGACTTGCGCAAGTGGATGAGTTGGCGCCACTGGATAGTTTGCGCATAGAAGCTATTGTTGCGCAATTTGATGCTTGCATAATCTGATGCTTGCGCAATCTGATGCTTGCTGTAGCTCCCCTTCCCGGAATTTTTTTTTAATATTTATTTATTTATTTATTTGATTTAAATGGGGATTTTAGAATTTTATAAATATTTATTTAGTTAATTATTACGGTAGATAATTTTGCCATGATTGAGTTTTGAAGTACTAGACAACTAGGATTTGTGGCACGAGAGATGTAGCAGTGTGCCTTGACTAGTGTACTAGCCATGTTCGGGGAAACCTAGCCATAGGGATGTCCTAACTAGGAAAACCAGGCTAAGTTGCGACATGACCATTATAAATAGTTAATTATTTATTATTAATATTATTTGACGTCTAGGTGACCCGGTTGCACCAAACTAGTCAAACTGAACCCGAACTGAGCCCAAGCCCTTGTAGCCATGCAGTATGTCCAATGACATTCGTGTTGATACATTTTTGGTATGAGGGTGTCATATTTCGTTAAAATGGTTTAATGAATATTCTCTGAGTATTTTTAATTAATATTATAAATGTTATTATTAATTGATATTCAATAATAATTGTATATAATAAGCCCTCTTATATTTTGGAATTTTTTTGACTGTACGTATTGGTATACACGCCTTTATTTGGTTTATCAAATTTCGTTATCATTATTATTATTATTATTATCATTATTATTATTATTATTATTATTATTATTATTATTATTGTTATTGTTATTATTATTTTATTATCTTATTATTTTATTATCAATATTATTGAAGTTATTATGAAAAATTACTATTTTAATATATATAGGTATATGAGTGTTTATGTATATACGTATAGGTATGATTATATAAAATGCATTAATGGAATAATATGTATATATATATATTTGTATAAGTGTATATGTATATATATATATTATTTGTGTACATGTGTAGATGTATACATATATAAATGTAGATATACATGAATGTATACGTGTGTGTGTATATATATATGTATATATATACTATATATATATGTATATATATACATATGCATTTATAAGTAAATAGATATAAACAAACCTATGCAATTAGTTATCCCGAGCCCAGCTATAGCCCATAAACCCAACATCCCTGGGCAGCTGATAGGCCGAGCCCAAATACAATATGGCTAAGCCCACAACTTTCTTCCGCACAGGAAGCCTATCCCGAGAGTATCTATACAACATTGTATAAAAAGAATCGGGAGATGGAGGAAGAATACTGTTCGAAAACCCTAAATTCTCGACACCTACCCCACGCCACCGCCTGGGCGCGCCTTCCCCCTGTGCGCCCAGCCACCCTGGGCGGCCCATCGCCGCCGTCGCCGCCACCACGCGCGGCCGGGGTCGGCCAGACGTCCTCGCGCGCGCGCGCGGAAGAGCAGGAACGACAGCAGTAGCGTGGTGTATCGAACCCACTTCGCAGCGACTGTTCGTCGCACACCGTAGATCGTTTCGCCCCCCGTCTTCTCTGGTAAACTCACAACCTATACGCCTTCTAATGTCTTCAAGTGCTTTTCTTTAGATCGCCTTAATCTGTCCGTAAAATCGATGTGAAAGTCGACGAAAATCTGCTCGAGAAACAGAGCAAAAACTGCCCCAATGTCCGATGTTTGCGGTCGATTTGTGACCAGCACATCGCGAGTTTTAGAAAACCGTTTGAATAGATTTCTAGCCAACCTAACCAAGATGGAAACCCTACTTTTAGATTTAATTCTTGTGGATTATTTCCTGTTTAAAATTAAGTAGAAGTTGACGAAAAATCTGTTTTCAAAAACTAGAAATCGCTCCACACGACGTCCGTCCCGCCATTCCGAGCGACGTGGTCGTGCACCGTAAGCATCGAAAGCTGCATAACGGTTTCGTAGTCGTGTGGGATTTGACGGAATTCAAATTGGTCGCGTGTGCGCGACGAATTCGACGCGTATCCGTCGGAATCGCCCCGTATCCGTCCAATGCAAATTCAGTCATAACTTTGTGCACGCTCGTCAGATCGAGACAAAACTTGTGCCATCAGGACCGTATCGTTTTTCTGGTCATGTATGCCAAGTTTGGTCTAATTCTGAGACAGTTGAAATCGACGTCGTTTTGCAGGCCCCACGGTCCCACTCAACGGGCGATTTTGTGCACGGCCCGCCGGAATCCAACTTTAGACATACGGTTGGGTTCGTATCAGAAAACTGGATCCGTAGACATATAGTTTGACGACTTTAGAGACCGTTGACTCTAGCACGCTTTTCGGTGCAAAACGGGTCCAACGACGGACATCGTTTTTGTCCGAAATTACCGTTTTACCCCTGTGTCCAGAATTGGACTTAAGGACAGGCAATCCTAGCTAATTTGACTATTCTGAGAACGTTGGTACTATTTATTTCAGCATCTGGGGACTTCTACATATGTTGACTGATTGTGGCTCATAGAGTGGTATGGTATTTTGGTTTCTCCAGCTAAGGACCTCAGGCAAGTGCACTTTCTGATTGCTTTTCGATTCATAGTAGTCTTTTCATTTCATGTCTATACATATATCTTGCTGCTTGTTGACACGCTCGTCACACGGAGTTGTCGGGAGGGGAAATATCTTAGTATACATGTGGACTACCCAGAAATATCCCAATATGTCTATTCTTGAATGCTAGCCGCTGCGCACGACACGTGCAGTGTGCCTTATTTACCCCCTAGCCGTCCACATGTTGAAACGGATATTTCACACCACCTAGATAGATGTCTTTTTATTAGTTTTTCCTTGTTTACTTCTCTATCGTGCTATGTCATCAGTTTTCATACTAGCTTTCATATTCCATATGCTATTTTCATGTCTTGTTAATTCTATTGTGTTTTGCATTATCGTCGGTTTGTGTACTTGTTCCATTCCTGACTGGAAACCAACATTTTCAGGTTTAGCCGCTGTCACTCTTAGCACTGGGGAAGACTTGGGTATGCTGAAGATAACCTAGAAATAGAAAGCAATTGTATCAATTACATTAATTGTAAATCTTGCATTTTCTTTAATTATAAATCATGTAAATGTTGTAATAAAATTTAGAATTGTGAATGAGCAGCAAATATTTATTTTTTGAGCATTTATTTCTTGCGGGCTTGACAGCGTTCTACCGCCGACTCTGCGGCGTAGGCTGGCTTGGACACGTCTCGTATCCGAAAAGCGGGTGCGGGTCGTGACAAGTTTTTGTGGTGGCCCATGCAGGTCCGTTTTCGCAAAATATTGTAAACTCGTGATGGTACGTTAGTCGTACTATTGCGAGCCTGCCCCCAGGAAATGCTCATTCACAAACTAGGATTAAATTGATTTAGGAAAACAAGTAGGACTAGGATTCCCTTGTTCACACTGACCATTGGGTAGTTAAGATTATTAGATAGGCCATGCAATTTAGATAGCTTGCTAGATCCCTATGGGTACACTATTACTTTTGATATGACAAGGTGATTCAATGTAGTTATACTATTCGCTTGCTATGTTAGGCTTACCTAGAATTAAGGCTTTGACCTTGATGAACTGTTTAATTTTTGCTTTATTAGATATAAATCTTATATCATAAGTTAGAATCGTCTATTTCAAATTCTTTTTATTGTAAGGAGTTAGTTTCTAATTTCTGATTCTGTTATTTGTGTATAAATCTCGAGTTAGATTTTGATTCTCACAAAACTCGAACTACTTATTTCCTCCTTCTAAAAATCTTGCAAACTTATATTTTGACTATCTTGACCAACGCTGCTATTACAGCCTAGTTTTTTTTGCAAGCTTACTCTTTTATCGAGCTTGATTCAAGACATATGTTTATTGGGGACGCCCGCTAACATATTGTCTAATCAGAATCATTGTATTACGGTCTGATCAACCATGATGCATTTGGTTCGCTTTTTATTCAATTATCCTACGTGGATTGAGATATAGATGTCTCTAGGGTCTCATCCACGATTGCGTGGATAATTCCTCTTGAGTTATACAATCGCCCTTGAATCATGTAAATTGTGTTCAGTGACATCTCTTGAACTCCGTATTGTTTTTGTCTTTCACTAACTGGAAGACGAAAGCTCGTAATTGATAGGTAGATATAGAGTATCCCCATGGCTATGATAGTTGCATATGCAAGTTTAGCTACCATCGGCCAGCCCTGTGACAGGAACCTTGCCACCATATCCTAGCCTCTAAGGTGGGTAGAAGTCCTCGAAGTTTCGGAGTTACAAAAATGACAAGAAGGAGGATACAACTATTTTGAGAAATTAAATTTGAGGATATTAAGGGAATACTAGACATTGAATTTTAAGAAATAGTTATGAATTTGAATTTCGAGGACGAAATTATTTTTAAGGTGGGTAGATTAGTAGCTCCCCTTCCCGGAATTTTTTTTTAATATTTATTTATTTATTTATTTGATTTAAATGGGGATTTTAGAATTTTATAAATATTTATTTAGTTAATTATTACGGTAGATAATCTTGCCATGATTGAGTTTTGAAGTACTAGACAACTAGGATTTGTGGCACGAGAGATGTAGCAGTGTGCCTTGACTAGTGTACTAGCCATGTCCGGGGAAACCTAGCCATAGGGATGTCCTAACTAGGAAAACCAGGCTAAGTTGCGACATGACCATTATAAATAGTTAATTATTTATTATTAATATTATTTGACGTCTAGGTGACCCGGTTGCACCAAACTAGTCAAACTAAACCCGAACTGAGCCCAAGCCCTTGTAGCCATGCAGTATGTCCAATGACATTCGTGTTGATACATTTTTGGTATGAGGGTGTCATATTTCGTTACAATGGTTTTATGAATATTCTCTGAGTATTTTTAATTAATATTATAAATGTTATTATTAATTGATATTCAATAATAATTGTATATAATAAGCCCTCTTATATTTTGGAATTTTTTTGACTGTACGTATTGGTATACACGCCTTTATTTGGTTTATCAAATTTCGTTATCATTATTATTATTATTATTATTATTATCATTATTATTATTATTATTATTATTATTATTATTATTATTGTTATTGTTATTATTATTTTATTATCTTATTATTTTATTATCAATATTATTGAAGTTATTATGAAAAATTACTATTTTAATATATATAGGTATATGAGTGTTTATGGATATACGTATAGGTATGATTATATAAAATGCATTAATGGAATAATATGTATATATATATTTGTATAAGTGTATATGCATATATATATTATTTGTGTACATGTGGAGATGTATACATATATAAATGTAGATATACATGAATGTATATGTGTGTGTGTATATATATATGTATATATATACTATATATATATGTATATATATACATATGCATTTATAAGTAAATAGATATAAACAAACCTATGCAATTAGTTATCCCGAGCCCAGCTATAGCCCATAAACCCAACATCCCTGGGCAGCTGATAGGCCGAGCCCAAATACAATATGGCTAAGCCCACAACTTTCTTCCGCACAGGAAGCCTATCCCGAGAGTATCTATACAACATTGTATAAAAAGAATCGGGAGATGGAGGAAGAATACTGTTCGAAAACCCTAAATTCTCGACACCTACCCCACGCCACCGCCTGGGCGCGCCTTCCCCCTGTGCGCCCAGCCACCCTGGGCGGCCCATCGCCGTCGTCGCCGCCACCACGCGCGGCCGGGGTCGGCCAGACGTCCTCGCGCGCGCGCGCGGAAGAGCAGGAACGACAGCAGTAGCGTGGTGTATCGAACCCACTTCGCAGCGACTGTTCGTCGCACACCGTGGATCGTTTCGCCCCCCGTCTTCTCTGGTAAACTCACAACCTATACGCCTTCTAATGTCTTCAAGTGCTTTTCTTTAGATCGCCTTAATCTATCCGTAAAATCGACGTGAAAGTCGACGAAAATCTGCTCGAGAAACAGAGCAAAAACTGCCCCAATGTCCGATGTTTGCGGTCGATTTGTGACCAGCACATCGCGAGTTTTAGAAAACCTTTTGAATAGATTTCT
Source organism: Iris pallida (assembly GCA_029216955.1). NCBI lineage: Eukaryota > Viridiplantae > Streptophyta > Magnoliopsida > Asparagales > Iridaceae > Iris > Iris pallida. The sequence goes on from JANAVB010034417.1 coordinate 76,903,560, forward strand.
AGCCAACCTAACCAAGATGGAAACCCTACTTTTAGATTTAATTCTTGTGGATTATTTCCTGTTTAAAATTAAGTAGAAGTTGACAAAAAATCTGTTTTCAAAAACTAGAAATCGCTCCACACGACGTCCGTCCCGCCATTCCGAGCGACATGGTCGCACACCGTAAGCATCGAAAGCTGCGTAACGGTTTCGTGGTCGTGTGGAATTTGACGGAATTCAAATTGGTCGCGTGTGCACGACGAATTCGACGCGTATCCGTCGGAATCGCCCCGTATCCGTCCAATGCAAATTCAGTCATAACTTTGTGCACGCTCGTCAGATCGAGACGAAACTTGTGCCATCAGGACCGTATCGTTTTTCTGGTCATGTATGCCAAGTTTGCTCCAATTCTGAGACAGTTGAAATCGACGTCGTTTTGCGGGCCCCACGGTCCCACTCAACGGGCGATTTTGTGCACGGCCCGCCGGAATCCAACTTTGGACATACGGTTGGGTTCGTATCAGAAAACTGGATCCGTAGACATATAGTTTGATGACTTTAGAGACCGTTGACTCTAGCACGCTTTTCGGTGCAAAACGGGTCCAACGACGGACATTATTTTTGTCCGAAATTACCGTTTTACCCCTGTGTCCAGAATTGGACTTAAGGACAGGCAATTCTAGCTAATTTGACTATTCTGAGAACGTTGGAACTATTTATTTCAGCATCCGGGGACTTCTACATGTGTTGACTGATTGTGGCTCATATAGTGGTATGGTATTTTGGTTTCTCCAGCTAAGGACCTCAGGCAAGTGCACTTTCTGATTGCTTTTCGATTCATAGTAGTCTTTTCATTTCATGTCTATACATATATCTTGCTGCTTGTTGACACGCTCGTCACACGGAGTTGTCGGGAGGGGAAATATCTTAGTATACATGTGGACTACCCAGAAATATCCCAATATGTCTATTCTTGAATGCTAGCCGCTACGCACGACACGTACAGTGTGCCTTATTTACCCCCTAGTCGTCCACATGTTGAAACGGATATTTCACACCACCTAGATAGATATCTTTTTATTAGTTTTTCCTTGTTTACTTCTCTATCGTGCTATGTCATCAGTTTTCATACTAGCTTTCATATTCCATATGCTATTTTCATGTCTTGTTAATTCTATTGTGTTTTGCATTGTCGTCGGTTTGTGTACTTGTTCCATTCTTGACTGGAAACCAATATTTTCAGGTTTAGCCGCTATCACTCTTAGCACTGGGGAAGACTTGGGTATGCTGAAGACAACCTAGAAATAGAAAGCAATTGTATCAATTACATTAATTGTAAATCTTGCATTTTCTTTAATTATAAATCATGTAAATGTTGTAATAAAATTTAGAATTGTGAATGAGCAGCAAATATTTATTTTTTGAGCATTTATTTCTTGCGGGCTTGACAGCGTTCTACCGTCGACTCTACGGCGTAGGCTGGCTTGGACACGTCTCGTATCCGAAAAGCGGGTGCGGGTCGTGACACTTGTGCAATTTGCTGACAGAATCTTAATTTTACTTGTACTGAATTCTGTTTTTTCTGTTTGATGCAGTTAACATCAGAGAGGACCCTGAGTATGAAATATTTGCAGGGTCCCTTGCTGAACCAAAATTTAAAAAAGATTTGTCCCATGTGCTCTTTCCATAATATGCTCTGCCATCCTTCCCCCAAGCCATCTTGGTAGCTCAGGACAATGAGACTTTATTAAGTCTGATGAATGGGCAGCCCCTGCAGTCTGCTGACGCCATTATCCATAAGAAACCCATGTTCTTATTTGACGAAGCTATTGACAAGAGTTCTCAGCCAAGACCCCGTATTGAGTAAAGAACTTTCCAAAGGAAGGAGAAATTAATCTTGTTACCGGACATTGCTAGATGCCTCCCTCTAGCCCGTTATGCCCATACAAGCCATCCCAGGAGGATGGACTGGGATGTTACTCCCCTTCAGCAGGCAAGGACAGGAAAGATTTGTGTCAAGAAAGGCCCAAACAACAGAGATATGTTTTATAGCTCCTCTGAGCGTCATAGCACTTTGCTCAGAGGGTTGAAGCCAGGCTGCATCCCTCCCGAAAACTCTTCTTTGCTGCTGCCGGTGAGGACACCTATCTTTGTTAATGAATATGCAAAGGTTGGGGCAGATACCCGGATCAGGACATCCGGCTGATAGGTCTGGTGAACCCAGACAACAGAAGGTGGAACTTCATAGCCAACTGGATATTGGCTCAGTTCGAAGACAATCTTAAAGAGATCGAGCTATATCATACGGTATATGCTACCGTGTATGGATTCCTCCCAAACCCTTATCTGTTTCTGGCCTTGGCAGAGCGGTATAACTATAGGACAGGGACATTCATCACACCCTGCGGGGAAATTGGATTAGCCCTTCATGAGATGAAATACATCTCGTGCCTACCAATGGAAGACTTCCCTTATAAGGAGTATGTTCCAACAAACGACGAGTTAGATAGACTACGTCGAGAAAATGCAGAAATGGTAGCTATTTTCGACGAACTATTGTGCCATTACAACATATGCTCCCTGTACTATAAGAGCGGTTCTTCCGGCACCTGTTATTCATCAAAGTGGTTGCCTTATCTTTTTCTTAATCATATTATTGAGAAAAAGACTAAGGATCATGACACCTGCAACCCGACTTTCTTCCAATCCCTCAGCCACAGTGAAGTAATAAGACTGATAGAAGAAAATAAGAGGATGGATATCAAAGTTAATGATGAACATCAATACCCTCCACTCAAGACTGGAGAATTTGTCGAGAGATTTATGAGAATGGGCTACAGGCCCATGTCAAAAGAAGCCCAGCTGGCGGGTTTTCTGACATATTGGCTCCGTCGATTTGTCGTACCCGGATCAAGCGCCGTAGACCGCTTCCACCACGGCGTACTTTTTGCTGCTGTCCGGTTAGTCTTTGGCTACCGGATGGATTTGCTGACAGCGATGACCTGCAGAGTGAATGTAGGTCTTCGTCTTTATGTTGACTCCATAATCAAATGGAAGGGTGAGAAGGGGAACTTCCCTCGACTGGAGTTGCCTTACACCTATTTATTCGAGTGGTTGCTTCTGTACCATCCGTCCTTGATGAACCCCGACATGGGAGCAGTCGGTGGTAGTTATCTGCGAAGATTCTTCCGGAGCATGTGGGTGTACACTAGTCTGAAGGACTGCAGACGTACATTGAATCTTGGAAAGGGATTGAATTTTTATTGTGTTGCCCCTCCAGCCGGTTATGAACATATGTCAGCAAATTTAGTTGACCTTGGGAGGCAACCGTTGGGTCGGGCAGCATTCGACTGGCTGAGGATGATCAGGCCGTCCCACTTGGTATATAGATTTGAAGAGGAGTGTTATCTGGAACCATATCTGCCAAGCCGCTTCGTTCGTCAATTTGGTTACGACCAGTTCCATGTAGGCAACGCTATAACTTGCCTACAAGGAAAGGGGTATCTGATTGATGGTGTCAGAGCATGGGCCTACTACAACGCTCGAGGCACAAGGACAGTGTTCTCGATGCCAACCAAGAATGATCATGGTCCTCGAATGTTATATACATATTCACTGTTTTATACAGCTACAAATACTTTTGCCGAGAACTTCAATCTAGTGGATAGCTTCGCGACGGCGACGCGTTTGAAGAAAGGAGCAACTGCTATGCTAGCTCTAGGAAATGATGAACAACATGAACCAGTGGATGATCCCTTGGAAGCCTCAAGGGAAGCCAACTTCCCTGAGGAGGTTAATGAACCACTGAGAATTTCTTTGAATGTTGTTAAGTCTCCGGCCAGGGAGAGGAAAAGAAGGATTAATGAGCCTTCCTTCCCGGTTGTAAGAAGAAACTCCTCTTAGACCCATCAGAGAAAGTCACTACCAGGTCGCAGTCTCGGCAACTGGCCGAGTCGACCCGAGAAGAAGCGACCACACCGACTTCTCTTCCACAGCGGGTTGATGTGGTAAATGTTGAGTGTCCAGAGAGACCTCTTCATCGAAAGAAACTGGCTTTTAAAAAAAAAAGGTAATCCTGTCCTCAGTGGTGGCCAGTGCTGCTGCTGGAATTACTATGTCATCTCCTACTCCTGTCTCTGAGCCTAGGCATGAAACTCCTAGTCCAGAATAGAGAGACGAGACTGATCAGAGAGAGGAGGCTGCAGAGCCTAGGGAGGAAATTTTTAAAGGAGGAGCATGAAGCTCTGCGATCTCCTTCACCAGTGGTAGAAACTACTCAGCTTCCTGTTACACCAGGAATAATCTGCGAAGAGAAGGATCATTTAATTATTGAAGCATTAAATAATTGCGACTTCAGTCTACAAGATGATGTTGATCATATCGCTGCTACTGCCAGCGAGGCAGCACCTGAGGATAGCATGAGCACTGAAGATACATCAATAGAGGCTATTGATGATACTTTGAATCAAGACGAGGACATTGATGTCCATATTTCTCCTGAAGCTGTTGAAGACACACTAGCTCCTGAAAAGGATGTTGAGGTGGATGTGTGTCCTGAAAAGAATGTGGGTGAGAAAGTAGCACCGGAGGAAGCTACTACCACTGATCCCAAAGGTATTAAATGAAATTATTAATCTTTTTTTCATAGATTAACAACTGACATCTCTATTTTTGATCCATGTAGAAATCGAATCATCTCTGGTTCCTCCTTGTACTGATATAGTGCCGATAACAACAATAGCCAGTGGCAGCCGACATCTCTCGGGTGGTTCTGAAGCCGAAAGTAGCCAGGCAGTAATGTCTGAGGCTACCTCTACTAGACTGGAATCTGTACCAACAGACGAAAGGGTTATTGTTGGGGCAAGTCATGGTAAGATTGCCTTTGATCTTTTGATCCTTAATTAATTAATTGTTAATGATAACAACAATCAATGATAGGTTCATTTGTCCTTGTAAAAGAACAACCGGGAGGAGCAACCAGTTCTACTTTAGCTCTTTTGTTTAAAGAACCCTCTATGCAAGTACAAAAACGTCCATCTATACTGGCACATGCTGCTTCATCATCAACGGGAGTAGCTGCTAACCCTGGTGCTTTGGCAACTAACCAATTTATCATTAGTTCTTTCAGCAACCTGTTCTTTAATGCATTGGGACCCCTAGTAGATAGGGTACTAGAAAAAGAAGTTGTTGATTTCACTACTGTTAGAAGCCCAACCTCTCATTTGATAAATGCCATCCGAGGTCAAGGAGATGAAGCTCAAGCTATTTTTCTTGAGCACATATTAGATGAGCTAGAAGCATCGGTTAAGATCTACAAAGATCTTAATCGAGGAAAAGTGGAATCCTTAGTACAAGCTGAATTTGAAAGGATGTATCAAGAAGTTGCCATTGAGAAGGCTAATTTCCAGACATTCATAGACACTTATACTGCCAAGGCTTCAGAATATGATTCTCAAATGGAGATAGCCACCACTGCTGTTAGAGAGAAGGAGAAGAAATTTACTGAGTTGAAAAGGAAATCTGTTCGTCTTCAAGAGGAGATTGCCCGTCTCCAAGAAGAGTTGAAACTGGTTCAGCATGCTCTAGAAGATGAAGTCACACAGCATTAAGTTGCCACTCAGCAATTGGACATTTTGACTCAGGAACGAAATGAATATGTCACGACTCATCAGGCTGAAATCTCCCGCCGCTTAGTGACCTTACCGACTTTTAATAAAAAGTTTGGAATGGAGGAAGCTAGAAGACGGGTGATGGAATTCTGTGAGGAGCGACTGAAACCTTTAAAGTGGCAGATGGTTCACTTGATGACAGCACCGACCGAATAGAAAGATTTTCTGTATCTTCTTGTTTTGTAATATGTATCTTTGTAATGTCTTTCATCTTTGATCAATAAAAAGACATTTTTTGTGGCTCTATTATTTGTTGCATATCTTATTTAGATATAAATAATAGCGATAGAAAATATATTCAGAGGTGCAAGATATGATATATTTCTTGATTCTGGAAAATAATCATATTCAATTATATCTGCTCAGAGGTAATATGGACGTGGAAAATATAATTTATCGAATATTATTATTTCAATAGACAACTTAATCAAAGATGACAAGTTGCTGATAAGAACGAACTGGATGATTCGTCAAAATGTGTGAACAAAATAAATAAACGAAATGAATCGTCGGGATGAATGTGACGAACGGATGAATCGTCGGATAAATGAACGGACAAACCGTCAGATGAATGTAATGAACGGGCGAGCCGTCAAATGAATGGAATGAACGGGTGAACCGTCGGATGGATGGAATGAACGGGTGAACCGTCGGATGGATGGAATGAACGGGCGAGCCGTCAAATGAATGTGATGAACGGGTGAACCGTCAGATGAATAAAATGAACGGATAAACCGTCGGATGGATGGAATGAACGGGCGAACCGTCAGATAAATGATTATGATGAACGGGCGAACCGTCGGATGATGAACGGGTAAACCGTCGGATGAATGTGTCGCTTTGTAATCTTACGACTCTCTGTCTATAAATAGAACAGAAAATCAGATGGGATGGTCATTTTCACTTTTCAACATAAAGATGTCGTCTGGAGATGCATCCAAGAAGGCTGAGATTGCCCCGAAGCTGAAAGCGGGTACTGAAGAACATCCAGTCGAACCGGCTCAACCAAAGCAGATAGCAACGGGCGAAGGTTCGTCTGCCCCCAAACCGCCAAAGGACATCCTGGACTTCCTTCTTGGACCAGGGAAGACTGAAGAAGAAGAAGAAGCCATGAGGATAGCTGCTTGCAAGTTCCGGGTGGGTTCCAGCAAGAATATTCTTGACTCTTTTGCTGATCATGTTTTTGATAAGGACGGTAATGGCCCGCGTCCCAATTTTGAGAAGGATGATAGTGACCTTCCTTGATATTATGTACTATCATTCAAGATGAAATAAAACTGAATTTTATTTATGAACTTGTCTGATAATTACAAGCAATGTCTGTTACATTTATACATAATACTTTTTGAGGAATTTGCCATTGATGGGCATCATTGCAACTCGACCGTCTAGCTCTGTGAGTTGATAGGCTCCATTTGAAAAGGCTTTGCTCACGATATATGGACCTTCCCACTTCGTATCGAACTTGCCTTTGTTCGAGTGAGTCATAGTCATAGGACGTCTAACGGTTAGAATGAGCTCTCCTTTCTGAAAGGCTCTGAGCTTAACTTTGCGATTAAAAGTCTTTGAGATGCGGGCTTGGTATAACTCAATATGATGTTGAGCCAATAGCCGCTTCTCATCGAGCGCTTCTAACTCTTGAAGTCGGAGAAGATCGTTGTTCTCTGTCGTGAGTTCATTGGCGATAGTAATCCTCAAAGACGGAATTTGAAGTTCCAGGGGTAGAACTGCTTTACAGCCGTACACCAAAGAAAAAGGTGTACAGCCTGTAGTTGCGGACCGTAGTACGGTAGGCCCAAAGACATTCTCCAAGCTTTTCACTCCAATTTCGTTTGTTATTGGATACAAACTTCTTGAGGAGCTTGATGATAGTCTTGTTGAAAGCTTCAGCTAAGCCGTTAGCAGCAGGATTGTAGGCTGTCGAAGCGATATTATCAATCCAGTGATCGTCACAGAACCTTGTGAACTTTTGGCTGATGAATTGAGGTCCGTTGTCATGGATGATTCGTCGAGGTACACCAAATCGATAGATAACATAGTATTTGACAAAGTTAATAACGTTACTGGTCTTGATTTCAGCCAATGGTATAGCTTCGGCCCATTTGGAGAAGTAGTCGGTTATTGCCAATATGAACCGATGTCCTCTAGAAGAAGAAGGATTGATGGGACCGATGATATCCATGCCCCAAGCTTCAAAAGGCCAGGAAGCAGCAGTCGGATGAAGCAATTCTGATGGTTGATGAATGAAATCTGCGTGGATTTGACAAGCTCGACATTTTCTTGCATATTCGATAGCATCAGATACCATAGAGGGCCAGTAATAACCCATACGTCGGATGCGATCCTGTAGTTTAGGACCGGGTTGATGCGCTCCGCAGCCACCGTCATGAGCTTCACGCAGTACTTGCTTCGCTTTATCACCAGCAAGACAGCGCAAGAGTAGGCCGTCATAAGTTCGCCGGTAGAGAGTTTTGCCGGTATGATTGTAGTAGAATCGTAGAGACCGCCGACGAATACTCGTAGCTTCCTTAGGATCTTCAGAGAGTATGTCATGGACCACGAAGTCGATGAAAGGAGTTCTCCAATCTTCACTGATAATATTGACTTCAGTAAGATTACTAAATTCAATATTACGATTGTTTTCGACGCAGAACAATTTCCGATTAGAAATGACCACCACCTGTTGTCTTTCGATAGGGATGGCTAAAACTGCAGCAAGATTGGCCAAAGCATCTGCTTCAGTATTGCAAGCTCGGCGTACATATTCAATGAAGAAGGCTTCGAATGATGTAGCCATATTGATTGCCGCTTCAAAGTAAGGCACTAAATCTTGATGGCGAACTTCATAAGTCCCTCTAACGTGATTAACCAGTTTAGAATCACCATAGACTTCAAGATACTCGACGTCTAGTTGTTTAGCTAGCTGAAGGCCAATGAGTAAAGCATTGTATTCTACCACGTTGTTGGAGCAAGGCTCATCTAGGGAGTATGCTCTTTGAATAGCTGATCCGTCTGGAGAAACAAGGACAACTCCGACTCCTGCGACAATGGCACCATTGGGTCCAATCCTAGATGCACCATCAAGGAATAGACGCCAAGTAGGAAATTATTCGGAGATTGCATTAGATTCCAAAGTCTCGTCTGGAATTTCATCATAGAGTTTGGATGTCTCTGGAACAGGATGAGCTGCTAAGAAATCCGCCAGTGCTTGACCTTTGAAAGACTTTTGAGGAACATATACCATGTGATATTGGGCTAGTAAAATGGCCCATGTAGCCAACCGAGAATTGAGTGTATTAGGCTTCTTCATCAGTACCCGAAGAGGATTAACTCGAGATATGACATGAATAGTTTGGCCAATAATGTAATGTCGAGTCTTCTGAACCGCAAACATAAGAGCTAGGCATTCTTTTTCGACCGGACTATACCGGTGTTCAGCACCAATCATAGTACGACTGAGATAGTAGATAGCTTGTTCGTGGCCTTCTTTGTTCTTTTGGGCAAGTAAATCACCAAAAGAATGGTCTATAGCACGGACATACATTAAGAATGGTATGCCAGAGATTGGTGGCACCAAGACTGGTGGATTCATAAGATACCGCTTTATGTCGTCAAATGCTCGTTGACATTCTTCGGTCCAAACGAAATATACACCCTTCTTCATTAGTTGAGTGAATGGTCTGCATCGTCCAGACAGATTTGAAATGAATCTCCTGATGTACACAAGTCGACCTTGGAATCCTCGTAGCTCTTTTAGATTGTGTGGAGGACGCATCTCTTGAATGGCTTTGATCTTCTCGGGATCCACGTGTATACCCTTAGAGGTAATGACGAAGCCGAGAAATTTGCCACTAGAGACACCCAAGAATGACTTTGTGGGATTCATTTTGAGTTGATGTTGGCACATGAGATTGAAGATAGTTCTCAAGTCTTGGATGTGATCTTCCTTTAGACGACTTTTGATAGCAATACCGTCAACATAGCATTCAACAGTCTTACGAAGATGATATCGAAATATGGTACTCATGGCTCGTTGGTATGTTGCACCAGCGTTCTTGAGACAAAATAGTATTACCGTATAGCAGTAGACTCCGCGAGGAGTGCGGGAAGAAGTGTGTTTTTCATCTTCAGGATTCATCCGAATCTGATTGTATCCAGAGAATCCGTCCATGAAAGATATTGTTTCGAACCCACAGGTGTTGTCAATCATAACATCCGTGATAGGAAGAGAAAATTCATCTTTTGGACATGCTTCATTAAGATCCCGAAAGTCGATGCAGACTCGAACTTTTCCAATTTTCTTTAGAACTAGGACGACATTACTACCTAATCTGGATGTTGTTCTTCTCGAATAAAGCCACTGGCGATGAGCTTCTTAACTTCATCATCGATGGCATCCATCATTTCTGGCTTGAAGCGTCGTTGTTGCTGTTTGACCGATTTTGCATTCGGCAAGATGTTCAATTTGTGAGTAGCAACTTTGGGATCTAGACCTGGCATGCCTTCATAGCTCCATGCAAAGACGTCTATGTATTCCTGAATAAGAAGAAATAATTCTTGGTTATCTGCCTCTGGAAGGTTCTTGCTGATGAATATTGGACGAGGTGACCCGCTCTCTCCTACATCAATTTGAACTAATTGATCTTCAGTAGGAGGTTCCCTTTGTTCGAATCGGAGTTCCCATTGGGTATCCATTTGTTAAGCCCAAGGATCTGTTTCAGGACTTTCTTCAACATCCTCGTCATAGCCCTCTGGAAGTTCGACGAAGACCATATTAGAAGATACAGTCAATCGATAAACTTGACCGATGCTAGTGTCAGAATCCCATAATCTGGAATCAGAAGAGTTAGAGCGCTCCTCACTATCAGATTCGGAAGCTGCTGGGGATAATACCGGAGGTAAAGAATATCCGAGACCTCTTTTGGTCCTGCTGTAGTACATTTCTGACTTTTCTTTTGGCACAGCCGTACGGATAGGAGTTTTTCTACCCTTACCGTAGTTGAGGCCACTCTTGAAGTCGTAACCCATCTTTCGGACGATGTCTTTTGATTGTTGACTGTAACGACGGAGTTGAAGATGCCCCGTATCATTACTTTTGCTATCATCCGTATAGCTGAATTGTTGTTCCGGTCCTTTACTAAAAAGTATTGGACTCTCGCCTTTCTTACGAGCGGGAACAATACGATATGAATCCTTTGGGTGTTCAAATGAGACCTCTGTTTGAAGAGATTACACAAATCCTATTTTAAATGATTGAAAGCTATCTAACATATCCAAATAGCACTTAGCATGATAAATGACATCAGTATACTGGAAAGTAGATGCTTTTTCATTGATTTCTACATTTGTATTTACAGCAGGACCTTTAGCCTTAGCAGGCTTGGTAAGATTGATTACAAAAGGGAAAGAAAAAGAACGTAGATGAGGATTGGACTTGTTACGACGGAGGTCGATAACAAGCGGCTCAGAGGAGGTGAGCTCCCTTTTATCCTTGTTATGAGATAAATCAATAACAAGTGGCTCAGAAGAGGTGAGCTGCCTTTTTTTTCTTTGTTACGACGTAAGTCAATAACAAGTAGCTCAGAAGAGGTGAGCTCCCTTTGATCCTGATCATCATCAGTTGGTTGCTTCTGAACTGGCAAGTGAATAGCCAGTGGCTTGGAGGACTGAGGACGAGAAACACGCCCTTTGACAGGTATGATGAGGGTGTCATTGGGCACTGCTTCTTGCTCTTCTTCAGTGTCCAGAGACAGCACTACCTTCATGAATTCATCCTTGTACATACCAGCATCGTTGCAGTATGCTTCGACGCCTTTGAAAGGATAGAGATCAGCAACCTCCTTTTGTACCTCTCCATTGTCATCGACATATTTGAAACATTGATGGAGAGTCGAAGGAACAATGTTGTGTTCATGCAGAAATGGTCTTCCCAACAGAGCATTATAAGAACAACCATGGTTGTCAATGATGTAGAAGGTCACCTTTGTGCGAAGATTGCCTATTTGGAGTTTTAGGCGAATCTTGCCCAGAGGTTCACTCCTTCCTTGATTGAACCCAAAGATGGTGGTGATTGTACTGGAGAGACTATGCACCGGGATCTTCAATGCATCAAATATTGTCTTCGATATGATGTTGAGAGCAGACCCTGGATATATCAGAATACGATCGACTTTTATCGAGTCGACATATCCTGTATAGTATAGGGGACGGTCGTGTCTGTTGTCTTCCATCAGCATGTCATTCTGTGTGAAAGTTATGTTTGGAATTAACTCCAACACACTATGACAATGGAGGCAAGAGACTGGTTCTGTTTTTGGCTTCTTTAGCAGGGCTAGACAAGTTTCAGCTTGCATGAGAGCCTCACTCAGAGTTTTCTGAGTCTCTTTGGAGAGGCGCAAAAGCTCGAAGATGGACAGCCGGGCCGGTGTATTGGCTAACTATGCTAAGATATCAAAGTTGTAAGGCTTCTCAAGTCCGAAAGGAGATGACTTCTTCAAAGATTTGTCGAAGCAGACTTGTTGTTTGCCTTTGTCAGCTACCGTCGGCTTGGGAGGAGCAGACTCTATGACCGGTGATGATGTAGTAGGAATATCCTCAATAGAAGCAGGCTGCACTGGAGCAGACTCAGAAGAAGAAGCAGGATTCTCTTGAGCTTCGAGGTAATCCTTTAGATAGGCTTTCCCTGATCTGGTGCCCAACAAGATTTCCTCGTCAACTATGGGGTCAAAAGACACCATATTGCAAGTCTTTATCTTGCCCTTGGAGCGGTCTTTCTTCTTGGAGGAAGAGGGAAGTTCGAACTCTGAAGCAAGATCCGGATGAATCCACATAATCTTACCGTTGTCCAGAGACAAGGGGACGAGACCTTCACTTCGTGGAGGAGGGAGATTCTCGATCTCAAGAGTAGCTTTAGGGATAGGAATGACACCATGTTGTACCATCTGCGGTGGAAAGTCACTGAATTGAACTGAGACCATATTCGCGATAACAGCTTTCTCGTCTTGCTGCAGGGTGACAACACCAGCGTTGACCAGCTCTTGAATTTTGCCTTTGAGCACATAACATGCTCGAGTGGGATGCCCAATGAACCTGTAATAAATACAGTACTTAGGATGATCAGTCTTACCGACTTCATCAGTCTTCTTCGGATCTGGAAGCTGGAGCTTATTGCTTTTGATCAAAGATGCTCACTGTGTCATTCCCGTCAAAAGAATACTCTACTTTCAGATGAGGTTCCCTTGGTGGAGGTGCTGAAGGAGTAGAAGTGGACGTAGGGGGAGCTACGTTGACCGCCAGAGATTCTTTGTTCTTATTTTTCAAGTTGATATTCAAAGTTTCTTTTCCTTTGCGGTTGTTCTGGTGATTGCCACCACCTGATGTCTGGTGTTCATCTCGGTCGGGGTTAGACATTTGTACCCCTAGCTGCTTGAATTTGTTGGCGCTAACTTCGGCTGTTTTAGCGTTGACAATGAAGGATGGTCAATCTTGGAACTAAGTAGACCCTGTCCACATGCTGATGATAGGCAAAAGATTTGCCTTGCAGGTGTCTATGGTGACAGCGGCTGGAGTTCTAGGAGGCATTTTCAAAGCTTCCCGACGGAACCTTTCAATGAAACTCTCAGCAGTTTTATTGTGTCTTTGTTTGATTTTATTGAGGGCTGACATAGTCATGTCGTTGATCCCCTCGTAGAATCGTTCCAAAAAGATTTGTTTCAGACCAGAGAAGGAGGTGATACAACCATCGGGCAAGCTTCTGTACCAATCGTATCCTACGTCGGCTAAACAACCGACGAATACTCTGGTAAGAAGAGCGTCATTTGGCTGAAGTTGGACAGTCATAACCTCAAAGTGGTTAATGAACTGACTGGGAGAAGTGCTACCATCAAACAGCAAGATTGTTGGGGTTTTGTACTTAGGAGAAAATGGGACTTCCTTCCATTCAACTGTGTAAGGTTGCTTGATCCCCAACCTCTGCAGGTTGTCCTTCTCTTTGAAAGCTTCGAACTGAGTACGCAGGAGCTTGACAGCTTCATTGGCATCTTCTACTAACGTAGAAGGAGCAGGCTGAATCACGGTGTTAGAGGGAGGAACAGCGTGGTAAGCACTACCTCCAGCACCTGACTGACTGGGTGTAGGTTGGATCTGTACAGGGGGTAATTGAGGAGATGCTACCCCAGTCCTGCATTGACAGGCACCGACGATGCTATGATTTCAGGATTTGCAGGTGGTACGGTCGGTGGTACCGTATGCTGGGGCATAATGATGGAATGCATACTTATAACTATTTTGGCCATGGTCTTCAACTTGTCTTCTAATGCAGCTATTCGTTGTTCTTGACTAGCTGAACTGGAAGCATCAGGATCTTCAGTGACAACATAAGCTGTCACTTCTCTAGGTACAGTGGAGGACACTATCTGTTCCGAACTTTCACTGTATGCATCGTAGTCGGAGAAAGAATCATCTCCTGAGTGAGAAAGAAGGAGATGACCGGAAGGATCTTGAAGATTCCTTTGACCGATTGTATCTCGGCTTTGGGATCAGGTATGTTGGAATACTCCTTCAGAGGATTCTTGGAGTAGATCCAAATACCGCTGGCTTGGCTAGCGAAGCTTGCCGTGCTTGGAGCATTTCCTACCCCAGTGTCTCTGAAAGTCATGTTGACGGAAGCGAACAAAACTTCGTCTTCATCTTCTGACATAGATTCAGAGTTTATAAAGTTCAGACGATCGAAGACAGATCGTCTTGTTGTCTGACAACAACACTTGATGACAACCTTGTGGTTACAATGGTGTCCAAGTGGTTGCACTGGGGATGTTGAGATATTGTCCCATTTTTGCTTGAGGTGTTCTGGGAGATCGGGAATAGCAACGGGACGAGAAAAAGTTCGAGGGATGTGTTCTTTGACAATATTCGGAACATGGTTTCGGTTCTTCAAATGTTTTGTCCCTTGAGGGTACAGGGAAGTACTTATTTCATTGGCATAAGTGTCAGGATTTTTGATCCTGGAAGTTTGCTTCTGATGCTGGTTGGTCTTCGGCATTGGCTGTTTACGTTTCACCGAAGTTGGTCGATTGAGATAAGTTCTTAGATCAGCAAACTCACCCCCAGGGCTTTCTGTCTGAGACACCAACAATTTTCCCTGTCTTGAATGGGATATCTGAAGAGTTGGAAGATCTTGGAACTCTGCTACCGGAGTAGGCAGAATACCTCTCTGATCAGTACACTTTCCTTTGGCAAGGAGGGAAGAAGAACCCTTGTTGGATAGAGTTCTTGTACTGACTGGTGCCGGAGCACGTTCAGCTTGATCTTCTATGGTAAAAATCGAGGAAGACTGAGAAAAGACCAAAGGGTCTTTTCTTTTGTTTTGTGAAGAAGGATTAGGTAAAGAGCGTTTCCCTCTTTTGTCTTCCAAGTCGTGAGATGAGAAAGTTTGAGAAAAGACCAACGGGCCTTTTCCTTTATTCTGGAGAGGAGAAGGAATAGCCAAAAGACTACCTCCAGTGGATTGCACAGGAGCAACAGGGTGCTTGAGAGGAGGAGCAGATCTTTTTCCTTTACTGTAGGAAGAGGAGAGATTAGCCAAAGGGCTGTCTCTCTTAGACTGCGCTGGCGCAGTTTGTGCATGGGTTGATGGCTCACTGGCAGGTTGCGCATGAGTGACTCTGGCAGAAAGTATTCTGGCCTCAGTCACAGCAACTTGCGCAGCAGGAGTCTTGTTGCCAGAGTATTTGAGTTGCACTCTGGTTGCTGGAGTGGTGGATTGCGCAGGCAGAGTAGCAGTCAATTGTGCCAGAGGAACAGGAGTCTTGCACTTTGACAGGGCAGCATATGAAGTATGTTGTGTACTGGCAAGAGGAACAACATACTGCATATGAAAAGTAGCAGCAGACTGCACAGCAGAGGCAGCAGTCTTGGGAAAAGAGGCAGTAGACTGCACAGCAGGCTGAGCAGCAGAAGCAATAGACTGCACAGCAGTCTTGGAGACCCACACTGGGTGAACTTTGCTCGTGGTAGAAGTTGTTACAGTACGGGGGGTGGTCCTGGAGTTGATCATCGCCTCGTAGGCCGTCTGGTTGACCTTTACAACCAGCATCTTCTGCGTCTTTCCGATAGACGCAATGTCACATTGAGTTGTCACTTCCTCGTCGGAGGAGAAAGTCGTCCATAGTAGAGTCACCATTTTGTTTGCAAAAACAAAAGTTGATCTTTATTTCAACAAACTTTGTAAAAAGATTACAAGAATTTTGGAAAAGTACAACTATAGGAATCCGATCTGAATGACGATCGCTTTATCCCTTGGACGATGTGAACTTTGAAGACAATAGCCTCTGAAGATTGCAGCAGCACTTTGGCAAGAACTCCTGATCGCTGGTTATGATCTCTGATATGTGTGTATATGTGATGAAGGCTTGAAACTCTATTTATAGAGTTCTGGAAATAACTAACTCTTAGTTATTCTGACTTGCGCAGGTTGGATTGCGCACACTTTGGATTGCGCAGGCAACGAACTGCGCAGGTAGTTACTCGATCGTGGACCATCTGTATGTGACGCGTGGTATTGTTTGATTGAAATGTGCTTGATCGTGTACAGACGGTTGCCACATGGTGAGTAATTGATGGCATGAAGGCCACGTGTAGATTGTCAGTTATCTTGATGGAGTGCAGCACCTGAATTGCGCTGGCTTCAGATTACGCTGGAATGGACCGTGCTGGGATGGACTGCGCTGTAGAGAGTCTGGCAGATTACGCTGTATGTACAGCTATCCTCGAGCACTGTGCTGCACGATAAACGAACAGTTTCCTCGTTCTCCGTGCTGTCAGTTGTCAGAAGATCTAATTCTTTGCCAGGTAATAATGACGAGGCCATGTCAGCTTGCGCACTTGGATAAGTGCGCAGTTCAGCCTACGCAATCGAATTGTTGAGCAATCTGTCTTCTGTGCAGTTCACTTGAAGGATGCATAATTTGATTTTCATGACTTTTTTGATGGGTGCAACTTAATTTTTAGGACCTACAACCATATTTCGCAAGCACCTCCGAAAGATGGTAGAATGTTATGTTGATGATATTGTCGTCAAGAGCAAAAAGAAATCCATTCATTTGGATGACCTAAGGATGATATTCGACTTAATGCGGACACATCGACTAAAGATGAACCCGACTAAGTCTTTCCTTGGGGTTTCTAGTGGCATGTTCCTGGGCTTTACTGTCACAGCCAAGGGTATTCATATTGACCCCAAAAAGACTAATATGACCTTGGACATGCCTCCCCCAAAGAATCTCTGTGAGCTTCGAGGCCTACATGGACGTCTGGTATACATCAGAAGATTTATAGCAAAGCTCTCTAGTCGATGTCAACCCTTCACCAAAATAATGAAAAAAGGGGTTTCTTATGTATTGACCGAAGAATGCCAGAGCGCATTCGTCGACATCAAGAAGTACCTAACTAGTCCTCCAGTACTAGTAGAACCGGTCGTGGGGAGACCATTCCATCTATACGTCCGAGCTATGGACCGTTCTCTCGGTGCTTTGTTAGCCTAGAAAAGTAATAAAGGCCATGCAATACCTGTTTTTAACACTTTGACCGAAGGGTATGATGCCTTTGTTAAGCCAGATGACGGAACGGGGAGACCTAGGATATAGAAGATCATACATGAGTGATTCAGCAGATTTGGATTCCTATATATCCACTTTAAAAGTGGCTTGCCATCCTCTTTTTTTGGAAGAGAAGAGGGACTATATATATGCCGACATAACTGAGGCGCCGCCCTTCCATATGGATCCTCGTGGATACGGAAATAACACTTGTGTGAACCTCCTTATGTTCAGGAGATGTCCCTTTTCTACCCGATGGGTGGTAAACATAGGGGAACATCTCAAATTAGGTAAATGGCGACTCAAACCCGATTTTCTATTTGAAATAGTAGACGAAGAGGAATGGGGTAGATAGCACGTTGTATTCATTACTTCTGTTATGTTGACTATTCTTTAAGGCGCGTAGCGACGTTGAATATTGCTTACTTAACCTTCTATTACCTCCCTAACGGTCATACCCGCTATTTTCATACGACTACAAAAATTCGTAGACGTAGGAATAGGGTGTCTGGATTGAAACTACCAGACGGACAATGGTGTTATGAAGATCAAATGCCGAGAGATCATGCCTTGAGCCATTTGAAGAATTTATATCATGATGATAGTCCTGCTCGAAAGAAAAAGAGCCATATTTTTGTAGTTTCTATGATGCACTTGGAGCTTATCGGCAGAAACGAATCAATTTTGTATAGTCCTTTGTGGCTCTGGTGGCGGCTAGATCAACGTGTCATTGGCTCAAGATCAAGAGAAGTTCCCGTCGAAATTCAATATAGTACTTAATTTTTTTCTTCAATTTAATGCCCATTGGTGTTCCAAAAGTACCTTTTTGGAGTCCTAGAGAGGAAGATGCATTTTGGGTTGACGTATAGTGCGACTTGTCAAACATATTGGGTTATACGGGATTTACCCGTTTTCTCACCCGATCGAGATATCCTCTGTTTCGCCCAAGAAATATTGTAAATATTGTATTGATTGAACCATTAATCATTCGGAGTGTGGAGTGAAATTAGATCAATTTATATTGAGGATAAATATTATCAATTAGAAGAATTTATGGTTGACTTGGACTAATAAAATAAAGTATCCAGGCTCCGTTAAGAAAAAACCAAATCGATAATGGTAATATATGTGCGACTACCACATATCAATCACTAATGATCGAGTAAAACATAAATTGTTGGATACTTCTGATCGAAAAGATAGGGAAATTCTTGACTATTCAAGACTTGATGGAATCAAATCTAAGGGTTATTGGAATTTCATATATCCTTCGGTTCTATTAGAGAATTCTGATTTCTTGTCGAAAAGGCGAAGAAATCAATTTCGTATTCCATTACGGTATGATCTTTTTTTTCCTTCTTTCTATAGTGGAGATAGTCGCACGTAATGATAGATCACGGCCATATTATTAAAAGCTTGTGGTAAGAATGGGTTTCGTTCTAGTGCCCGAAAATAATATTCTAAAGCCTTTGTATGCTCTATGTTGCTTGTGTGTATAAGGCCTATATTATAGAGTATAAAACTTCGATCAAGCCGCTAACTATATCGAATGTGCTAACTATGTATATGACGCCGAAAGTAGACCAATTTGATATCACCCTTCAATTCGAATTAGCAAAAGCAATGTCTCCTTGCATAATATGGATTCCAAACATTCATGATCTGCATGTGAATGAGTCGAATTACTTATCCCTCGGTCTATTAGAGAACTCTCTCTCCAGGGATTGTGAAAGATGTTCCACTAGAAACGGGAAGCAGGTACCACAAGCCCTCTATCCTACTGGGAAAACATTCATTCTTCATTTCAAAATACTTCAATTGGTACTGGCAAGAAATAGGCTAATTATGCAGCTTTTTGTTCAATTTCTCGTGGAGTCAAATTCTCATCAGTACGAGTCAAGGGAATGGTTCATTGGCCTCTGATTTCCAGAAAGGTCCACAAATGGAAGGTTGGGAAAAGGATAGTCAAGTAAGTAAGTATACCGCGAGGAAGGCCAAATGCTAGCTATAGCAAGGGTTAGGTCAACCCAAAATGCATCTTCCTCTCCAGGACTCCGAAAAAGTAATTTTGGAACACCAATGGGCATTAAATTTAAGAAAAAAATTAAGTACTATACTTTACTTTAATATGGAAACGTAAGAATAGGTTCAGGAATCAGCTGTGACACGTTCACTAAAAAAAATCCTTTTGTAGCCAATCATTTATTGGAAAAAATGGAAAAACTCAACATGAGGGAGGAGAAAGAAATAATAGTATCTTGGTCTGCTTTTTCCAATAAACATTGGTTACATTTCTTTATGTTATTTGTACCAGTAACCGGTTTATGGATGAGTGTTCTTGGGGTAGTCGGTCTGGCTTTGAACCTACGCGCCTACGTTACATTACACAAAAAATTTCCATTTTCAATGGAGAGAGATGGCTGAGTGGACTAAAGCGGCAGATTGCTAATCCATTGTACGAATTATTCGTAAACAGGCGATCTACTATCTCAGTAGGACCATGATTGAGGCCGAGCATCGGTATAATCCTGTAGAGAATGAGTGTCTTTCTCTGCTCTTCGCCATCCAGAAGATGCGCCATTATGTGGCTGGACAGACAATCCACGTCGTCTCCGGAGTCAACCCCCTCAAAGTCCTCATGACTAAGCCATGGGCTTTAAACTTGCGATTAGCCACATAGTCTATACTCTTGACTCCTTATGACATGGTGTTCATCCCACAAAAGGCAGTCAAAGGCCAAGCATTGGCCAATTTCTTGGCAGCACATCCTGTGCCAGAGACATCAAAGCTCTATGATGACATTCTCGATGAAGTCCTAGAGTCCAATGCCATCTCAGATAACTCGGTTTGGCGTATGTGTTTGACGACCCTTCAAGAACAGGACCCAAAGGCGAGATCATCGTAGGGGTCGGAGTCGTTCTCATCACTCCGATGGCCTGGTCATCCACCGTGCATATTCTCTCATGGAGTCATGCACCAATAATGTTGCTGAGTATAATGCTTTCATCATCGGACTCCAGCTTGCTAAACAGTTGGGGGTTAACTGCATCGAGGCCTATGGCGACTCGAAACTGATCATTAACCAGGTTCGAGGACAATACGAGGTCCTTCGAGGATCTGATTCCTTACCACCAGGCATCAATCGATATCATTTCTACCTTCACAGGGTTCTTTATAGAACATGTACCTCGATTGCAAAACCTAGAGGCCGACGCACTCGCTGGCCTCGCCGCTTCTTTGGCAGCTCCTGTTGGAACCCAATATACCGTCACGGTGATGGGTCGAGAGCTAGTTTGCCCGAAGAACAACCTACATATGTGTCTTAGTTACTCAGTACAAATATACACTAATGTAGACGTTCGGGACTAGAAATTTCCGTTCATAGACTACGCTGTCTACGGAGTCCGACCCGAAGATCCGAAGAAATCTACTTTTGGCAAGGGACGCTCGCTCCGGTTCTTCTACAACACGGCTACCAAAATATTTTATCGTCGTTCATACGACGGGCATCTCCTGCGATATTTATCCAAGACAGAAGCGCAAAAGGCACTCCGGAAGGTGCACGATAGCACCTGCGGAGCCCATCAGCCTGGTCCTAAGTTACAGGATCGATTGCATCGCATGGGTTACTACTGGTCCACTACGATGGCAGAGGTCTTTGATTATGGAAAAAAGTGTCGGGTACGTCAGTTGCATTCTGACTCCATCCACCAACCTTCTGAGTTTCTACACCCCACAGTGGCCTCCTATCCATTTGAAGCATAGGGAATGGTTATTATCGGGCCGATCAGTCCACCGTCCTCTAATGGTCATCGGTTCATACTCGCTATCACCGACTACTTTTCTAAGTGGGCAGAAGCAGTACCTCTGGCCGGAGTGAAAACCTCGAACGTGATCAGTTTTGTCAAGCATCACGTCATATGCCGCTTCGAGGTTCCTAGAAGGATTATCCGCGGCAACGGTCCTCAGTTCGTGAGCCACGCATTCCATCGGTTCTGCGATAAAAACCGAATACAAAATATGGCATCAACGGCTTACAATCCTGCAACGATTGGACTAGCCAAAGCATTCAACAAGACTATCGTCAAAACTGCTCAAGAAAGTCATTTCCTCTAATAAACACGATTGGAATGAAAAGCTCGATGAATGCCTGTGGGCTTACCGTACAACAGTTTGGACACCCACAGGCAACACACCATTCTCTCTGGTTTATGGAAGTGAGGCTGTGCTTCCCCTGGAGATGCATATCCCGTCTCTACGGGCAGCAATCACCAACCAGTTGACTGAAAAGACAATCAACGCCGACGGCTACAGAAGTTGGAGGCGTTGGATGAAAAATGTCTGCTGGCTCAGCAACGAATCGAGCTTTACCAAGCTTAAATTTCTGGGGCCTTCAACAAAAAGTTCTCGAAAAGGAAATTATAAGTGGGTGACCTCGTCTTATCAGTTCGAAGACCGATGGTGATGACTCACAAGACTGCTGGAAAGTTTGAACCCAAGTGGGAAGGATCGTTCATCATAGAGACGGTCTACTCCAATGAGGCCTACCGACTGGCCAAACCTAACGGCGACTTGCTAATGGTGCCAATCAATGGCAAGTTCTTGAAGAAATACTATGTCTAAGGTTCAAATTAACATAGGTTCCCACATCCCCCGCGGGTGTCCGTGAATTCTATTGCTGAGTTCACCTATTTCATAACTCTTCTAGCAGAAAACCTTTCACGTCCATACTACCTCTGAATTGTTATTCTATACCCTAATGAAGTTTGCGTTTGCCACGTACATACTATCTCTGAGTAGTCGTCCCTTCCATGATAACCTTGTGTTGTTGTAACTATCTAGAAAACCTTTCACGTCCATACTACTTCTGAATTGTTATTCTACACCCTAGCGAAGATTGTGCCTACCATGTCCCTAACACCTCAGAGTACACATCTCTTCCCTGACAATACCCCGTGATTGTCAGAATTATCTATAGAGCCTTTCACGTCCATACTAACTCTGCATCATTCTATAAACCCGTAGAGTCTATCCTTGCCATGTCCATATTACCTCTGAGTAAGGAAGGTCCTACCACCACAAATATTGTGTTTACCTAGTCCATATTACCTCTGAGTAAAACACCTTGTCCCCAACGGAGTTATCTCCATCCCCTTACGTCATACTACCTCTGAGGAAATTCTCACTCTTGTACAAAAAAAGCTCATAACAAAAAGATAAGCGAAACCAAATTTTTATTTATAGAATGGAAATGTTTTCTTTCAATGGCTACCAAAAAAAAGTCTTTCAAAAAGCGAGAGAAAGACAAAAAGGAGGTCAAAACTGTTAATATCGATGCAAAAGTTCTTCTAGTCGACCCCTCAAAAGAGCAATCTAGGGGCCAACCAGTGCTTGGGCTCGATGCTCGGCCTCCTGACATCAAGCAGCCTCATCTTTAATCGGAGATAGGTTTTGGCGCGCAAGAGCCAGTTCCGTCCGGCGCATGCCAATACTTTCCTTCTCTCGTGCTAAGATCTCGGAGCACTGACGAAGGGCCTCCTCCTCGTCCCTCGACTTCTCCAGAATGCTCTCCACAAGGGCCAAAGTCTCTTCCAGCCTCTGGAGCTGCTCCCGGAGGGTCTTGTACTGCTCCTTCGCGGCTGTGCGACGGCAGATATGAGCCTCTTTGGCGTTAGTCACCTCCTCAATTGCGACCACAACCTCGACAAGTAGGTTTTTTAAAGCCTGTCATCTCTGTTCGTACCGGGGCACTTCAGAGGCCATCCCCTCTAGCTCTGCGAATGCTAGTGTCAGGAGACTGCGCTCGAGATTTTGAAACTCCGAGGCAGTGTCTTCTAACTAGGCCAGCAGATCGTCAATCACGTCCGTCGTCGCATCATACTCCAGATAGTGGCATAAGGCCACCAATTGGGCGCTCACTATTGTCCGGGCCTGCCTAGGCGACTGGTTTTCCCGCAGGACACCCTCTATGCCATGCGTTAAAGCATGACGAATGGTACTCAGAATGAGCTTGGTATAATAGGCGTTGTCTGCCAAACTCATTGGAGTCAACAGAGACGCTGCAATAGAAGGTCCCGCGGCAGCAACATTAGCCGACACACGCCTAGACATTGCAGTCGAGGAAGGTGGCACATGACTGCAGCAGAGGACGTTGTTGGTATAAGGAAGGTGTGAGCCAATACTGCCTGATGTGCGGTTGGCTCTTCTGCAAACTTCTTTACTAGCCCTTCAACCATATCCATAATCGAAGCTACATCAGTTGGAAAATGAGCAAACTCAGCAGTCGACTTCTCGACGGTCACTGTAACCGACTCCTCGTTGGTCTTCTCAACTGGTGCTTCAATATCCGGTTCGTTCATAGACTTTTTGACCGAGCCCACAACAGGTGGCTCGAGGATAACCTCTTCAAACGGTCCTGGAGCGACTACGTTAGAGGATTCTTTAATTAGTTCATTCGTAGTCTTCTCGACCGATTCTTTCCCGGCCTCCTTGGTCAAGCTCCTAAGGGTTTCGCCGACGGGATCATCAACAACAGTACTGACAGCCATTCTAGTGACAGCCTCGGCTGGAACCTCGGCAGTGGCCGCATCACCTCGGCCAGCTAGCTCGTCAGCAGTTTCTACATTCTCTTCAACCACCACCCAAGGTTGAGGTAAGATATATGCCAAGGCTAAATCATCCAACACTGGTCCCCTGATGCCTCCGTTAGGAGAAGAATCCCAGAAGGAACTAGCGGATACGTCTTCAGCACCTTCGGCTGATTGACCCATCTCGAGCCCAGGCTCCCGGACTGCGCCTTCATGAAATGCAAGACCAACTCCCGGTATAACCACTGGTCCGTGGAAGCCGCTTTGTGATACGAAGCTACAAACTCCGAGAAGTCAGGAGTATCATATTCAAACGAGACATGAGAAGGAACCTCCTCAGGAACATAATTCCACTTGGACGTCCCCAAATGCTCCTTCGCCTACACCAGTAAAACATGATGAATGAAAAGCCCCGGATAAAAATTTAAATCAAAAGGAAACTGAAATATACCTACGAAGTATATGCAACCGGCGATACGCTAGGCCGCAAGAAAGCACGACTCTTGGATGCCACCCTTTTAACCTTCTTGCCAGGAGGAAGGTTGGCCGCCAAAGGAGCTCGATATTTCGATTGGGAGTTCAGGGGTGCTACATCCTCCCTTCACTCCCGAGATACACTGGAATCATCTGAAGACTCACCCTTTACCGCTTCGGACTCTAGAGATCGCTGCTGGTGCCTCTTGAATTTTGTATCCATGATAAAGCTCCGCTCTCGGTCATAACCTGACGAGAAGTTATTCACCAGGCAATAAAACTTTATTGCAGAATACCGGGTGCGGGGTTCCCCATGCACCTTAGGAAGTATAAATGCTGCCCCAGTAGATTTGGTATTGTAATAACTCCAATCACGGACGCCATCCAATAAGCTGCCTCCAAAGACAAGATGCGAGCTTGGGTTGTTCATCAGCTTGGCTATAGCCAAACTATCGTACAAAGTGGCTCGATAGATAGGGCTCCAGGTATACCTTGTTATGACTCTGGTACACCAAGTACGAAGGACGAATAGATAACAGCCAGCAAAAATCACCTATAGTTATCTTGCCTCCTTCTCCAGCCCTGTCAACCATCCTGTCACCTGCCTGATGGCCACCATAGAACGACGAGACCTTGCTGAAACTATAACCATCTAAGCGGTTCATCGCCCGTCTACAAGCAGGGACACCATCATGAACCCACTGTGCCTTATAGTAATTACGCAAAAGCGCCTCCCCCTTCTCATATCCGTCTATGGTGGCGGAAACAATTAGACCAATATAATGCAGTGCCAACATGCCATTAGATAGTGATAGGGCAGCCCTGATAGAGGGGATTCGCTATCACACCTATGATACTCTATTAGCTTTCATGAGAGCTCCCGTAGGCCTCGAAGAGTATTGCACACCATGGCAGGAAGCAAAACGAGAGAATGCCCGAAGGCCAATCTTACTGCTGGCATGATGAGCTCCCTACTAAGCCGCCCCACGGAGCCTGAGCCTGCCGGCACCACGGCCTTCCTCATCCACATCTTCAGAAAAGCAGCTAGCGTCGCTTTAGACTCACAGAGTCAAGTTCTAGTAAAAACAGCTACGGAATGTGGAGTTGGGCTTTCCCTCCGTATCGAACTGGGGAGCTGACACCTTTGCCTTCGCGACCATAACCTATACCTCGGCAGTGGTATACGCCCTACAGGAGGTAAAGCGAGCCGTTCTGTGCTCCGACGGATCCTCGCTAAAGAATACTTTCTCCACGCGTTGAAGTAGGGCTGAACCTTTGCAGAGTCTTGGCGTATGTACACTTGATGACGGCAAAGTATTTCCTTATAAAATGTTATCATCTCGGGTGCTTGCTTTCCAACCCCACGAGCTCTTCTGGGCTAGGGTAGTATTCCTCATATGGGTGCTCCCTCCAAGGGAGTTTCGAGATGGTGAACATCTCATGAAGGGCAAATCCTATCTCCCCATACGGCATGAAAGAAGTCCCAGTGTGGTGGTTGTATAGCTCCAGCAAAGCCAAAGACACAGATTGGTTGATGGTGATTCCGTACTCAGTCGCCTTTATGGCTCAGCGTAAGTCGGTACCACACAGGTCTTCCTTGAAAGTACTCAATACCCGTCGGGTCAAGTTACCCCACTTTTTGTCAGAGTGAACCCAGCCCTCTACCCGGTAGGCATCTGTCGGGTATATACAACTGACCACCAGAAGCCTGTTGGCAAAAATAGAAGCACCAAAGGAATGCACGTCCGCAGGAAGATCACTGAACCTATGACCAGGGAGTAGCAACTGCAAGGTGTACGATGTTCCACCCCGGACAGGCGTAAAAGTATCTCTCCCCTTTGAACTCTTGTCCACCTTAAAATGACCCGAGATGAGACCCCCATGACTAGGGGTCAATTACCACTCTATTTGCCATCTTTCGATAAAACAAGAAAAGACGAAGAGCAGTAGGTGTAGTCAGTCACCGGAACATACATGGGAAGACTTTATTCTCGAAATACCAAGCTTGCTTAAGTACAAGGAGATCTGTCTCCTTTAGAACCAACTGATCGCTAAAAAGAAACTAGGGCTTTAACAACCCTGCGTCAGTATCAAATGAAGGTGTCAACCTGCCTTGATCCAGCATGCGACAAAAATAGCCCAGACGCTACTCCCGTATTTCATCCAATTGCCCCTCTGGTTGATCTTCAGCGAGTGACCTCTTGGCTGGCTCGATGAGCTCCTGCTCGACGTTTTTCCCTAGCGTACAGACGGAGAAGTCGAAAAGAACCTCATTTAAGAGGAAGGTGGTCATAAAAACTACACAAAGCAAGAAATAGAAGTCTGAGATTTATTTTGAGTGAAACAAGCTTCCGTACAGGTACTACCAGGTAGCATTGCACTTTAACAAGTCAACTTCCATGCAGGTACTACCAGATAGCACTGTACTTCAGCGAGATAGCTTCCATGCAGATACCACTTAGCAGAGTTACGTTTCAACGAGAGTGCATCTGTGCAGGCACTACATGGTAATCCTGCACGTCAGCAAGAACTTCAGCGCATTTGGCAGTCGTTACTTTATGAAAGTAAAACGACCATGTGCATCGGTTGAACGGAGTTCTAGCGCATCTACAGACACTCCTCCAAAAAGCATGTGTTCATACATATCGACAAAGAAAGCTTCAGCACATCTACGAGGCGATACCCCGAGGAGTAGCCGTTCATGTGTATCAGTAAAACAGAGGACCAATGTTTATTACCTGCGACAGTTGGCTGCACGTTGCTGTGAACTACGACACCCATGTTCGGTGAGTCATCAACATCAACTGCCTCTGATAAAGGCTGCTTTCATTTAGCCTTCTTGGAGCTCGCTGCAGGAGCTTTTAGGGTTCTTGATTTCTTAGGGGCTATGGAGGGAAAAGTTAGGGTTTGAAAGAGGAAGAAGACTTTGATGAAAAGCTTCTGTAAGAAGAAAAGAAAGACATAAAGCTTTTCTCTCTCCTAATAGACCCTACTTATAGGGTACGGCCACGTCAGCGAAGGATGAGAAAATGCTCCGTGAACAAGAAAACTCTTCGAATGACGTGGTAATTAAGAGTAAAGATCATGATCATCGTTCCTTAGAAACAAGGAGTTGTGATCAACTTTTAATGAAGCGAGGGCTCAAGGCATTTAATGCCGAAGGCTAAGCGTGACGACAACCTGTCAATAAGCGTGCTAGGTATTTGCTTACAAAAGACATGTGTCAAGCTTTTGTTCAAAGTATTTCGAGCGTGACTCAAGTTCGAAACACTTTGAAGTGGGTCTTGTAGAAGCATGAAAAAGCGTAGACATATCAAAAGCGCATGTACTCCAAAAGTGCAGACAGATAATTAAAGTCACACTGACATACAACAGATGGTTCATAAAGAGTTCTTTATTAAAATCATGTCTACAAGGATCTATTACAGATTCGTCATGATACATGAAAAGAACTTCTTTATTAAAATCATGTCTACAAAGGATCTATTACGGATTCGTCATAAAAAGAACTAAAGTGCCTAAAAATCTACATGGGGGTAATCTTCACAGACGTGCAGCCGCCCAGGCGTACAATACTGTCAGAGCGAGACACTTCCTGAAGCAGCTATTAGCCCGAGCAAGAACTCAGTCCACAGCACAGGGTGTGCCACTGCCATTGAGCAGGGCAGAGCACAACCTGTCGCTCTTCGGATTGGCAATCAATCCAAACCCGAAAGCTTGGATATCGAAGACCTCTAAGATGTTGTCCAGGTTCGAACTCCTTACACCAAACGCTCAATTGCATCTCAAAACTCAACAGCAGTTCTTCTACAAGGATATATCTTCTTTGAACGAAGGGATCCACAACCAACAGTCGACTTGTGCAAGGCCAACGGCCGTTCGAAGCTAAGTCGAGATCGAGCGCTTGACGGTGGAAATGTTAAGAGATGGAAGACACAATCCTTCGAAAAAGCTTCCCATTATATAGGGTGAGTGTGGTCCAATCCACATGCCACGTGGCCATCGGTCAAAGACTCCCAACTTAATGGGATGAACCTAAGACTCCGTACAATGAATCTCATTTAATAGGTTCATTCGACTGAATCCTATGCCACAGACTTCTTGAATTCTCCAAATGACGGCGATAATTAAAGAAAGGGATGACCGACTCATCCTTCAAAAGTGCAGTCGTTAATTTCTCTTATGACTTTGAAAGAAACTAGCTCCTTTGACTCAGAAGTGCAGCCAGTTCATTCCTTCCACTGTGCACTCCCTTCAACTCAGAAGCACAGGCAGTTCACTGCGCCCACTCGTCGTTCTAAAAAGAAAAGTGACTCCGCTGCTTGAAGCATAAGTCCACTCGTCGCCCTAAAAGTGTAGAGACTCCGTTGCCAGAAGTACAAGTCCACTCGCTGCCCTAAAATCACAGTTACTCCGTTGCATGAAGCACAAGTCCACTCACCGCCATAAAAGCGCAGTGACTCCATTGCCTGAAGCGCAAGTCCACTCGCTGCCCTAAAAGCGTAGTAATTTTGTTACATGAAGCACAAGTCCACTCACCGCCCTAAAAGTGCAGTGACTCCGTCGCCTGAAGCACTTGTCCACTCGCCGCCCTAAAAGCGCAGTGACTATGTCGCCTGAAGCACTTGTCCACTCACCGCTCTAAAACCGCAGTGACTCTGTCGCCTGAAGCACAATCTACTTATCGCCCAGAAGCACAGTGACATGTAAGCCTTGCCAGAAGTGCAGCTCGTATAGAAGCACAGTCTTACAGTGTGACGTGGTTCCACGTGGCCAGACGGGTGTTTAAGTCCTTTTCAGATTGTTTGTTTAAAAACCACCTCTCTTAAGATAGGACATAGTTTGATTCTATTGACAAGAGCAATATCCTATCGGTTTGTTTAAACCACAGATAAGAACAAAATTTGTTCTTATAGACGAGGGCCATATCCAATTGGTTTGTTTAAACCAATGGCCTCATAAGATAAGACAAAATCCAACTTCAGAGGTAGAAACAGAATCTGCTTAGGTTCATCCGATCAACAGTAACATACGCCATGTGTCGTTTATTCGGTCATGTTGATAATTCCTCCAAGATCTTGATAAAGGAGAATCCCAGCGTCTATTATGTGTCGGATCAGCAGCAGCCCTCACCGTGCAACTTCAAAATTCTCTCATATCTCTACGTACAGTATTCCTGCACAATCCTTATGCACATCGTATATGTGCTTCCCTATAAACAAAAGGAATTTTCCTTTGATAAAGTGGCTTCAAAATCTTCACAAATTCGGCGTACTCTTAATTGTTAACCCCAGAGTTCGAATCACAAGCACCAGAAAGCCAGAGTAAGTTCAACTCATTGTCAGATCATCAACGGAGTAAAGGATCCTTTGTAGTGCTCGATCTCCACCATCACACTTCTCCAAAAAACTTTATACTCAGATCTCCTATTTAGGAATCGATTGTACTTTTTTTACGTTTAATATACAAAAGGTTCGCATAACCTTTTGTCATGGCAAACAATGCTGAATCAGCATAATCTTCCTAAATATTTTTGGGCAGAAGCTGTTAGTACAGCCTGTCATGTTTTAAATAGGTTGTTAGTTCGCATAACTTATCTCGAAGAAAACACCATATGAGCTGTGGTTTGGAAGGATACCAAATATTTCTTATTTTAAAGTTTTTGGATGTTGTTGTTTTATCCTGAACCCCAAGAATAACTTGGGAAAGTTTGACTCTAAGGCAGATGAGGGGATATTTTTTGAATATGCTGCTAAGAGTAAGGGATATAGAGTATTTAATAAAAGATCTATGATTGTTGAAGAATCTATTATTGTTACTTTTGATGAGCTCAATAGTCACAGATCTAGCGACAGTGGTGATGAAGATGCACAGGTTAAATCCAAGTAATCCAAAGATACTGCTACCAAAGAGAGCCATGTGGAAGATCTAACAGAGAGATTCAAATCTTAGAAACTCTTACCAGATCATCTAGAGACGCTCTTCATAGATGATGTATCAAAAGGTGTAAGTACATGTTCTTCTAATAATGACACTGATATAACCGTAATGTAGCTTTTATATCACAAGTAGAACCTAATATAGTAGCAAATGTTTTTAATAATAAATTTTGGATTAATGCCATGCAAGAGAAACTTAATCAATTTGAAAAAAAACTAAGTTTGGGAACTTGTTCCTGAACCTATTGGTCAATCAATAATTGGTACCAAATGGGTGTTTCAAAATAAATTAAGTAAGGATGGGCATGTTCTATGCAATAAAGCATGTCTAGTGGCACAAGGTTATAATCAAAAAGAAGGTATTGATTATGACGAGACATATGCTTCTGTTGCTAGACTAGAACCTGTCTGCATGCTTTGTGCGTTTGCATGTTTTCATAATTTTAAATTATTTCAAATCGACGTGAAAAGTGCATTTAAAATGGATTTTTAAAAGAAAAAGTTTTTGTGAAATAACCCCCTGGCTTTGAAGATTTTCAAAATTCCGATCACGTCTTCAAACTTAGAAAAGCACTCTATGGACTCAACAAGCACCTCGTGCTTGGTATGAATGCCTAAGTGCCTTTCTACTTGAAAATAGTTTTTTAAAAGGAAGAGTTGATACTACTTTATTTATCAAATATTCAGATGATGATATTCTTCTTGTGCAAATTTATGTTAGATGACATAATATTTGGTTCTACTAATGAAAAAATTTGTCAAAAATTTGCTAAGTGTATGCAGAGTGAGTTTTGTTGGCCCAAGGATTGTATCATGTTTTTAATATTATTAATCTGTTAAGTTTAGCATTTCATTATCACTAATCTTCTTACTATCAATATAACATTTCTACTTATACCTCTGGTGATATGTGCTTATTGTTTTACATATTGCTTATATGAGTTCTCATTATATATATCTTAAATTTAATTGAGTTACCAAAATCAAAACTTTGTTTTGATTATGGTTATTCAATTAATTTCAATATTATGATATCACTAATATTTATGTTATCACTATAGCGCTTATACTTAAACTTAGCATTGTCCTACTGTGCTTTATCTTATCATATTTGCTACATGTATATTACTTTGTTCGTCTAACATGTACATGCAGGAAAGTAATAAGCAATACCAATGTGGACATATTCAATGAAGAAATCATGGTGGGCCAAAGACGACGGATCCTACAAGATTTGTCTGAACCATCCGACGACATTTCAAAAGCCACACACTCGAGGATTCCGTTGCCCGATCAAAAGATGGGGGTCGAGGGGGCAGCGCACCTCGTAGGGTTTCATGGGCGAAGCCCCCGAAAGGTATTCAGTTTTCATAAATTGGATATTTTTGGACAATTTTCGTCAAGAAAGAAGCCAACATCTATCAAGGAAAGAAGTCATACCATGCCATCATCATTTTAAGACTCTGAAGAAGCCTGCACCTGCTACAATATATTTGGAGTCTGTAATGAGGCTTAGGAATAAGTATAAACATAAGAAGTGGATGGCAAAATCGAAAGCTATGGTAGAAATTATCCCAGGATCATTTTCGGATGAAAATTGGCATACCGACGGTATACCGATTTTTGTTCACAGAAAATTTCTGTCCACAAAATTGGCATACCGACGGAATACCGATCTATACCGAAGGTATACCGATTCAGTAACATTGAAAATCCAACGGTCGAATTTTGAACATTTAATGATCCCAACGGCTATATTTCTAGCCAGTGCAATTCCAAACTGGTACTCCGACGGTATATCGATCGCTGACTGAAAAAGTTGCCTTTGAGCTCTTTTCAATGCTTTAGTTATAAATAGCCTTGAACCCCTTCATTCAAGGTCGATGCTTTGAGCCTAAAAATTTCTAAACCACCAAAGCTTATCCACAAACAATTCTACAAAGTTTTCTTTTGCCATCCACAAATTATTTTAGAGTTATTGAGTTGAGAAGTGAGATCTCATCTTGTTGTATAAGCAGATCAAAACCTTCACTCGCTTAAAGTTGGAGAGTCTTCGAATCCAAACTCTCAGTTGAAGTTGGAGAGACTTTGGTTCCAAACTCTCGGTTGAAGTTGGAGAGACCTTCGGACTAAAGCTCTCGTGTAAGAATTTGGTGAGCCTTCGTATGAAAACTCACGTTGTACTATTTGCGATAATAGTAGATTAATGCCGGAGAGAGTTCTGGGACTAGAGTGCCCCTTGGTAGGATACCAAAATACATTGGGTGTCGGTATTGTGTTGCTTCTTCTCTTGCACTTATATTTTAAATTGCCCATTAGCTTGTGTTAAGTTCTTGATTAGTTAGCTTGAACCTATTCACCCCCCTCTAGGGTTCCTACAATTGGTATCAGAGCAAGGACTCTATTGTTAGGCTTAACATCCTTAGAGTAGATCCTTATTAAATTTTCTATGGCATCGTATTCCTCCTTCTCCGATAAAGAGGGTTTTACTTCTAGTAGCATGGACAATCATGTTTCTTCTAAATGCAATAAAAACTCTCAGTGGAAAGCCATGGCTAACCAATCCTTAGAGATTCTTGATGACCTTTATTCTACAAATGAAGAACTTTCAGATAAGTTTATTCATTTATAAGAATCTAATAAGTTTTTGAGAAATAAAAATAATGATTATTATCTAGACTTGATTCTCAAAACTCATCTTGTGTTTCTTTAAAAAGTTTGAATGAGGCTTTAATTTTAAAAATCAAATCTCTTTCCTCATCAATAGAAGATCTTAAGAGGCAAACACATGAGCTAAATCATTTGCATGATTCTTCTATTGACTCTTTAAAGAAACAAAATGATGATTTTATTTCTAGAATTGCTTTATTTGAAAAAGAGAATTATGCATTAAATGCTAAATTTGATTCTCTTACTTGTTTGGATGATGATTTGATATTAGAACATGATATTCTCACGTCCAAATCCATGCATGCTAACTCTTGAGATATTCATCATTCTAGTATATTACATATTCATAATCATGGTCATTTCGATACATGTGCACACACTAGTATTAGGTGCTTCTATTGCTCTCGCATTGGACACATAAGTCTAACTTGTCCTATTCGTAGGAGTTTTTCTACCAATGCTAGAGTAAATAGTATATGGGTCCCAAAAGCTAACAAATATGGATCCAAGTTTATTTGGATACCAAAGTCTTCGTCTAATGTTGTAGGTGGAGCTTCTTGTATCGGGACATAGCACTGAGGAGCGTGTTGGTGGTTGCAAAGCTCAAAGGTCATCTTCCAAGCAAATGTACCAACACAAGTGTGGCCACTAGAGCCACTTTGGTAACATGCTAAACGATTCTTTTAAATGGTTTATATTTGTAGAATCTAGCATGTTTCTCTTGATGTCTTGCTACTAGCTCGCATTGATATCCTTT
This sequence comes from Iris pallida, assembly GCA_029216955.1. Lineage (NCBI taxonomy): Eukaryota > Viridiplantae > Streptophyta > Magnoliopsida > Asparagales > Iridaceae > Iris > Iris pallida. The sequence goes on from JANAVB010034417.1 coordinate 76,937,229, forward strand.
AATTGTGTATTATATAAATCAATGTGAGATATAATACTAGCATGCTTATTTAATTTTCTTATTGTTTCTTTTATCTAGCATGACTAGTTACTTAGCTTAAATGATTAGTTCGCACTATATAGTTTATCACTCATTTTCTATTAGTGTGACACATTTATATATGCATGGTTGTTATTCTTAATCTTTATTTATAAACATGCATATCACTCTAGTCCATAGGAGCTTAGTTTTGATTTGAGTTGATATGATTTTAACTCTCCGTCTTTAAAGTTTTTGAGATAGTTACTTCTTGCCTGTTTGTATTTAATATGTCATATTTATCTTAATCGGTATTTGTGAATATATGTGTTTAGCAGAAGCTTCTTATCACTTGACAAGTATACACTTATACTTCCATTTTAACTTTGTGCTCACATAATATATTCATTATTGATTCTCATATTTTATTTTGATTAAACCTCTTATGAATCAATTATGTCTTTGCCTAATAAAGCTTATTATACGTGTTTTAAATTTGTGATAGTTTTTCAAACATTCAGTAAGGATACATGACTATATTCATTAAATTTCCATTTACATGTAGATCATGTATTTCTTATATTGGTATTTTTTTAAAATATCTTTATGTGGGCATATGAGTTAAGCTAAAGTTTTATATTGACTTGAAGAGTATTTAATTATACTTGTTACCTTCAAATTTGTGCTTATCTCACACTTTAGCTATTGATTCCTTTGACTAAATTTATGCATTTTGAATCAATTAGCTTCTTCCTTAAATTATTCTTTTGATGATATCTTCTTGACTTTTTGGTTGAAATTATGGATACATGTTCTTAATTGATTTTTGATCTTTTTATGTATGCTTATTCGTGATATATATTGTTTCATATATATAAATGATTCCTAACTTTTGTTATTTATTTGTTTTATACCTTTAAGTTATGATGTTGAGAGAAAATGTTTATTAACGTCTTGCTCATGACTAATTATGGATGTTCTATTAAGGATAACCTAGTTTTGGGCTTTACCTTGCATGTTAAATTTATCTCCTTAATTAGTGCACATTTTCTAGTCTGTATCATTATAATTTACTATGGTGCACTATGAAAGCTCTTTGAAAAATGTACTTCTTGATATCTTTAGCATTTAGCTTTTTGATCATAATGATCTTTTCTTGCTCATTCCTTGGATTTATGTTTCTTTAGAATTATTGTTGCCTAATCATATTTTTGTATCACATAAGAATTCTTGTAATTGATACATCATATTTCTTATGTCTTAGCTACTATGGTTTGAGCGTTTGTGTTAAGATTTTCACATTTCTAGAGAATATATTTATTTCATAATGGCTATAATATTTTGTATTTTCTGGATCGATCTATCATTTTATTATCTTGGATTAATCTCAATACTTGGCAAAGAGATTTATTTTATTATGTTTTCATGAATATCTCTTTTGGCCTATACTTGATTAGAGTCTAATTCATTTTTAGTGACTTAAGAGTTAATGAGCACATTTATCTTGTTAATGGCCCACCTCATTAATCTTAATTGGTTATGTAGCTTGCTTATTTATGATATATTGTTAAGCTATATAATTTGGTTTACTTTCACTCATCTAGCTATTGTTTTTCTTTTTAATCTATATGATATGCTAGTTTACATAAACAAGATTTGTGATTCTTCTAAATATAATTTGTATCCTATTTTAGATACATATGTTTGTTCTCTAAAACTAGTTTTACAAATCTTTGATTAGATCTTGTTTCTCTTGGAGGTTTGTGATTACTTTCTTTAAGTCTCCTTTCATATTAATCATTAGTAAGTATCTCTTAAATTTCTCTCACTTTTGAGTCATGATTTCATCGTATTATCATTTTACATCTCCTATTGATTTTGCAATCATTTAAATGAGAATGACTATTTTTTATATTTTTTATTGATTTGTGAGATTTTATTATAAATATAGATTTGAATTTTTTATTTTAGATTTGTTGGATCATGTTTAATTTGTTTATTTTTAATGATAAAAGATCCTAATGGTTGAGTAGTCATATATTTTCTTATTATGTGATTATCAACTAATTTATCACTATACTTTGACTACGCTTGAATTGCCACATATGGGCCTTTGCTATTTGAACTATGGATTATTAATTTACCATTTGCAAGGTTTGGATTTTATCCGTTGATGGGTACATATATGGTGAAACATATCAAGTCCATGCAAAGTAATAAATTGGTTGATTCTTTCTTAATTAGATAATCATGGACATGATATTTGAGTTTTATTTTTATTTCATTTTTGAGCCATATTCTGATTCTCGTCCTGATTGTTTTAATTGACCTTATTTCTTTTCATGATGATCTTTTTTTCTCAAAAGGTAACATACATTGATCAATCATATTTAAATATGAGATTCTTCTATATAGGCTAATGTATGTCATCTTTTGATTAAATGTGCTAAATTAGAATATTCTTTTGATCTTTCATCTTTAGTAGTTATTAATTAGATATCTCTTCTTGACTAAGGATGATATTATTTATTTTATGATGATTTTATAGCCTTATATACATTGAGCAAGAGAAGAAATCTATAGTTGATTTACCCCTAGATCTTGTAGTCACCTATTTTATGCTATAAGCAATTTGGAACTAGATACGCATGTTTTGAGGGAAAGAAAATTAATTGGTCCAATTTATTTATACCCTTTAATATATCGTATACCTAGTTCATCATGGACCCATATTTTCTTCATTTTCATATCGTAGTGATTGAGTTCATGATACTTTTATTTTGTGAAGGGTTTATGAGAGTATATGCAACTGTCTTTATTTCTCTCTTTTATATGGGTTAAATAAGTCATCTTTTTAATATTAACTTTCGTATCTTACCTTGATGACTATTGTGCTTTCATTGATTTGGCTTTCCGTGTATGCTTAATTGATTTGGCTTTCCTTTTTGAGGACTTACCCAAAATTCATGATTTTATCTATATTGGTAATACTTTGAGGGAGAGCATTCAAGTCGACTAAATTTCTCTTTCTTAAGTATTTTTCTCCTTTACCTTCATATTTTATCTAAAGGGTATTCATATAGCATAATAAGGTAATTGAGTTCAAATGCATGAATTTGGATAAGCAAATAGATTTGCAAATAATGAGATCATTTTATATCAATTGCTCTATTTTACATTGATCATTCCTTTATTTTGTTCCACTATTTATCTGTGGACAATTGTGACTATCATAATTTTATTGATCAATGTTTCAAATTTATGTATTTCGATTGGTATCAAGTTTATATATTTTAATATCTCAATTGGTATCTTTCTTCTTTGATATCTATTATTTACAATTATCTAATCCTCATGGCTTTTGATTGAAATCCTTTATTTCATAATTCTCTTCCAAAACTAGAGTAATATTTTATATCATATTATGTTTTGGATTTCTTTCTTGGATTTTATGTTGATAAACTATCTATTGATTATTTTCAAATTCTTTTAGTTTTACTAACTATATTGTGTTTTGACAAGCTATTTTCTATTTGGTACTCTACATTTGGTATGTAGTTTCTATACTAGTCCTATTGTTCTTTATTTAGTATATCTTGATCATGATTGTCTATGCCTTCCTCATGCTCTAATTTATGCACTTAAGATTGATTTCCTTTTATCTCTTAGTACGGGAAGCTTATTTTTGATCATGTCAAAGGGGGAGAAGTAAGTTTAAGTAGGGTAGAAGTAATCTAAGTGGTATGCTTTCAGTGATATTGCTTATGTCTTTTGTGTATTAGTGATACATGCATCTATTATGTCCATACTAAACTTAACCGATTTACCATAATCAAAAAGGGGGAGATTGTTGGCCCAATGATTGTATGATGTTTTTGAATATGGTTAATCTGTTAAGTTTAGCATTTCATTATCACTAATCTTCATACTATCACTATAGTATTTCTACTTATACTTATACCTTTGGTGATATGTGCATATTGTTTTACATATTAGTGATATGAGTTTTTATTATATATATCTTAAATTTAATTGAGTTACCAAAATTAAAGCTATGTTTTGATTATGGTTATTCAATTAAGTTCAACATTATGATATCACTAACATTTATGTTATCACTATAGTGCTTATACTTAAACTTAGCATTGTCCAACTGTGCTTTATCTTATCATATTTGCTACATGTATATTGCTTTGTTCGTCTAACATGTACATGCAGAAAAGCAATAAGCAAGATCAATGCGCACATATTCAATGAAGAAATCATGGTAGGACAAAGACGACGGATCCCATAATATTTCTCTGAACCACCCGACGACATCTCCAAAGCCACGCACTCGGGGGTTCCGCTGCCCGGTCAGCGGATGGAGGTCGAGGAGGTATCATATCCCGTGGGGGTTCAGGGGCGAAGCCTCCGAAAGGTATTCAGTTTTCACAAACTGGATATCTTTGGACAGCTGCCGTCAAGGAAGATGCCAACATCTATCAAGAAAAGAAGCCATGCCATGCCATCATCATTTCAAGATTCTCAAGAAGCCTGCACTTGCTACAGTATATTTGGAGTCTGTAATGAGTCTTAGGAATAATTATAAATACAAGAGATGGATGGCAAAATTAAAAGCTACGGTAGAAATTAGTCCAGGATCATTTTCGGTTGAAAATCGGCATACCGACGGTATACCGGTCTATACTGACGGTATACCAATTTTTGTTCACAGAAAATTTCTGTCTAAAAAATCAGCATACCGACGAAATACCGATCTATACCGACGATATACCGATTCAGCAACGTTGAAATCCAACGGTCGAATTTCGAACATTTAATGATCCCAAAACGGCTATATTTCTAGCCGTTGCAATTCCAGACCGGTATTCCGATGGTATACCGGTTCGTACAGACGGTATACCGATCGCTGACTGAAAAGTTACATTTAAGCCCTTTTCAATGCTTTGGTTATAAATAGCCTTGAACCCCTTAATTCAAGGTTGATGCTTTGAGTCTAAAAATTTCTAAACCACCAAAGCTTATCCACAAACAACTCTACAAAGTTTTCATTTGTCATCCACAAATTGTGTTAGAGTTATTGAGTTGAAAAGTGAGATCTTCATCTTGTTGTATAAGTAGATCAAAATCTATTATGGAAGGTTAAAGTTGGAGAGTCTTCGGATCCAAACTATCGGTTGAAGTTGGAGAGTCTTCGAATCCAAACTCTCGGTTGAAGTTAGAGAGTCTTCGGATCCAAACTCTCGGTTGAAGTCGAAGAGACCTTCGGACTAAAGCTCTCATGTAAGAATTTGGTGAACCTTCGTATGAAAACTCATATTGTACTATTTACGATAATAGTGGATTAAAGTCGGAGAGAGCTCCAGGACTGGAGTGCCCCTTGGGAGGATACCAGGATACATCGGGTGTCGGTATTGTTTTTCTTCTTCTCTTGCACTTATATTTTTAAATTGCCCATTAGCATGTGCTAAGTGCTTGATTAGTTAGCTTGACCCTATTCACCCCCCCTCTAGGGTTCCTACAAGTTTGAGATGAGTATGATGGGAGAACGGAACTACTTTCTAGGACTCCACATCAAACATCACTCACAGGGAACATTCATCAACCAAGCTAAGTATACGAAGGATTTACTAAAGAAGTATGATTTCGATAATGTAAAGCCTATCGGAACTCCAATCGCTACATTAACCCAGCTTGACATTGATAAAAGTGGCAAAACAGTCGACCAAAATAAGTATCGAGGTATGATTGGTAGTTTATTATATTTAACTGCTAGTCGCCCTGATATCATATTTAGCATTTGCATCTGTGCAAGATATCGAGCTAACCCTAAGGAATCACACTTATGCGCCGTTAAGCGTATCTTCCGATACCTTAAGGGAACTTCTACAGTCGACTTGTGGTATCCCAAAACTATATCTTTTGACCAAATCGGTTATTCAGATGCTGATTTTGCAGGATGCAAAGTAGACTGAAAAAGTACCGGTGGTACGTGTCATTTTCTAGGAAAAGCTTTAGTCTCCTAGTTTAGCAAAAAGAAAAATTCTGTAGAGCTATCAATAACTGAGGCTGAGTATATCGCCGCATGATGCTGTTGTGCTCAAATTTTGCAAATGAAGCAAACCTTAGAAGACTAAAATCTGCACTACACGAAGATTTCCATATTTTGTAACAATACTAGCGCGATTAACCTGACTAAGGACCCTGATTGTGAATCACGCACAAAGCACATAGAGATTCGTCATCACTTTTTATGTGATCGTCAACAACACGGGGATATTTGCTTAGAATTCATTGACACAGTTCATCAACTAGCAGATATTTTCACAAAACCACTTGTTAAAGACCGTTTTAACTATCTGCGTCGTGAACTAGGCACACTTGAATTTTCAGATTCATGATGCATTATGATTAATAAAAACTCTTATGTCTTAAAACTTTGACATTTATTAATTGAAGTTATTTTGGGTACAAGCCGAAAGGGTCCTTCTATCACATAGGCGTAAATAGCCTGAAGCGACACAATGTACTAGTCTTCGGACTATCGCTAGCTGGGATCCGGCCCCTACAGCTAACCCAAAGTAATGAACATTATTAAATAAAGAAGTTTAAAAGTTATTAAGTTTATTTATCATTTATTATGCATAAATAAACTAGAAATATAGGTCGCCGAACTCTGGCAGAACTCGGACCGAGTTCGGACCGAGTTTGGGCCGAGTTCGGTCGACGATGGTTCAATTTTCCAGAACAGTTGCTGCCAGCCCTAATCCTATTTATATCCCTTTTACTCCTCCCTTTTTATTCATCTATCCACCGAAAACTCTCCATAAACCCTAGTTTTCATATTTTCAAGATCTCCTCCTCCCTAGTTCTTGGATCTAAGAAGCTCAGAGGTGACTCCCTCCTTCTAGTTCTCTACTCTTTTGAGCTATCGCTCCTCTCTTTCTCTTTTCTCTGTTCATAATGGCTCATAAGCAAATCCATAAGAGAAAGAAAATCTCTTCCACAGTAGGTTCATCTTCAACTTCGGAGTATGAACCTGTGAACGCATTTAGTCCCGTTCATCCCTCCGACGAAGGGGACTTTGACGCTTCACTCTTTCTAACTGTGCAATTCTCAAACTCTTTGTTTGACTCTTTTTTCGGGAAATATGTCCCGGGAGAGCTGTCAAATTCACTATTTTCTCTGAGTATGCAAACACTTTCGATCAACTTAGTCTTCGGGATTTCTTTGCAACTGTTGATAATATCTATGGTAACGCCGTTATAATGTTTTATTGCAACATGCAAGTATAATCTGATGGTAGTATCTACTCTTGTGTCGCTGGACATGAAATTGAGTTTAACTCAACTGACGTCAGTGAGTATTTTCACATGCCTGATGTCGGTGAGGCATTGGTTGATATTCATAGAGTCCAGTTTCTTGAAGGCATGACCCTCGACTCTATCAAAGTCTATGTGTCATCCTAACCCTATTCCTCGCAGCGATAGGATATTTGCAAAACACCTCAACCAAAACTTCTATGAGTTACATCGCTTTGTTTTCTCTGCCTTGCTTGTCAAGAATGGATCTTCTGATGAGATCACATTTTTTGAGATGTCTGCAATATATCATATGCATTTTGGTGTTCCATTTTCTGTCCCCAAGACCTTTATGGCTTGGATGATCAGTTGTAGACGGGTGGGGCATAACCTTTTATACCCCATGCATCTGGCAGCTATTTCAACAGATTTCAGATCAACCTTTCTATCTGTCCTATTTCTTCGTCATCTTCTAAGATGATTAGATCTCGGAAGTATCCACTGCCTCCACCTTCTCTCGGCACAGCTTCTGTTGAGGCTCAGGCCGATCCAGATGTTCCTCCTCCTACTCCTGATGCTCATGCTCCTGGCTTTGACCCACAGTTCTATCAGCGCTTTGATGATTTTGTCACCCTCTCCGGGCAACCTCATCAGAGTTATATTGATTCTGAGTTCCGTCATACCTCAGAGTCTCAGGTATCGAGGAACAATATTGTTGATCTAAACTAGAGTCTGCTGCATTACCCCACTGCTCCCGTTTCGATGATCCATCATCCAGCATTCGATGGACCGAGGTTCGACGACCCGACTACTTTTGGACACTTTGATCCGACCACAGCCTATTTCGACCCTCAGCCACTTGCTCCAGCTGATGATGATGCTCATATGTGAGACGAGCATTCAGTTAGTGTTTTGAGTTTTTATTTGGTAGTGATGATGATCTATGTAGCTGCATTTTGTATCAGTCCAAACTTTCTTAGTTGGATATTTTTATTAGTAGTTTCTTTTTAACAGTCATAAACTCTTCTAGTTATGACTTTTATGGACTTATGTACTTTCAATCAGTTTTAGTTGATCAGTTTATTAGTTGAGTTTTTCAGTTTATCTACTGCTACTGCTAGTTCTACTATCTTGTGACTTGTATCTTGTGGATATTACTCTTTTGCTTTTCTTGTCTGTGTTAAATTATTGGCCTCACACATTGTGGGGGAGCTCTTCATTTTGTACATGACAAAGGGGTAGAAGAGCAATACCAAAATCAAATTTCAAACGATTAATCAATGAACAAGTCAGGTATATTATTTCAAAGTTACATTTTAGTTATATTTTGGTATAGGCTTAAGTTTGTCAATTATCAAAATGGGAGAGATTGTTGGCCCATTGCCTAAATGGTCACAACTGATTTTGATAATCAACGACGACTTAAGTCGATACACAAAATATACAAACTGCTACTAGTATTTCAGGTTGCTGAAATCAATATCAAAGAACGTACTGCATCTACAAAAGCTTTCGAGTCATCATCCAAAAGCAATTGTATCGCAATCCAGATCGAGTCGTCTTTTATATTTCTTCTGTATTTTACTTTTATTGAGTCTAGAAAATACAAATGTAAAATCAATCGGGATATTACAGGCTTAGGTTATCTTCCCGTCTATCTATCCAAAAGGCCTACATATATCTTAAATCTATATATCCAAACAGCCCACAAAGCCTATGCAATTTGGACCCAAAAATTCTATTCTGGATTGACATAATTCTGACCGAGTTCGGTCTAAGAATTTTAAAAAACAGTTCCCTCCAAATCTGCATCGAACATTCGTTTACGGGATCTTCGAATCCAAACTCTGCCTGAACTTTGCCCGAGTTCAATCAGGATAAACACTATAAATAGAGAAGGATTTATTTATTTCTAATCACTCATTCACTCTTCTCTCTATCTCTAAAGTATTTTTCAGCGATCTAAAGCTTTCGCATTTCACCTATACTTCTTTTAGCCAAAGCCAGTAACTGTAGGAACCCTAGAGGGGGGGTGAATAGGGTCAAGCTAACTAATCAAGCACTTAGCACAAGCTAATGGACAATTTAAAAATATAAGTGCAAGATGAGAAGCAATAACAATACCGACACACGATATATCCTGGTATCCTCCCAAGAGGCACTCCAGTCCCGGAACTCTCTCCAGCTTTAATCCACAATTTGAGTAAATAGTTACACACGAGTTTGGATTCGAAGAACTCGCCCACTTCTTACACAAGAGCTTTAATCCGAAGGCCTCTCCGACTTCAACCGAGAGTTTGGATACGAAGACTCTCCAACGTCAACCGAGAGTTTGGATACGAAGACTCTCCAACTTCAACCTTTCACAACAGGTTTAGATCTCCTTATACAATAAGATGAAGATCTCACTTTTCAACTCAATAACTCTAACACAATTTGTGGATGACAAATGAAAGCTTTGTAGAGTTGTTTGTGGATAGGCTTTGGTGGTTTTGAAATTTTTACGCTCAAAGCATCATCCTTGAATGAAGGGGTTTAAGGCTATTTATAACCAAAGCATTGAAAAGAGCTTAAGGCAACTTTTCAGTCTGCGAACCGACATACCGCCGGTATGAACCGACATACCGGCGGTATACCGGTCTGGAATGCAACGGCTAGAAATATAGCAGTTGGGATCATTAATTGCTCGGATTTTTAACCATTGGAATTTCAACGTTACTAAATCGGTATACCGTCGGTATGAACCGGTATATCGTCGGTATGCCTATTTTGTAGACAGAAACTTTCCGTGAACAAAATCGGTATACCGTCGGTATGGACCAGTATACCGTCGGTATGCCGATTTTCATCCGAAAATGATCCTGGGCTAATTTCTACCCTAGCTTTCGATTTTACCATCCATTTCTTGTGTTTACAATTATTTCTAAGACTCATTACAGACTCCAGAAATACTGTAGCAGGTGCAGGCTTCTTTAGAGTCTTGAAATGATAATGGTATGGCGTGGCTTCTTTTCTTGATAGATGTTGGCTTTTTTCCTTGGCGGCAGCTATCCAATGATATCCAGTTTGTGAAAATTGAATACCTTTCGGGGGCTTCGCCCCCGACGAGGGGTGCTGCCCCCTCGACCCCCGTCCGCTGACAGGGCAGCGGAACCCCCGAGTGCGTGGCTCCGGAGATGTCGTTGGGTGGTTCAGAGAAATCTTGTGGGATCCGTCGTCTTTGGCCCACCATGATTTCTTCATTACATATGTCCATATTGATCTTGCTTATTGCTTTTCTGCATGTACATGTTAGACGAACAAAGCAATATACATAGTAGCAAGTATGATAAGTTTAATGCACATTAGGACAATGCTGAGTTTAAGTATAAGTACTAAGGTGATAGCATAAATGTTAGTGATATCATAATGATTAAAATTAATTGAATAACCAAAATTTTGGCAACCCAATTAAAATTTAAGATAGATAAGCTCATATCACTAAGATGTAAAGCAATAGGCACATATCACCATAGGTATAAGTATAAGTAGAAATGCTATAGCGATAGTATTAAGATTAGTGATAATGAAATGCTAAACTTAACAGATTAACCATATTAAAAAATATGATACAATCATTGGGCCAACAATCTCCCCATTTTTGATTATGGCAAATCGGTTAAGTTTAGTATGGATACAATAGATGCATGTATCACTAATTTACGAGAGATATAAGCAATATCACTAAAAGCATACTACTTAGATTACTTATAAATACATACTTAAACTTACTTCTCCCCCTTTGTCATGATCAAAAATAGGCTCCCCCGTACTAAGAGATAAAAGAAAATCAATCTTAAGAACATAAATCAGAGCATGAGGAAGGCATAGACAATCATGAACAAGAAATACTAAATAAAAAACAATGGAAGAAGTGTGTAAAGACAAGTATAGAAACTACATATCAAATGTAGAGTGCCAAATGGAAAATAACTTGTCAAAACACAATATAGTTGGTAAAACCAATAAAATTGAAAACAGTCAATAAATAGTTTTACCAACTTGAAGTCCAAGAAAGAAACTCCAAAACATAATATTATATGAATTAACACTCTAGTTTTGGAAGGAGGCAATATACCAATTCAAATAAAAGATTTCAATCAAGGATTTCAGTCAAAAGCCCATGAGGATTAGATAATTGCAAAGTAATTGATAAAAAAAAATACCAAGTGAGATAGTTGGAAGATATAAACATAATACCAATTGAAATATAAACTTGAAATATTGATCAAAAAGCCATTTGAAAGTCAAAATTGTCCACAAATAAGTAGTGGAACAAAATAAACGAATGATCAATGAAAAATAGAGCAATTGATATAGAATAATCTTACTATATGCTTACCCAAGTTCATGCATTTGAACTCAATTACCTTATCATGCTATATGAATACCGTTTTAGATAAATATGAAGGTAAAGAAAAAAAATACTTGAGAATGAGAAATTCAGTCGACTTGAATGCTCCTCCTCAAAGTGTTACCAATATAGATAGACAAGAATTTTAGGTAAGTCCTCAATAAGAAAAGCCAAATCAATTAAGCATATAAGGAAAGCCAAAACAATGAAAGCACAATATCATCAAGATAAGATATGAAAGTTAATATTAACAAGATGACTTATTTAATCCATATAAAAGAGAGATAAATAAAAAAGGGATTTTTTGACTTTCATCCCACTTATTAATATGAATTTGTACTTACATCCCACTTTTTAAATTTATTTGACTTACATCCCACTTTTGTCACTAAAAATATTTTTTGTGACAAAACGAATACTTTTCGTGACAAAATAAGTACTTTTAGTGACAAAAAGTGGGATGTAAGTCTTAAAAAATTAAAAAGTGGGATATAAGTACAAATGCATATTAATAAGTGGGATGAAAATCAAAAAATCCCAATAAAAAAACACACTTTCATAAACTCTCATAAATCCTTCACAAAAGATAATTATCATGACCACAATAATAGGATATGAAATTGAAGAAATATGGGTCCATGATGAACTAGGTATACGACATATTTAAGGGTATAAATAAACTGAATCAATTGATTTGCTCCCCCTCAAAATATGCATATCTAGTTCCAAAGCACTTATAGCATAAAAGTAGATAATATAAAGATCTAGGGGTAAATCAACTAAGGATTTCTCCCCCTGCTCAATGCATATAAGGCTTTTAAAATCGTCATAAGACGAATAATGTCATCTTTAGTCAAGAAAAGGTAACCAATTAATAGCCACTAATCAAAAGAATATTCCAATTTAGCACGTATAATCAAAAGATGGCATACATTAATCTATATAGAAGGATCTCATATTTAAATATGATAGATCAATGTATGTTATCCTTTGAGAAAAAGTCATCATGAAAAAGAATAAAGTCAATTAAGAACAATCATGATGATAGACAGAATATAGCTAAAAAATAAAATAAAAATAAAACTCAAAACTTCATGTCCATGATTATCTAATTAAGAAAGAATCAACCAATTTATTACTTTACATGGACTAGGTATGCTTCACCATATATGTACCCATCAACAGGTAAAATCCAAACCTTGCTAATGGTAAATAATAAACCATAAAGTTCAAATAGCAAAGGCCCATATGTGGCAATCCATGAGTAGTCAAAGTAGAGTAATAAATTAGTTTGATAATCATATAATAAGATAATATAGACTACTCAACCATTAGGATCTTTTATCAATAAAAATAAACAAATTAAACATGATCCAACAAATCTCATAAAGAAAATCCCAAATCTATATTTATGATAAAATCTCATAAAATAATAAAAAATATGGAAAATAGTCATTCTCATTTAAATGATTGCAAACATAATCAAGAAGAGATGTAAATGATAATACGATGAAATCATGACTCAAATGTGAGAGAAATTTAAGAGATACATGCTAATGACTAATAAGGAAGGAGACTTAAAGAAAGGAATCACAAATCTCCAAGAGAAACAAGAACTAATCAAGAATTTGTAAAACTAGTTTTAGAGAACTAATATATGTATCTAAAATAGGATACAAATTACATTTAGATGAATCACATATCTTGTTTATGTATACTAGCATATCATATATGGATTGAAATGAAAAATAATAGCTAGATGAGTGAAAGTGAACCAAATTATATAGCTTAACGATATATCATAAATAAGCAAGCTACATAACTAATTAAGATTAATGAGGTAGGCCATTAACAAGATAAATGTGCTCATTTAATCTTAAGTCACTAACACTAAAGATACTTGCTCAAGCATAGAGTTCACAAAGAGGGCAATACATTTTGAATGAACAAAATGATTTATAGACTCTTTACTAAGCAAGAATAAGAGCATAAGATGACAAATAAATGAATTAATCTCTTATCAAGTATAGTCCAAAAGAGATACTTATGGAAACATAATAAAATAAATCTCTTTGCCAAGTACTGAGATTAACCCAAGATAATAAAATGATAAATCGATCTAGAGAATGCAAAATATTATAACCATTATGAAATAATTGTATTCTCTAGAAATAGAAAATCTCAACACAAAAGCTCAAACCATAGTAGCTAAAGTTATAAGAAATATGATGTATCAATTACATGTATTCTCATGTGCTACAAAAACCATTGGGCAACAATAATTCAAAAGAATCATAAACTCAAGAAATGAGCAAAAAAAGATCATTAAGATCAAGAAAGCTAAATTGCTAAAGATAGTAAGAATCATATTTTACGAAAATACTTTCATAGTGCACAATAGAAGTATATAGAAGATATAGATTTAAAAATGTGCACTAAAAATGGAGGTAAATATAAAAATAAGACAAAACACAAAACCATATGATTCTTAAAAGAACTTCCATAAATAGTCAAGTGCAAGACATAAACAAATATTTTCTCTCACCATCCCAACTTAAAGATATAAAATAAATAAATATCAAAAGATAGGAATCTTATATATATATATATATATATATATATATATATTTATATATATATATATATATATATATATATATATATATATATATATATATATATATATATATATATATATATATATATATATCACGAATAGACATACATGAAAAGATCAAAAATCAATTAAGAACATGTATCCATAATGCCAACCAAAAAGTCAAGAAGATATCATCAAAAGAAGACTTTAAGGAAGAAGCTAATTGATTCAAGAAGAACAAATTTGGTCAAAGGAAACAATAGCTAAGCTATGAGATAAGCACAAGTTTGAAGGTAACAATTATATTTAAATACTCTTTAAGTCAATATAAAACTTTAGCTTAACTCATATGCCCATATAAAGATATTTATACCAAAAAAATATCAACATAAGAAATACATGATCTACATATAAATGGAAATTTTAATGAATATAGTCATGTATCCTTAATGAATGTTTGAAAAACTATCACAAATTCAAAACACATATAAATAAGCTTTATTAGGCAAAGACATAATTGATTCATAAGAGGTTTAATCAAAATAAAACATGAGAATCAATAATGAATATATTATGTGAGCACAAGGTTAAAGTGAAAGTATAAGTATATACTTGTCAAGTGATAAGAAGCTTGTGCTAAACACATATATTCACAAATACCGATTAAGTTAAATATGACATATTAAATACAAACCGGCAAGAAGTAACTATTTCAAAAAATTTAAAGACGGAGAGTTAAAATTATATTAACTCAAATCAAAACCAAGCTCCTATGGATTAGAGTGATATACATGCTTTATAAATAAAGATTAAGAATAACGAGCATGCATATATAAATGTGTCACACTAATGGAAAATGAGTGATAAACTACATAGTATGAACTAATCATTTAAGCTGAGTAGCTAGTCATGCTAGATAAAAGAATTAATAAGAAAATTAACTAAGCATGCTAGTATAATATTTCACATTGATTTATATAAAAGACAACTAAAGGATATCAATGTGAGCTAGTAGCAAGACATCAAGTAAAATATGCTAGATTCTACAAATATAAACAATTTAAAGAGAATCGTTTAGCATGTTACCAAAGTGGCTCTAGTGGCCACGCTTGCGTTGGTGCAATTGCTTGGAAGATGACCGTTGAGCTTTGCAACCACCAACACGCTCCTCGGTGCTATGTTCCGATACAAGAAGCTTCACCTACAATATTGGATGAAGACTTTGGTATCCAAATAAACTTGGATCCACATTTATTAGCTTTAGGGACCCATATAGCACTTACTCTAGCATTGGTTGTAAGGGTCCTACGAATAGGACATGTAAAGCTCATGTGTCCAATACGAGAGCAATAAAAGCATCTAATGCTAGTGTGTGCACATGTATCAGAATAAGCATGATTATGAACATGTGACATACTAGAATGATGAATATCTCTAGAGTGAGCATGAGAAGATTTGGTTTTAAGAATATCATGTTCTAATAGCAAATCATCATGCAAACAAGTAAGGGAATCAAATCTAGCATTTAAAGCATAATTCTCTTTTTCAAATAAAGCAATTCTAGAAATAAAATCATCATTTTGTTTCTTTAAAGAATCAATAGAAGAATCGTGCAAAGAAGTTAACACAAGCATTTGACTTTCAAGATCTTCTATAGATGAGAAAAGAGATTTGATTTTCAAGAGTAAAGTCTCATTCAAACTCTTTAAAGAAACACATGATGAGTTTTGAGAATCAAGTCTAGATAATAAATCATTGTTTTTATTTCTCAAAAACTCATTTGCTTCTTCTAAATGAATAACCTTTTCAGAAAGTTCTTCATTTGTAGAATGAAGGTTGTCAAGAATCTCTAAGGATTGTTTAGCCATGGCTTTCCACTTAGAGCATTTCTTGCATTTAGAAGAAACATGATTGTCTATGCTACTAGAAGTAAAACCCTCTTTATCGGAGGAGGAGTAGGAGGAATATAATACCATAAAAAAATAACAATGATCTACTCTAAGGATGTTAAGCTTAAAAATAGAGTCCTTGCTCTGATACCAATTGTAGGAACCCTAGAGGGGGGTGAATAGGGTCAAGCTAACTAATCAAGCACTTAGCACAAGCTAATGGGTAATTTAAAAATATAAGTGCAAGAGGAGAAGCAATAACAATACCGACACACAATATATCCTGGTATCCTCCCAAGAGGCACTCCAGTCCCGGAACTCTCTCCGGCTTTAATCCACTATTTGAGTAAATAGTTACACATGAGTTTGGATCCGAAGAACTCACCAACTTCTTACACAAGAGCTTTAATCCGAAGGCCTCTCCGACTTCAACCGAGAGTTTGGATACGAAGACTCTCCAAATTCAACCGAGAGTTTGGATACGAAGACTCTCCAACTTCAACCTTTCACAATAGGTTTAGATCTCCTTATACAATAAGATAAAGATCTCACTTTTCAACTCAATAACTCTAACACAATTTGTGGATGTCAAATGAAAGCTTTGTAGAGTTGTTTGTGGATAAGCTTTGGTGGTTTTGAAATTTTTAGGCTTAAAGCATCAACCTTGAATGAAGGGGTTTAAGGCTATTTATAACCAAAGCATTGAAAAGAGCTCAAGGTAACTTTTTAGTCCGCGAACTGGCATACCGCTGGTATGAACCGGCATACCGGCGGTATACCGGTCTGGAATGCAACGGCTAGAAATATAGTCGTTGGGATCATTAATTGCTCGAATTTTCGACCGTTGGAATTTCAACGTTACTGAATCGGTATACCGTCGGTATGAACCGGTATACCGTCGGTATGCCAATTTTGTAGACAGAAACTTTCTGTGAACAAAATCGGTATACCGTCGGTATGGATCGGTATACCGTCGGTATGGACTGGTATACCTTCGGTATGCCAGTTTTCATCCCAAAATGATCCTGGGCTAATTTCTACCCTAGCTTTCAATTTTACCATCCATTTTTTGTGTTTACAATTATTTCTAAGACTCATTACAGACTCCAGAAATACTGTAGCAGGTGCAGGCTTCTTCAGAGTCTTGAAATGATGATGGTATGGTGTGGCTTCTTTCCTTGATACATGTTGGCTTTTTTCCTTGGCGGCAGCTGTCCAAAGATGTCCAGTTTGTGAAAACTGAATACCTTTCGGGGGCTTCGCCCCCGACGAGGGGCGCTACCCCTTCGACCCCCGTCCGCTGACAGGGCAGCGGAACCCCCGGGTGCGTAGCTCCGGAGATGTCGTCGGGTGGTTCAGAGAAATCTTGTGGGATCCGTCGTCTTTGGCCCACCATGATTTCTTCATTGCATATGTCCACATTGATCTTGCTTATTGCTTTTCTACATGTACATGTTAAACGAACAAAGCAATATACATAGTAGCAAGTATGATAAGTTTAATGCACATTAGGACAATGCTGAGTTTAAGTATAAGTGCTAAGGTGATAGCATAAATGTTAGTGATATCATAATGATTAAAATTAATTGAATAACCAAAATTTTGGCAACTCGATTAAAATTTAAGATAGATAAGCTCATATCACTAAGATGTAAACCAATAGGCACATATCACCATAGGTATAAGTATAAGTAGAAATGCTATAGCGATAGTATTAAGATTAGTGATAATGAAATGCTAAACTTAACAGATTAACCATATTCAAAAATATGATACAATCATTGGGCCAACAGTAACGTCTTATTTGATTAAGAGTATTTGGTTTTCAGAGTTGTAAAGTGGTTGCAAGTCAGAGAATATCTCAATTTTTAGAGTCGGTCGTGCACTTATCGCCAAGCACGATGTTGTAAAGAGACGACAAGCTCTCATTTAGCTTACAAATAGTGTATTAACATCAGGCAAGAGTACTCGTGACTGGATTAGTCCTCTCAGAGGAAAACTAGTATATATTGTTGTATTTACTGAGTTTGATCTTCTATATTTTACTACAATTTAAATTACTGTCTCTTTATTCATGCCATAGATTATTTGATGGAACAAACTACACTTATTGGAAAATATGAATGAATATCTTTCTAAAGTCTCTTGACTTTGATCTTTGGTTTATAGTTATTGACGGTTATAAGAAACCGGCACCAATAATGATTGAAGGTGTAATTGTAGACAAGCCACACGACAAATACACATACGAAGAAAAGATAAAGGCTAGTCTAGATGCACGTGCCATTAATACACTATTCTGTGCAATTGATAAGACGGAGTTTAATCGTGTTTCTACTTGTACTACGTCTCATAAGATTTAGAGACTTTGTGATGTAACTCATGGAGGTACTTCCCAATTGAAGGAATCCAAAATCAGCAGACTAACACAGGAATATGAATCATTAAGATGAAACCCGACGAGTCAATTACACAGATGTTTACTCGTTTCCTAGATATTACTAATCCTTTGAAATCTCTTGGTAAGGATTACAGTAACCATGAGAAGATCAGAAAGGTGCCACGGGCTCTAACCAAGAATTGGAACCCAAAGGCAACTGCAATCATTAAAGGAAATGATCTCACCCCAATTGCTACTGAGATACTTATGGGCAAGCTGATGACCTATGAGTTGGACCTACAAGAATTTAAAGAAGCAACCCCCAAAGAAAAATCTATCGTCTTTAAATTACAAGCCAAAAGAGTTACAAACAATGATTCTGACGAAGAATCATCAAGTGGTGGTGAGGAAGCCCTGCTAGTGAGGAACTTTCGGAAATTCTTAACGTTTGAGAGATTAAACCGAAAGAAGAAAGACGTCCATGAAAGCAATAGAGAAGAAATAATATGTTTTGGATGCAAGAAGTCGAGACATATGAAGAAGGACTGTCCACTGTCAAAGAAAAGCAGTCCATATGATAGATCAAGATCAAGCAGGAAAGCTACAACTGGTCGAAAGTACACAAACACAAGCATCTGGCACGAAAGTGATGCCAGTTAATCAGAGGAAGAGGACAGACCCTGCAACACTGATAATGTCTGTTTTATAGCATTTGATAAGATATCATCTAATCCTCTATATGATGACTTAACTTTCGATGAGTTAGAAAATGCCCTTAGTGAACTACTTGAAGAATACAGAAATGTGTTAGACAAGTATAAGCAATCTCGCAAAGAGGTTAAGGCATACACAACCGAAGTAGCAAGATTGGCTAATCTTCTCTAAGATATTAAAGAGACATCTACTACCGATACACGGATGAGATAACCAAGCTCAAAGTAGACTATCATGAGTCTATCCTCACCATCGAAAAGAAGGAAAGAAACTATGTAAAAATACAAGAGCTTTATGACTGTTTCACTTAACAAAATGCCTGAAAATCGGATTTTGAAAATAAAATGAGAAAAAGTACAAGAAGTACAAATTTGATTCTGGGAAGTATTGCTATGGAAGTCTGATCTATAAATGATCACTTTGTTCCTTGAACCATACGAAGATGATGAAGATCACTGCTAGAAGATGAACAATTGGAAGAACTAAGTCATCAGAAAGGTATCGACGCACTTGGGCACTGATGGCGAGGCCGAATGCTTTTCTGCTTTGCTTCACTCTGTTCTGGAAGAAAAGTTAAAGAAGAATGCTCCGAAAAATCAAAGTCTCTGGGCTCTGATCTCTCTGTATTCTCTCCTTTCTCTCTGTCCCCTTATATGAGAAAAATCAGTCTATTTATAGACTTGGCTTCTTGTGCGTAAAAACTCAGCAAAAGTTCTGTCTTTACGCTAACAACTGCCACCCATGACCGAAGTCATCATCTGCATACGTTGACACATGTCCCATCATTTCAATAAGAATAGGATGCACGTACATACGTTCTTCGAGATGTATGGCATGAAAGCCATGTAGGCAAATCACGTTCTGAATTGGAATAGGACATAAAAATAACCCAAATATACCTGAGCGTAAAGTAGTAGACTAGGCGTACAATAGCCCTGATGTAGACTTCCCGCGTAAAGTGGTTGTTAAATAACCTTGAGCGTAAAAGTAGCCCAAATAAACCTTACGCACACGTCAACCGTTGAGCGTAAAAATTCGTATAGTCTCCGTGCGTAAAAGAAGCCATATTATGAGCGTAAGATGGCTCAGTCCACATACTAAACGACAAATGGGCCTCTGTGTAAAACAAATCTCTTTGATTTCTGTGATATATGCCATCATTAAATCTTCATATCAGACTTTGTATTAAATGCAAGACTTGACAGCTTTGTCCAGCATAAAAGTGGCTAGCCTGTATTTGGTGTAAAACCATTAGCTTTGACCCGGGCGTAAAATGATTAGCCTGCTTCAGGCATAAAGTGATTAGCCTCTCTTTGGCATAAAGTGGATCAATTTGAATGGAATGATCCATCTCTTTGACTCATTCTTATGAAGCACTTTTTACGCTCCTACAAGACCCCCTTCAAAGTTTTCAAATATCTTCAAAATTTGAAACACTTTGAACAGAAGCGTAAAAGTTGAGATTTGACCAGTCAGCGTAAAATTCGGGATACTCAACAGTTATCCACGTAAAAGTGGGGATATCCAACAGTCGGCGTAAAACCAAGAAATAGTGTCGGTCAACACTTAACCGTCACAATGAATTTTCTTCTCGAAACTTTCGAATGCCTTTTCACCTCCCCGAGTTTGCATTAATAATGAGCAGTTTCCCATAAGGAATATGAAGAGTTGATTTGATTGTATAAATAAAGAGAAATTCTTCATTCTTGTCATTCATCCTCATAGTGACATGGCGCCAAAGAAAGAGATTAACAATGAAGAGGCTTCGAGCTCCAGGATTAATTTTGAGCGAGCACGCAACTTTGTAGGGTACTTTGGACTGACTCCAGCAGTCTTCAGTCGCATCGATGGTGGTCCTTCAACTGCGTATGAGGGATCAGGAGATGCAGAAGCGTTTCTTAATTTGATGCGTCGCTCCGGGATTCGCAACATGCATGACTTAGGTGCCTCCCTTCGTCAGCCCAACGAAGGAGAGAAAAAATAATATTCCATGTATTACGACTCTTTTATGTGTAGGGGTCTACTTCCCCCTTTTTATAAATAAAATCTTGATGTTAATCTCATCTGTTGGTACATAGAATTGTTCAACACTTCTTTAACTACATTTATGGTTGTTTATTTCCAAGAGAAACAAAACAACACGTGGCATCTGCTTTGTGGTCACGAGCGCCTTTTTAGTAGGATCTTTTCTGAAATAGACTCATACCAACCGTTTCCTCAACCCTTATTAATAGCTGAGTTAAAGAATGTTTTATACATTCTCATTTTCATTCTTTCGAAGATAGCTTCTAGCAAATGATGATGCTTTCTGATGCTGTTCTTTTGTACGCTCGGTCGACAGACTTTGATTCAACAGTTCTCAGAGCCGAATCATCTGACCTCAATGGTAAGTTTAATTCGTAAAACAATCGTCTACCTTTGAACTTTTTTGTCAAAAATAGATGCCCATAAGTGTAAATCCTTGACAGACGTAAAATCTTATAGGTAAGATGTGAAGAACAGGTGGCAACTCTAGAGGGGGGTGAATAGAGTTTATATAGAAAATAACCAATTAAAAATTAACTCTTTCACAAACAATAAATAATCAGAGTAAAATACGGAAAGTAAATGAAGAGCAAGAAAGCATACGCAAACACAGCGATTTTAACCTGATTTCCCTCGTGGAGGACTAGTCCAGGCCTGAGAACTCTAGCTCAGGATTAAATCTACTATTTGTGAAATAGTAGTTTACAACCCGTGTCTTTTC
Organism: Iris pallida; assembly: GCA_029216955.1. Lineage (NCBI taxonomy): Eukaryota > Viridiplantae > Streptophyta > Magnoliopsida > Asparagales > Iridaceae > Iris > Iris pallida. The sequence goes on from JANAVB010034417.1 coordinate 76,959,272, forward strand.
TTCAGAAGAGCACGTCAACTTCTTACAGAGGATCGCAGTGGCAATTTGCTTGGAATTGTCCAAGCGACTTCTTCAACTCTTGCACAAGAATCCTAACTGAGAGATGCTGAGCACTCGAGACTTAGGAAGCTTGTGGCTAGTAGATGGGAAGGGTATGGCTTTTCTGAGCTTTAAGAAAGAAGAGAAGAGAAGAAGGGATGATTTGAAATGAGAGAATTCATGCCCTATTTATAGTATTTTTATAGGCAGAATTTGGCCAGAATTCGGGTAGGAAAATTCAAATATTTGGCCGTTGGACAACTAGCAACCAGCTAACCCTAAAATTAGGGTTCCAGATTTCTAGGGGACAGAGTTCAGCCCGAACTCTGTGTGGAGGCAGAGTTCGGCCCGAACTCTGTCTCCAGAGCACAGTGTGGTTCTAAGGGGACCATTGGGCAATTTCTGGTTTTGGTGGAGCTTGGGATTATTGGGTAGGCTATAGTCTATGTTTCAAGAGCTCAGCATGACTCAGATTACATTAGTCTAGACTCAAAGAAAGTGTAAAATACAGACTCTAATACAACTGAGAAGCGGAGGCTGAGCTGTCATCTTTTTGAGCTTAATGCAGGCGTCGTGTGTCGTATTGAATTATTACAGATATTATTTAGTCAATGTTGTCAATATTTGGTTGACTGTGACTTTGTGTCAACAATCTCCCCTATATTGATAATTGGCAAAATAATATATGTATATTCAACATTCATACCTGGACACAGTTGATTATAGCAACATAGCTCCCCCATAATCGATGGCGAGCTAGAAATAATAGCTCCCCCGTAATCAGTGAACGGTGCTGAGTTAGAAGCAATAGCTCTCCCGTAAATAATGCATTGAACCTGTTGGCCTGATAATATCTCCAAAAATCACAAACAAGCACAGATATACGTAAGAAACAAATATATCCAAAATATACATAGTTCTTCCCCTTTTGGCATTTAGCAATATAGACTGCAGATGAATGAATAGCATAGAAACTGCAGTAGACAATTAATAGTGATGCAACCACACCAAGCAGAGAAGAAACAGTATATGAATAATCAAAATGAGTCACTAATATAAAACTACGATAAGCATAAAATGTCATCACACAGAACCAAAAGTCAAACACACAACCAGAGTTTTAGAACATCCAAGTACATAAATCAAAAAACAAGCAAAATAACTAGAAATCAAAATGCATCAACTAAGATCATCATCCGCAGCAGCAGCAGATAGTAGCCAATCTCCATCACGGAGCACGAGAAGGCCCAGCAGAGTTGGAGTGATCAGTGAATGAACGGCTGGGGTCCACAATAGCAACATCCGGATCCAGGTAACGCATGACCCAGGGGTCGTCAATGCGGTAACCAGCGCGACCAGGATCCCGCTCCATGGGAATGGGCATAGAAGGGTGACGAGACATGGAATATCGGATATCGTGCAGCGAGTTGCTGAGGGCACTCATCTGCAGGGTAGTCCGATAGTCCATCTGAGTCCAACGATCGTCCTCCAATGCGAAACGATCTCTCAGCATGGTCTGGATGGAGTCAAGAGTAGCAGGAGGAGGTGGCCCATCCTGTCCAAGTGGAGGGGCGTCCGGCTTCTCATCATCAGAATGCTCAGAAGGCTCAGGAGAAGCAACGACTGCCTGAAGACATCGTGCCTTGGAAAGGAATGCAGGAGCAGGCAAGAAAGGACAATCATGGAGAGGGACAATGAACGCACGAAAAAACCATAGGAAGATACAAAGGATAAACCAGGGCACGTAGTTTCTTCCTACAGTTTATCATCCAGTCCATCATGGTACGTGGAAGATTGAACGGAATGCGATAATGAAGATGATACAAAGCGGAGATCTCAAAATATGTAACTTCATCGGTGGAGCCAGCTTTTGGCAAAATAGTGTTAAAAATAACTCGATAAAGTTCATAGAAATACGGGTTGAGGTGCTTTGCCATAAGCTTGTGAGGACTTATGTTAGGAGCACATAATTCCTCCTTGAAACTCTCAAGAGAAGTTTCACCAACAAATTGGAATTGGCGAGCTTCCACAAGCTTATCCCAAATATCGAGATCTTGGAGTGCAAGATACTCGCCCAACTCAGAAGCATCAAAAGCAATATCAATACCGGCAACCCGGGAATAGATGTGAGTGGCATCGTGAGTCAAGTTACAATAGAACATTTGTATGGCGCTACGATAAATAACAAAGTTTGAAGCCACTAACTCATTTAAGCAAAGATCTTGAAACAAAGATTCAAATTGTGAGAAAATAGTAAAATTTATGGGATGTCCCGCGAAGACCGTACGAGTCCGAAAGTCTCTAAACCACTCGTTGGATGCGTCTAGCGACACAAACAATCGGTCGTCATAAGTATTAGGGTCGCGGGAAGGAGGTAGATTGAACAACGGATGAAAGGGTTGTTGTTGTTCAACGGGTTGCTCAATGGAAGGAGGAGGATTCGAAGAGGAAGCACCCTCGGTTCGGATCCTCTTCCCACGATTGGGCAAGCGAGGAGCCATTTGCAAACAAATAGAGAACTTGAAATAGAGAGGAGGAAGGAGTTATACCTCAGATCAACAATGAACAGTGAAGGAGAATGAGGAAATAGCCCTTCTCCTTGATTTTGATGAGCAATGGAGCACTTTGAAGAGAAAACTAGGGTTAGGGTTTGTGAAAATATGTTTGAAGGTGGTGGTAAGAATGAAGGAGAGAGATGAAAACCCGAATATAAGAGGAGGGTTTGCTTTGGTCGGAGCAGATCTGGACCATAGGATCACAATTGATCAAACGGCTGTGGCTGTCCCCGATTCTGGAATATGGGAACCGAATTCGGCCCGAACTCTGTTGGAGACAGAGTTCGGCCCGAGTTCTGGATCCTTGTTCCAGAACTGAAAAATAGGCCAGAAGATGGAAAAATGGCTAAGTATGGGAAACGAAGTAAGATAAGAAAGAAAGAGCTTGAAAGATGCAATCAATATGAAAGAAATAGCAGGATGAAATTGAAAAATAGTGAATCAGCAGTAAGAAATCAAAGCGAACCATATAATAAATAAGGAAATATATCATAATTCAATAGTTTGAAGTTGCCATGGGTTAGCTGCAGGAGCCGGATCCCAGCTAGCGGTAGTCCTGTGGACTAGTGCACCGTGTCGCTTAGGCTTTTACGCCTTGTTGTCAGAAGGGCCCTTTCGACTTATACCCATAGCAAGTTCATCGTATGAGAATCATAATATAATCGATATTTACGCAGGTGAGTTTCAATTTATGACAGCTTCATCTAAAATTCCAAGTTCACGATAAAGGAAATTGAAGCGCTCTTCGGATAATGGCTTAGTAAAGAAGTCTGCTAGCTGATGATCAGTGTCAATAAACTCTAAGTTAATCGTGCCATTTTGTTGATGATCACGGAAAAAGTGGTGTCTAATTTCAATGTGTTTTGTGCGTGAGTGACAGATAGGGTTTTTAGTCAAGTTAATAGCACTAGTATTGTCACAGAATATAGGAATGTGCATGAAAGATAGATTATAGTCTTCAAGGGTTTGCTTCATCCACAGAATTTGTGCACAACAACGACCAGCTGTGATGTATTCAGCTTCTGTTGTGGATTGTGCGACAGAATTCTATTTCTTGCTAAACCAAGAGACTAAAGCCTTTCCTAATAAATGACACGTGCCGCTTGTACTTTTACGGTCGACCTTGCATCCAGCGAAATCAGCATCAGAATAACCAATGAGGTCAAATGATGTTGACTTGGGATACCATAGGCCCACTGTAACCGTACCCTTAAGGTATCGAAAGATACGCTTAACAGCGGTCAAGTGTGATTCCTTAGGATTTGCTTGATATCTAGCACATAGGCAAACACTAAACATGATATCGGGGCGACTAGCAGTTAAATAAAGTAAGCTGCCTATCATACCTCGATACTTACGTTGATCAACGGGTTTGCCGCTCTCATCTGGTTCGAGTTTGGTTGAAGTAGCCATTGGAGTGCTGATTGGTTTGACGTTGTCAAGATCGAACTTTTTCAGCATGTCCTTTGTATACTTCGATTGACAGATGAAAGTTTCATTAGCCATTTGCTTCACTTGCAGACCAAGAAAGTAGTTGAGTTCTCCCATTATGCTCATCTCAAATTCTGTCTGCATACACTTGGCAAATTCTTGACAGAGGGTTTCATCAGTAGAACCAAAAATGATATCATCAACATAAATTTGAATTAACAGAATAGTGTCTTTAGAAGATTTTATAAAAAGTGTAGTGTCAATTTTCCCTTTTGAAAAACCTTTCTCAAGCAAGAAACTGCTTAGCCTTTCATACCAAGCTCTGGGGGCTTGTTTAAGGCCATATAGCGCTTTCTTTAGCTTGAACACGTGGTCGGAAAATTTATGATTTTCAAAGCCAGGGGGTTGTTTTACATAAACTTCCTCCTTAATAAAACCATTCAAGAAAGCACTTTTCACATCCATTTGAAATAATTTGAAATTTTGATAATTTGCAAATGCATAAAGCATCCGAATGGATTCTAGTCTAGCAACCGGAGCATACGTCTCATCGTAGTCGATACCTTCCTCTTGGTTGTATCCTTGAGCTACTAGACGAGCTTTGTTGCATGTGACTGAACCATCTTCATTCACTTTGTTTCTAAACACCCATTTAGTACCAATTATCGAGTGATTAGTCGGTCTAGGAACTAGTTCCCATACTTGACTCCTCTCGAATTGGTTGAGTTCATCTTGCATAGCAGAAATCCAAAATTCATCATTAAAAGCTTCAGAAATGTTTTTCGGCTCAACTTGTGAAATAAAGGCAGTGCTAGCAATAGAGTCTCTTAGAGATGATCTAGTAGTTACTCCACGTGAAACTTCACCTATCACTAAATTTTCTGGATGAGAAGGCTTGAAAGAGAATTTCTTAGGCAAGCCCTCCAGAGAATTAGTTTCGGTTGAGGTATTCATTGGAGTAGAAGTTGATGGCTCAACGTCATCATCAAGAGTACTTGCTGCACTGTTATCTTCATCAAAAGTCACATTTGTTGACTCTTCCACAATTAGTGAGTGTTTATTAAAGACTCTATATCCCTTACTCTTGGCAGCATAGCCAAGGAAAATACTATCGTCAGCTTTGGCATCAAATTTGCCTAAGTTGTCTTTGGTGTTAAGGATAAAACATCTACATCCAAAAACTTTAAAATAAGAAACATTTGGGGTTCTCCCAAACCAAAGCTCATAGGGTGTTTTCTTTGTAATGGGACGAATAAGCACCCTATTCAAAATGTGGCATGCTGTACTGACAGCTTCTGCCCAGAAATATTTCGGAAGTGAAAATTTATTCAACATGACTCTAGCCATATCGCCGAGAGTCATATTCTTCCGCTCCACAACACCATTTTGTTGTGGAGTTCTAGGACAAGAAAACTCATGATCAAAACCATTAGAATCACAAAATCTTTCAAAATCAAAATTTTCGAATTCGCCTCCATGATCACTTCGGATTCGAGTAATCATGTAGCCTTTTTCGTTTTGAACTTTCTTAACAAAAATCTTGAAAACAAAAATAGCATCACTTTTATTTGTAAGAAAGAAAACCCAAGTAAATCTCGAAAAATCATCAACAATAACAAACGCATAAAGTTTACCACCAAGACTAGCTACTCTATTGGGACCAAATAAGTCCATATGGAGTAGTTGCAGGGGTCTAGTAGTACTTACAGAGTTGATGGAATAAAATGAGGTTTTGGTTGCCTTGTTCATTTCACATTCGGCACATACCATGTCCTTTTTGAATGTGATATCAGGCAATCCTCTCACTAGCTTCTTGGTCGATAGCCTGGATATATTATCCATATTGGCATGACCAAGACGCTGGTGCCAAAGTAATCGTTCATCATTGTGGGCGTATAAACATCTACCTGCATTGTTAGTATCTATAGAAAGATAGAAAATATAAATGTTATCCTCTCTTTTCCCTTCAAAAACAATGTCTTCCGTTGACCTATCATAAATGAGGCAATTGTTTTATCCAAAGTTAATATCATATCCATGATCAGCAAGATGACTAATGCTGAGCAGGTTATGCTTTAACTCGGTCACTAGGCAGACATCCTTTATTACAGGAGAGGGAGGATGACCAATATTGCCATTACCTATAATATACCCTTTGAGGTTGTTGCCGAAGGATACATATCCTTCTCTCTTCATCGATAGTGATGCGAAAAGATTTGCGTCTCCTGTCATATGCCGCGAGCATCCACTATCGAGAATCCACTTACTCTTAGTTGAGGAGGGAAGGTCTACCTACATCAAGAGTAGATGTGACCTTTGGTACCCAATTTCTTGAGGGTCCTGAAAAGTTAGTTTTTGGAAACCATGCATATACTTTTCTATCAACTAATTTTCTAATTCTACATTGTGGTGATATGTGTCCATGTAAACCATAATAAGTACATGTAGCATTCCTATTCACAGTAGGAGCATGCTGATGATGTCTATAAGCAGTGTAATAAGCAGAATTAGCATGATGATGATGATTATGCATAGAGTGCTGTGGAGTGGTATGGTGATATTGTCTATATGGAGCATGGTGATGTTGTCTATATGGAGCATGGTGATGTTGTCTATACGGAGCATGGTGATGTTGTCTATATGGCATGGCATGCTGATATTGTCTATGTGGCACAGCATGGTGATATGGCATGATATGGTGATCTTGTCTATATGGCATGGCATTGTGATGATTTCTATATGTAGAGTGATGTTGGTTGTGTCTTTGTGCAGCATGATGAGTATGAGAAGTATTCTTACGTGCACGTGGTTTTTGTGTTTTATGAAAGTTAGTGTATATAAAAGCATGGTTACGTGCTGCATGAGGATGACGTGGTTGGCTAGCTTGAGTGGTGTTGTGCCCATGTGATTGGGTTTGAGGTTGAGCAACCTGTTTTCCCAATTTGGTTTCTAATCTCTTAGAAACAGCTTGCAGTTCATCAACCATAATATTTAAGCCATATATCTTAGTCATGGAAATCTTGTGTCTACTCCTTTCTTCAGCAAGCAACGTGTTGAGTGTAGTAATTTCTTGAGTTTGTTGCTCAATACGTGCTTCAGCATCATGTAAGCTTATTTTAAGCTTGGATACTTCATCAGTGATATCAGTGGGTGACGTGTCTCTAATGTTATCAAGTAATAGAGAAATTCTTTGTATTTCGTCTTCAAGACTTTTGATTTTGTCCTTGGCATGTTTGTATTTACCGATGACCTTTTTGTGATCATCGAGTAAATCAGTGAAGGCATCGCCAAGTTCATCAAAAGAGAAGTTGTCTAGAGTTTCGTTAGATACCTTGTTGGAGGTTGCCATTAGGCACACATTTGCTTTATCTTGAGGAGAGTTCTTTTCTTCCTCGGAGTCATTCGCTTCACTTTCATGCCAAATGCTTGTGTTGGCATATTTCTTTGATGAGGTCTTTTTGTATGGCTTCTCATAGCGGTTGCTTTTCTTCAAGAATGGACAGTCTTTTCGGACGTGTCCAGTCTTCTTGCAACCATAACAGGTTGGCTCTTCTTCATCGTCTTCTTGTGGTTCCTTCTTTCTTCTATTGAAGCGAAGGAATTTCTTGAAGTTGCGAACCATGAGAGCTTGGTCTTCGTCATCCGAGTTGTCGTCTTCGGTCTCATCGTGCTCAGCCCTTCGTCGATGAGCTTTGAGAGCGATCTCCTTAGTCTTCGGAGCAGGCTCTTCGAAGTCCTTGAGGTCAAGCTCGTGAGTCATAAGCTTACCCATCAAGGTCTCCATTGACATGGTTGTGAGATTGTTCCCTTCTATGATGGCTGTCACCTTAGGGTTCCAAATTTTTGGTAGCCCCCTAAGCAGCTTGCGAATCTTCTCATGATTTGAATATTGCTTTCCAAGTGAAGACAAGGGGTTGATGATGTCAAGGAATCTTGTGAACATCTGTGTGATCGTCTCGTTTGGCTTCATCTTGAACGCCTCGTATTCTTGCATAAGACGACTGATTTTTGATTCCTTGACTTGGGTGGTTCCTTCATGCGTCACTTCTAGAAGCTTCCATACTTCATGAGATGTGGTGCATGTGGATACCCTGTTAAATTCATTCCTGTCTATAGCACATAATAAAGCATTAATAGCTCTCGCGTCTAGACTTGCCTGTTTCTTCTCTTCGTCAGAATATTTGTCATGGGATTTCTCAATGAGATCACCGTTGACAACTATCCTGGCGGGCTTTTTGTAGCCGTCAGTGATGACTGTCCACAGGTCGAAGTCTAGAGACTTGAGATAAAAACTCATCCTTGTTTTCCAATACGTGTAGTTAGTTCCATCAAATAGGGGAGGCCTATGAGTGGACTGTCCTTCACCGTGATTGGAAATCAAGGATTGTGTGGTTGCCATGGATCAGCTCTAGGATGTAAATCCTTGTAAAGAGAACAGAGCTCTGATACCAATTGAAGAACAGGTGGCAACTCTAGAGGGGGGTGAATATAGTTTATATAGAAAATAACCAATTAAAAATTAACTCTTTCACAAATAATAAATAATCTGAGTAAAATGCGAAAAGTAAATGAAGAGCAAGAAAGCATACGCAAACACAGCGATTTTAACCTGGTTTCCCTCGTGGAGGACTAGTCCAGGCCTGAGAACTCTAGCTCAGGATTAAATCCACTATTTGTGAAATAGTAGTTTACAACCCGTGCCTTTTCTTCAGAAGAGCACGTCAACTTCTTACAGAGGATCGCAGTGGCGATTTGCTTGGAATTGTCCAAGCGACTTCTTCAACTCTTGCACAAGAATCCTAATTGAGAGATGCTGAGCACTCGAGACTTAGGAAGCTTGTGGCTAGTAGATGGGTAGGGTACGGCTTTTCTGAGCTTTAAGAAACAAGAGAAGAGAAGAAGGGATGATTTGAAATGAGAGAATTCATGCCCTATTTATAGTGTTTTTATAGGCAGAATTCGGCCAGAATTCTGGTAGGAAAATTCAAATATTTAGCCGTTGGACAACTAGCAACCAGCTAACCCTAAAATTAGGGTTCCCGATTTCTAGGGGACAGAGTTCGGCCCGAACTCTGTGTGGAGGCAGAGTTCGGCCCGAACTCTGTCTCCAGAGCACAGAGTGGTTCTAAGAGGACCATTTGGCAATTTTTGGTTTTGGTGGAGCTTGGGATTATTGGGTAGGCTATAGTCTAAGTTTCAAGAGCTCAGCATGACTCAGATTACATTAGTCTAGACTCAAAGAAAGTGTAAAATACAGACTCGAATACAACTGAGAAGTGAAGGCTGAGCTGTCATCTATCTTGAGCTTAATGCAGACGTCGTGTGTCGTATTGAATTATTAGAGATATTATTTAGTCAATGTTGTCAATATTTGGTTGACTGTGACTTTGTGTCAACAAGATGCACGGGCGTAAAAGCCTTGTTGAATAATACGCTCATGAAACATTGGCGTAAAAAACCTTTGTTGAATAGGGTGCATATGAGACACGGGCGTAAAAACCTTGTTGAGTAAGGTGCTCGAGCATCAGTCTTTAATTGATCAGTAAATGACTGATGATAAGATTTTTCTGTTGCCTTCTGCAGAAGCTTGGCTGAAGAATTTTTTCAGAACCGGTATTGGCGACTTTGACGCTGTGAGGAGTATTCTTCTGACATCAGCATCAGGGATCTCATGCGCTTTTGACGTGCAAATCAGACAACTCAGAACTTTTCGTGGGATAAAAGGGTCTTCCTCAGATGGTAGGAAGAGCCTTTATACACGGAAAGTTGGATGGTGGAGTCAACTATATCCCGAGAAATTGGGTAGTAGAGTTCCTTTCACGGCAGGACTAGGAATTGTATCCCAATGCTGGATACATTCCTATCTCCTCTGAAAGGCCGCCATTCCTCCACCAATTGTATTGGCAACAACACGTCTTCGGGCTGCCATACTCTGGGATTCTCCTCTCGTCTGAGAAAGAAGACCAGAGTTTGATTCCTTCTGTTCTGGTCGCCATTGAGGCTCAGACAGTAAGGAATTGATACCAACAACGAATCCGATGAAGGAGATCCAAAGAAGAAATAGATCTTGATTAGGTCATCGTTGTTGTATAGAATGAAAATCCAAGATTGTAATAGATTTCCATTATGATTTGTAAGAAAGTCTAAGAAATGTAATAGACTTTTATGATGAAATGAGAATGGAAATGACAAGTCTTCTATGCTCAATGATTTGTATCTATCCAAAAGTAGTATAGACATGATAGATAATAAAATCTTGTTTTCTGTTTATAGTATACAATACTATCAGAGGTATTATGGACATGACAGCATGTAAGAACTCAGAGAAAAAGTAGATTAATATCTATGCAGAGGTCAAATGGAAATGATAGATAAGAAAAGTAAGTGGATTTAATATTTATCCAGAGGTTTATAAGAACGTGATAAATAACGAATCCCACTTTTTTTTTATCAATTGATAAAATTGAAGATTTAAAATCCCTCTCCAAGGAAATAGGAAATCAGCTTAACCAAACCTTGGTAGCTGGGGAATAAGGAGACAGACATCATGAGCATATATGTCCATATTAATGGATGAATGAACCAAACTAACTTTCGGGAAAAAAAATTATTGATTCAATTCCATAATTAAATGGATGAACCTGATAAAATGAACGGACAGACCTTTTCGGGAATGAAAGGTTGTTTTCAAAGACCAGTTCATCAGCAGATCTCTCCTATAAACAGGCAAAAACTCTTGGTAACGTTTCATTCTTATTTCCACTCCTCTATTGGAAATGTCTTCCAAGGATATGCAGCAAAAGAATGAAGTCTCCAAGAAAGTTGAGAACATTATTGAGACGTGCCCTGTTGAGCCAATTGTGACAGGCTCAACCGAAGTAGGCGAAAGCTCTTCTACTCCCAAGCCACCACAAGACATCCTTGCTTTCTTAGTAGAGCCAGGAAAAACTCCTGAAGAAGAAGCGCTGAGGATGGCAGCCTGCAAGTTTTTTATGAACTCAAGCAACGATGCCTTCGAAGCATTTGCTGACTATGTATTTAATAAGGAAGGCAGTGGTCCTCGTCCTTAATCCTTTATTCAAAACAAAAATAATAATAAAAGAAATTTTATTTTCATTATGTCTCTCTCTTTTTTTATACATAGTACTTCTTAAGAAATTTGCCATTGATTGGCATCATGAGTAGATCTCCATTAGGCTTTGATAACCGATAGGCGCCATTAGAAAATACGGTCTTAATTACATAAGGACCTTCCCATTTCGCTTGGAATTTTCCTTTGCTTTTGTGAGTCATAACCATCGGTCTTCGAATGGCTAAAACTAATTCTCCAATCTTGAATACCCTCTCTTTAACTTTACGGTTGAAAGTTCGAGATATACGGGCTTGATATAGCTCAATATGCTGTTGTGCTTGGAGACGCTTCTCGTCCAATCCTTCAAGTTCTTGGAGTCGTAAGCGATCATTGTTCTCTATAGTTAGCTCATTAGCAATAGCTATTCGAAGAGATGGAATCTAGATTTCCAAGGAAAGAACAGCCTCACATCCATAAACCAATGAAAATGGTGTAAAACTAGTAGGAGTTCGGACTGTTGTTCGATAAGCCCATAAACATTCTCCAAGTTTCTCATTCCAATCACATTTGTTAGAAGAGACAAACTTTTTGAGAATTTTAATGATAGTCTTATTGAAGGCTTCGGCTAGGCCATTAGCAGCTGGATTATAAGCCGTAGAAGTCAAATTTTGAATTTGATTCTTATCACAAAACTGATAAAATGCCTGACTGGCAAATTGTGGACCATTGTCATGAATTATTCGTCGAGGAAACCCGAAGCGATAAATGACATGATGTTTGATGAAGCTGATCACATTAGATGTCTTCACTTCAGCAAGGGGAACTACTTATGCCCACTTAGAAAAGTAATCGGTTATAGCTAATATGAACCGATGTCCTTTAACAGAAGGAGGGTTAATAGGACCAATGACATCCATACCCCAAGCTTCAAAGGGCCAAGAAGCCGCTGTAGGATATAGAAATTCAAAAGGTTGGTGCATAAAGTCAGCATGAATCTGACATGCTTTATACCTTCTGGCATAATCCACAGCATCTGCTATCATGGAAGGCCAATAATACCCCATTCTTCGAATGCGGTCCTGTAATTTCGGACCCGGTTGATGAGCACCACAGACACCATCATGAGCCTCATGGAGTGTCTATTTAGCTTCACTTTCTGAGAGACAGCGCAGCAAGAGTCCATCATATGAACGACGATATAACATATGTAAAGATGAATCATAATAGAATCAAAATGATCGTCTTTTAATTGATACAGCTTCTTTTGGATCTTCAGGTAAAATCCCATGAACCGCGTAATCAATAAATGGAGTCCTCCAATCCCTTTGCTGAGAGCTTGATTCTATAGTATAACTCTGTACAATACATAAATTATTCTTGACACAGAATAAATCTCGGTCCAACAAAGTAATTGTATTTTGTCTTCGGATTGGAACAGCCAAATCTGCAGCTAGGCTAGCAAGAGCATCAGCCTCCACATTCTGAGAATGTGGTACGAATTCAATGAAGAATCCTTTGAATGAAAGGACCAACTCGACTACCACTTGATGATAAGGGATGAGATCAGGATTTCTGACTTCATAGGTCCCTCTAACCTGATTAACAATCAGCTGAGAGTCTCCATAGGCTTCCAGGAATTCAATATTCAATTGTTTTACGACTTGGAGACCAATCAATAGAGCATTATATTCTGCTACATTGTCAGAGCATGGCTCATTGAGAGAATAAGCACGGTATATGACTATTTTGTCAGGAGAAACCAAGTCGATTCCCATCCCAGAGACAATATTACCTTTAGGTCCAACCCGTGATGCTCCGTCAAAATATAATTGCTAGATGTCATTTTTCAAAGTCATATTGCAATCCACAACTTTATTTGGAATGTCCTCATATAACTTTGATGTTTCAGGTATAGGATGAGCAGCTAAAAAATCAACTAATGCTTGACCCTTCACTAATTTTTGAGGTATATAAACCATGTCATAAGGAGTGAGCAACATCGCCCAGGTAGCTAACCTAGAGTTAAGAATGCTCGATTTTCTCATCAATACCCGAATGGGATTTATTCTGGAGATGACATGGATAGTCTGTCCTGTCACATAATGTCTTGTCTTTTGGACAGCAAAAACCAAGGCCAGACATTCCTTTTCTATAGGAGTATACCTGTGTTCTGCTTCGACCATCATTCGGATAAGATAATAAATCGCTTGTTCATGCCCTATATCACTTTTTTATGCAAGAAGAGCACCAAGTGAATGATCCAAAGCTCGAACATATAGCAAAAATGGTCTTCCTATCATTGAAGGTACCAAAACAGTGGGATTTGTAAGGTATTGCTTGATTTCATTGAAGGCTTTCTGACATGCTTCATCCCAAACAAATGATACACCCTTCTTTAATAGACGGGAGAAAGGCTGGCATCTTCCAGAGAGATTGGATATGAATCTCCTGATATATGCAATGCGACCTTGGAAGCCACGGAGTTCTTTTAAATTGCGTGGAGGACGCATTTCAAGAATTGCTTTAACCTTATCAGGATCAACATGGATACCCTGAGAAGTAATGACAAATCCTAAAAATATGCCACTAGAAACCCCTAAGAAAGACTTAGTAGGGTTCATTTTTAATTGATGTTGACGCATCAGTTCAAATATTGTCTTCAAGTCTTGAATGTGATCATCTTTTGATCGACTCTTAACATCAATGTCATCTACATAACATTCTACTGTCTTTCGTAGATGTTCTTGAAAGATGTTGCTCATGGCCCGTTGATATGTGGCACCAGTATTTTTAAGACCAAACGGCATCACACGGGGTGTACGAAAAGCAATATGCTTCTCATCTTCTGGATACATCTTTATCTGATTATATCCTGAGAATCCGTCCATGAAAGACATGTATTCAAAACCACATGTATTGTCTATCATGACATCAGTAATTGGAAGTGGAAATTCGTCTTTTGGACAAGCTGCATTAAGATCTCGAAAATCTATGCAAACTCGGACTTTTCCGTTCTTCTTTATAACAGTTATAATGTTGGCAACCCAATCAGGGTGTTGTTCTTCACGAACAAAACCACACGTGATCAGCTTTTTGACTTCTGCTTCAATTGCATCCATCATATCTGGTCTAAAACATCGTTGCTGTTGTTTTACAGGCTTAGCATTAGGAAGAATATTGAGTTTATGAGTTGCCACTTTGGGATCTAGACCTGGCATATCCTCATAACTCTATGCAAAAATATTAATATATTCTTTGATCAGTTTTATCAATTCTTCCTTTTCATCTTCAGAAAGATTCTTACTGATGAATATTGGTTTGTGCGTAGTTCCATCTCCAACATCAATCTGGACAATCTCGTCCTTTGTAGGTGGTTGTCGTTGTTCAAAACGAAGCTCCCATTGAGTGTCCATCTGTTGAGCCCAAGGATCATTCTCAAATGACTCGGATTCATCATCAATTTGAACCATGTAAGCTGAAAATGTTTGCTCAGATTCATCATAATAGTCTCCTTTAACACACGAGGAGTGAGAAATATCAGATTCAATGAATTGGACTTCTACTGAATCTGTTGATTGTGAAGAGCTAGAAGAGAATTTTTCTTGAATATCGTCATTAAACATGTGGGACGGATCATATTCCAATCCATGACGAGTTTTCTGGTAAAACGGATCACCACATAATGGTAGTAGTCTACCTCTGCCTTGATTGAGACCTTGCTGTAGGTCCTAAAAAATCAAGTTGCACTCATCAACAAAGTCATGAAAATCAAGAAAAATAGCTTTCAAATAAAGTGCGCAGACATCAGATTGCGCATCATCCAGATGGCGCATACTGGATTGTGCACACTCTCAAGTACGCATGCTGACGTGGCCATATCACCATTATCGGACACAATCAAATCTTCTGACAACTGACAACACAAAGATCGAGAAGACTGTTCGTTTATTGTGCCGCACAGTGCTCGAGGACAGCTATACATGCAGCGCACTCTGTCTGCAGCGCAGTCCAACTCAGCGCCATCCATGCTAGCGTAATCCAAAGTCAGCACAATTCATGTGGCGCACTTTATCATGACAACTGATAAAAGTACACGTGGTATTCATGCCATTAATTGCTCGTTATGTGGCAACCGTCTACACACGATTATGCGCATTTCAATCAAATAATGCCATGTGTCCAAGACAGTTGGCCCACGACCAGACAACTGCCTGCGTAGTCTGATGCTGCACAATCCAGTGCCTGCGCAATCCAACTTGTGCCATCCAGAATAACTAAAAGTTAGTTATTTCCAGAACTCTATAAATAGAGTTTCAAGTCTTCATTCAAGGGGATCAGACATAAAGTTCAGAAATACCAGAGAGTTCAGGAGTTCTTGCCCAAGTGCTGCTGCATTCTTCCGAGGCTATCGCCTTCAACTTCAGAGGCTACCGTCTTCAAAGTTCACATCGTCCAAGGGATAAAGCAATCGTCTTCTAGATTGGATTCCTACAGTTGAACTTTCCCAGAATTCTTGTAATCTTTACAAAGTTTGTATCAATAAAGTTCATACTTTTGTTTTTGCAAACAAAATGGCGACTCTGCTGGAGACGACTTTCTCCTCCGATGAGGAAGTGACAACTCAATGTGACGTTGCATCTATTGGGAAGATGCAGAAGACGCTGGTTATGAAGGTCAACTAGACGGCCTATGAAGCCATGATCAACTCCAGGACCACCCCTCGCACTGCAACAACTTCTGCCACAAGCAAAGTGCGTCCAGTGTGGGTCCCTAAGACTGCTGCACAGTCTGCTGATTCTGCCTCTAAGCCAGCTACGCATTCTAATGTTTCTGCTGTCAAGGATGCTGCACAATCTACTGTTGCCAGTGCACAAGAGACTTCATATGCTGCCCTATCAAGGTTCAAGACTCCTCTGCCCCTGGCGCAGTTGGCTGCCAATCTTCCTGCGCAAACCAACACTCCAGCAACTAGAGTGCATCCCAAACACTCTGTGGCCAGAACTCCTGATGCGCAAACCACAGTGTCTATGGCCAGAACCAGAAAGTCATCAGCCAAAGACTCTCCTGCGCAACCTGCCAGTGCGCCATCAACTTATGCACAAACTGTGCCTGCACAATCCAAGAAAGACAGCCCTTTGGCTAACCTTTCTTTATCTCACAAACAAGGGAAAGACTCAACTTCTCTCCCCAAGCATTCTGCTCCTCTCAAACACCCAGTCGCTTCTGTGCAATCCACTGGGGGTAGTCTTTTGGCTATTCCTCCTCCTCTCCAGAACAAAGAAAAAGGCCCTTTGGTCTTTTCTCAAACTTCCTCGTCTCTTGATTTGGAAGACAACAGAGGAAAATGCTCTTTAGCTAACCCTTCTTTTTAAAACAAAGGAAAAGGCCCTTTGGTCATTTCTCAGTCTTCCTCGGTTTTTACCGTTGAAGATCAAACCGAATGTGCTCCGGCACCAGTCAGTACAAGGACCCTTTCTCACAAGGATTCTTCTTCTCTCCTTGTTAAAGGGAAGTGTACTGTTCAGAGAGGTATTCTGCCTACCCCGGTAGCAGAGTTCCAAGATCTCCCACTCTTCAGATCTCCCGTTCAAGATAGGGAAAATTGTTGGTGTCTCAGACAGAAACCCCTGGGGGTGAGTTTGCTGATCTAAGAACTTATCTTAATCGACCAACTTCGGTAAAACGTAAACAACCAATGCCGAAGACCAATCATCATCAGAAGCAAACTTCCAGGATCAAGAATTCGGACACCTATGCCAATGAAATGAGCACTTCCCTGTACACTCAAGGGACAAAACATTTGAAGAACCGGAACCATGTTCTGAATGTTATCAAAGAACATATCCCTCGAACTTTTTTTCGTCCCGTTGCTGTTCCTGATCTCCGAGAACACCTCAAACAAAAAGGGACAATATCCCAACATCTCCAGTGCAACCACTTGGACATCACTGTAACCACAAAGTTGTCATCAAGTGTTGTTGTCAAACAACAAGACAATCTGTCTTCGATCGTCTGAACTTTCCTAACTCTGAACCTGTGTCTCAAGATGAAGATGAGGTTTTGTACGCCTCTGTCAACATGACTTCCAGAGACACTGGAGGTAGGAAGTGTTCCAAGCACGGAAAGCTTCACAAGCCAAGCCAGCGGTATTTGGATCTACTCCAACAATCTTCTGAAGGAGTATTCTAACATACTCGATCTCGAAGCCGAAACACAATCGGTCAAAGGAATCTTCAAGATCCTTCCGAACGTCTCCTTGCTACTCACTCAGGAGATGATTCCTTCTCCGACTACGATGCATACAGTGAAAGTTCAGAACAAACAGTGTCCTCCACTGTACCTCGAAAAGTGACAGCTTATGTTGTCAATGAAGATCTCGACGCTTCCAGTTCAGCCATCCAAGAACAAAGAATAGCTGCACTAGAAGACCAGCTGAAGACCATGGCTGAAATGGTCGCGAGTATGTATTCCATCATTGTGGCCTAGCATACAGTACCACCGACCGTACCTCCTACAAATCCTGAAATCATAGCATCGTCGGTGCCTGTCAATGCTGGACTGGGGGTAGCTCCTACTCAAGTACCTCCTGTACAAGTCCAACCTACACCCAGTCAGTCAGGTGGTGGGGGTAGTACTTATCATGTTGTTCCTCCTCCTAACACCGTGGTTCAGCCTGCTCCTTCTATATTAGTAGAAGATGCCAATGAAGCTGTCAAGCTCTTGCAAACTCAGTTCGAAGCTTTCAAGGAGAAAGACAACTTGCAAAGGTTGGGGATCAAGCAACCTTACCCAGTTGAATGGAAGGAAGTTCCGTTTTCTCCAAAGTACAAATCCCAACCATCTCGTTGTTTGATGGCAACACCTCTCCCAGTCAGTTCATTAACCACTTTGAGGTTATGACTGTCCAACTTCAACCAAATGATGCTCTTCTTACCAGAGTATTCGTCGGCTGTTTAGCTGGCGTAGCATACGATTGGTATAGAAGCTTGCCCGATGGTTGTATCACCTCCTTCTCTGGCTTAAAGCAAATCTTCTTGGAATGATTTTATGAGGGAATCAATGATATGACTATGTCAGCCCTCAATAAAATCAAACAAAGACACAATAAAACTGCTGTGAGTTTCATTGAAAGGTTCCGACGGGAAGCTTTGAAAATGCCTCCTGGAACTCCGGCTGCTGTTACCATAGATATCTGCAAGGCAAATCTTTTGCCTATCATCAGCATGTGGACGGGGTCTACTCCGTTCCAAGACTCGCCATCCTTCATTATCAACGCTAAAGCAGCTGAAGTTAGTGCTGACAAATTCAAGCAGCTAGGGGTACAAATGTCTAATCCCGACCGGGATGAACATCAGACATCAGGTGGTGGCAATCGCCAGAACAACCGCAAAGCAAAAGAAACTTTGAACATCAATTTGAACAGGAATAAAGAATCTCTTGCGGTCAACGTAGCTCCCCCTATGTCTATTCCCACTCCTTCAGCACCTCCACCAAGGGAACCTCGCCCTAAAGTAGAATATTCCTTTGATGAGAATGACACTGCTAGCATCTTTGATTGCTTGATCAAAAGCAATAATATCCAACTTCCAGATCCCAAGAAGCCCGATGAAGTCGGTAAGACTGATCATCCCAAGTACTGTGTCTATCACAGGTTCATCGGACATCCCACTCGAGTATGTTATGTTCTCAAAGGCAAAATTCAGGAGCTGGTCAACGCTGTTGTTGTTACTTTGCAGCAAGACGAGAAGACTGTTACCGCAAACATGGTATCAGTTCAGTTTGGTGACTTTCCACCTCAGATGGTGCAGCATGGTGTCATTCTTATCCCTAAAGCTACTTTCGAGATCGAGAATCTCCCTCCTCTACGAAGTGAAGGTCTCGTCCCCTTGTCTTTTGACAATGGCAAGATTATGTGGATTCATCCGGATCTTGCTTCAGAGTTTGAAGTTCCCTCTTCCTCCAAAAAGAAAGATCGCTTCAAAGGCAAGACAAAGATTTGCAATATGGTGTCTTTTGACCCCATAGTTGATGAAGAAATCTTGCTGGGCACCAGATCAGGGAAAGCCTATCTGAAGGATTACCCTAAAACCTAAGAGAATCCTGCTTCTTCTTCTTCTGAGCCTGATCCAGTGCAGCATGCTTCCACTGAGGATATTCCTACTGCATCCTCACCGGTTGTGGTATCCATTCCTCCCAAGCCGACGGTCGCCGGCAAAGGCAAACAACAAATCCGCTTTGACAAACCTTTGAAGAAGTCAGCTCCCTCCGGACTTAAAAAGCCTTACAACTTTGACATCCTGGCTCAGTTGGCCAATACACCGGCCCGGTTGTCCATTTTCGAGCTTTTACGCCTCTCTAAAGAGACTCGGGAAACTCTGAGTGAGGCTCTTATGCAAGCAGAAACCTGTCTAGCCCTGCTTAAGAAGCCGGAAGCAGAACCAGTCTCTTGCCTTCATTATCATAGTGTGTTGGAGTTAATTCCAAACATAACTTTCACACAAGATGACATGCTGATGGAAGACAACATGCATGATCGTCCTCTATACTATACAGGATACGTCGACTCGATGAAAGTCGATCGTATTCTGATAGATCCAGGGTCTGCTCTCAGTATCATGTCGAAGACAATGTTGGATGTGCTGAAGATCCCAGTGCATAGTATCTCCAGTACAATTACCACTATTCATGGGTTCAACCAGGGAAGGAGTGAACCTCTGGGCAAGATTCGCCTAAAACTCCAAATAGGCAATCTTCGCACAAAGGTTACCTTCTACATCATTTGTTGACACAAAGTCACAGTCAACCAAATATTGACAACATTGACTAAATAATATATGTAATAATTCAATACGACACACGACGTCTGCATTAAGCTCAAGACAGATGACAGCTCAGCCTCCGCTTCTCAGTTGTATTCGAGTCTGTATTTTACACTTTCTTTTGAGTCTAGACTAATGTAATCTGAGTCATGCTGATCTCTTGAAACTTAGACTATAGCCTACCCAATAATCCCAAGCTCCACCAAAACCAAAAATTGCCCAATGGTCCCCTTAGAACCACTCTGTGCTCTGGAGACAGAGTTCGGGCCGAACTCTGCCTCCACACAGAGTTCGGGCCGAACTCTGTCCCCTAGAAATCAGGAACCCTAATTTTAGGGTTAGCTGGTTGCTAGTTGTCCAACGGCCAAATATTTGAATTTTCCTACCCGAATTCTGGCCGAATTCTGCCTAT
The DNA here is from genome assembly GCA_029216955.1 of Iris pallida. NCBI lineage: Eukaryota > Viridiplantae > Streptophyta > Magnoliopsida > Asparagales > Iridaceae > Iris > Iris pallida. The sequence goes on from JANAVB010034417.1 coordinate 76,979,600, forward strand.
AAAAACACTATAAATAGGGCATGAATTCTCTCATTTCAAATCATCCCTTCTTCTCTTCTCTTCTTTCTTAAAGCTCAGAAAAGCCATACCCTTCCCATCTACTAGCCACAAGCTTCCTAAGTCTCGCGTGCTCAGCATCTCTCAGTTAGGATTCTTGTGCAAGAGTTGAAGAAGTCGTTTGGACAATTCCAAGCAAATCGCCACTGCGATCCTCTGTAAGAAGTTGACGTGCTCTTCTGAAGAAAAGGTACGGGTTGTAAACTACTATTTCACAAATAGTGGATTTAATCCTGAGCTAGAGTTCTCAGGCCTGGACTAGTCCTCCACGAGGAAAACCAGGTTAAAATTGCTGTGTTTGCGTATGCTTTCTTAATCTTCATTTACTTTCCGTATTTTACTCTGATTATTTATTGTTTGTGAAAGAGTTAATTTTTAATTGGTTATTTTCTATATAAACTCTATTCACCCCCCCTCTAGAGTTGCCACATGTTCTTCAATTGGTATCAGAGCTCTGTTCTCTTTACAAGGATTTACATCCTAGAGCTGATCCATGGCAACCACACAATCCTTGATTTCCAATCACGGTGAAGGACAATCCACTCATAGGCCTTCCCTATTTGATGGAACTAACTACACGTATTGGAAAACAAGGATGAGTTTTTATCTCAAGTCTCTAGACTTCGACATGTGGACATTCATCACTGACGGCTACAAAAAGCCCGCCAGGATAGTTGTCAACGGTGATCTCATTGAGAAATCCAATGACAAATATTCTGACGAAGAGAAGAAACAGGCAAGTCTAGACGCGAGAGCGATTAATGCTTTATTCTGTGCTATAGACATGAATGAGTTTAACAGGGTATCCACATGCACCACATCTCATGAAGTATGGAAGCTTCTAGAAGTGACGCATGAAGGAACCACCCAAGTCAAGGAATCAAAAATCAGTCGTCTTATGCAAGAATACGAGGAGTTCAAGATGAAGCCAAACGAGACGATCACACAGATGTTCACAAGATTCCTCGACATCATCAACCCCTTGTCTTCACTTGGAAAGCAATATTCAAATTATGAGAAGATTCGCAAGCTGCTTAGGGGGCTACCAAAAATTTGGAACCCTAAGGTGACAGCCATCATAGAAGGGAACGATCTCACAACCATGTCAATGGAGACCTTGATGGGTAAGCTCATGACACACGAGCTTGACCTCAAGGACTTCGAAGAGCCTGCTCCGAAGACTAAGGAGATCGCTCTCAAAGCTCATCGACGAAGGGCTGAGCACGATGAGACCGAAGACGACAACTCGGATGACGAAGACCAAGCTCTCATGGTTCACAACTTCAAGAAATTCCTTCGCTTCAATAGAAGAAAGAAGGAACCACAAGAAGACGATGAATAAGAGCCAACCTGTTATGGTTGCAAGAAGACTGGACACGTCCGAAAAGACTATCCATTCTTGAAAAAAAGCAACCGCTATGAGAAGCCATACAAAAAGACCTCATCAAAGAAATATGCCAACACAAGCTTTTGGCATGAAAGTGAAGCGAGTGACTCCGAGGAAGAAAAGAACTCTCTTCAAGATAAAGCAAATGTGTGCCTAATGGCAACCTCCAACAAGGTATCTAACGAAACTCTAGACGACTTCTCTTTTGATGAACTTGGCGATGCCTTCACTGATTTACTCGATGATCACAAAAAGGTCATCGGTAAATACAAACATGCCAAGGACAAAATCAAAAGTCTTGAAGACGAAATACAAAGAATTTCTCTATTACTTGATAACATTAGAGATACGTCACCCACTGGTATCACTGATGAAGTATCCAAGCTTAAAATAAGCTTACATGATGCTGAAGCACGTATTGAGCAACAAACTCAAGAAATCACTACACTCAATACGTTGCTTGCTGAAGAAAGGAGTAGACACAAGATTTCCATGACTAAGATATATGGCTTAAATATTAAGGTTGATGAACTGCAAGCTGTTTCTAAGAGATTAGAAACCAAATTAGGAAAACAGGTTGCTCAACCTCAAACCCAATCACATGGGCACAACACCACTCAAGCTAGCCAACCACGTCATCCTCATGCAGCACGTAACCATGCTTTTATATACACTAACTTTCATAAAACACAAAAACCATGTGCACGTAAGAATACTTCTCATGCTCATCATGCTGCACAAAGACACAACCAACATCACTCTACATATAGAAATCATCACAATGCCATGCCATATAGACAAGATCATCATGTCATGCCATATAGACAAGATCACCATATCATGCCATATCACCATGCTGTGCCACATAGATAATATCAGCATGCCATGCCATATAGACAACATCACCATGCTCCGTATAGACAACATCACCATGCTCCATATAGACAACATCACCATGCCACTCCACAGCACTCTATGCATAATCATCATCATCATGCTAATTCTGCTCATTACACTGCTTATAGACATCATCAGCATGCTCCTACTGTGAATAGGAATGCTACATGTACTTATTATGGTTTACATGGAGACATATCACCACAATGTAGAATTAAAAAATTAGTTGATAGAAAAGTATATGCATGGTTTCCAAAAACTAACTTTTCAGGACCCTCAAGAAATTGGGTACCAAAGGTCACATCTACTCTTGATGTAGGTAGACCTTCCCTCCTCAACTAAGAGTAAGTGGATTCTCGATAGTGGATGCTCGCGGCATATGACAGGAGACGCAAATCTTTTCGCATCACTATCGATGAAGAGAGAAGGATATGTATCCTTCGGCAACAACCTCAAAGGGTATATTATAGGTAATGGCAATATTGGTCATCCTCCCTCTCCTGTAATAAAGGATGTCTACCTAGTGACCGAGTTAAAGCATAACCTGCTCAGCATTAGTCATCTTGCTGATCATGAATATGATATTAACTTTGGACAAAACAATTGCCTCATTTATGATAGGTCAACGGAAGACATTGTTTTTGAAGGGAAAAGAGAGGATAACATTTATATTTTCTATCTTTCTATAGATACTAACAATGCAGGTAGATGTTTATACGCCCACAAAGATGAACGATTACTTTGGCACCAGCGTCTTGGTCATGCCAATATGGATAATATATCCAGGCTATCGACCAAGAAGCTAGTGAGAGGATTGCCCGATATCACATTCAAAAAGGACACGGTATGTGCCGAATGTGAAATGAACAAGGCAACCAAATCCTCATTTCATTCCATCAACTTTGTAAGTACTACTAGACCCCTGCAACTACTCCATATGGACTTATTTGGTCCCAGTAGAGTAGCTAGTCTTGGTGGTAAACTTTATGCGTTTGTTATTGTTGATGATTTTTTGAGATTTACTTGGGTTTTCTTTCTTACAAATAAAAGTGATGCTATTTCTGTTTTCAAGATTTTTGTTAAGAAAGTTCAAAACAAAAAAGGCTACATGATTACTCACTCGAATCCGAAGTGATCATGGAGGCGAATTCAAAAATTCTGATTTTGAAAGATTTTGTGATTCTAATGGTTTTGATCATGAGTTTTCTTGTCCTAGAACTCCACAACAAAATGGTGTTGTGGAACGGAAGAATATGACTCTCGGCGATATGGCTAGAGTCATGTTGAATAAATTTTCACTTCCGAAATATTTTTGGGCAGAAGCTGTCAGTACAGCATGCCACATTTTGAATAGGGTGCTTATTCGTCCCATTACGAAGAAAATACCCTATGAGCTTTGGTTTGGGAGAACCCCAAATATTTCTTATTTTAAAGTTTTTGGATGTAGATGTTTTATCCTTAACACCAAAGACAACTTAGGCAAATTTGATGCCAAAGCTGACGATGGTATTTTCCTTGGCTATGCTGCCAAGAGTAAGGGATATAGAGTCTTTAATAAACGCTCACTAATTATGGAAGAGTCAACAAATGTGACTTTTGATGAAGATAACAGTGCAGCAAGTACTCTTGATGATGACGTTGAGCCATCAACTTCTACTCCAATGAATGCCTCAACCGAAACTAATTCTCTGGAGGGCTTGCCTAAGAAATTCTCTTTCAAGCCTTCTCATCCAGAAAATTTAGTGATAGGTGAAGTTTCACGTGGAGTAACTACCAGATCATCTCTAAGAGACTCTATTGCTAGCACTGCATTTATTTCACAAGTTGAGCCAAAAAACATTTCTGAAGCTTTTAATGATGAATTTTGGATTTCTACTATGCAAGATGAACTCAACCAATTCGAGAGGAGTCAAGTATGGGAACTAGTTCCTAGACCGACTAATCACTCGATAATTGGTACTAAATGGATGTTTAGAAACAAAGTGAATGAAGATGGGTCAGTCACACGCAACAAAGCTCGTCTAGTAGCTCAAAGATACAACCAAGAGGAAGGTATCGACTACGATGAGACGTATGCTCCGGTTGCTAGACTATAATCCATTCGGATGCTTTGTGCATTTGCAAATTATCAAAATTTCAAATTATTTCAAATGGATGTGAAAAGTGCTTTCTTGAATGATTTTATTAAGGAGGAAGTTTATGTAAAACAACCCCTGGCTTTGAAAATCACAAATTTCCCGACCATGTGTTCAAGCTAAAGAAAGCGCTATATGGCCTTAAACAAGCCCCAGAGTTTGGTATGAAAGGCTAAGCAGATTCTTGCTTGAGAAAGGTTTTTCAAAAGGAAAAATTGACACTACACTTTTTATAAAATATTCTAAAGACACTATTCTGTTAATTCAAATTTATGTTGATGATATCATTTTTGGTTCTACTGATGAAACCCTCTGTCAAGAATTTGCCAAGTGTATGCAGACAGAATTTGAGATGAGCATGATGGGAGAACTCAACTACTTTCTTGGTCTGCAAGTGAAACAAATGGCTAATGGAACTTTCATCTGTCAGTCGAAGTATACAAAGGACATGCTGAAAAAGTTCGATCTTGACAACGTCAAACCAATCAGCACTCCAATGGCTACTTCAACCAAACTCGAACCAGATGAGAGCGGCAAACCCGTTGATCAACGTAAGTATCGAGGTATGATAGGCAGCTTACTTTATTTAACTGCTAGTCGCCCCGATATCATGTTTAATGTTTGCCTATGTGCTAGATATCAAGCAAATCCTAAGGAATCATACTTGACCGCTGTTAAGCGTATCTTTCGATACCTTAAGGGTACGGTTACAGTGGGCCTATGGTATCCCAAGTCAACATCATTTGACCTCATTGGTTACTCTGATGCTGATTTTGCTGGATGCAAGGTTGACCGTAAAAGTACAAGCGGCACGTGTCATTTATTAGGAAAGGCTTTAGTCTCTTGGTTTAGCAAGAAGCAGAATTCTGTCGCACTATCCATAATAGAAGCTGAATACATCGCAGCTGGTCGTTGTTGTGCACAAATTCTGTGGATGAAGCAAACCCATGAAGACTATAATCTATCTTTCATGCACATTCCTATATTCTGTGATAATACTAGTGCTATTAACTTGATTAAGAACCCTATCTGTCACTCACGCACAAAACACATTGAAATTAGACACCACTTTTTGCGTGATCATCAGCAAAATGGCACGATTAACTTAGAGTTTATTGACACTGATCATCAGCTAGCAGACTTCTTTACTAAGCCATTATCCGAAGAGCGCTTCAATTTCCTTTGTCGTGAACTTGGAATTTTAGATGAAGCTGTCATAAATTGAAACTCACCTGCATAAATATCGATTATATTATGATTCTCATATGATGAACTTGCTATGGGTACAAGCCAAAAGGGCCCTTCTGACAACAAGGCATAAAAGCCTAAGCGACACGGTGTACTAGTCCACAGGACTACCGCTAGCTGGGATCCGGCCCCTGCAGCTAACCCATGGCAACTTCAAACTATTGAATTATGATATATTTCCTTATTTATTATATGGTTCGTTTTGATTTCTTACTGCTGATTCACTATTTTTCAATTTCATCATGCTATTTCTTTCATATTGATTGCATCTTTCAAGCTCTTTCTTTCTTATCTTACTTCGTTTCCCATACTTAGCCATTTTTCCATCTTCTGGCCTGTTTTTCAGTTATGGAACAAGGATCCAGAACTCGGGCCGAACTCTGTCCCCAACAGAGTTTGGGCCGAATTCGGTTCCCATATTCCAGAATCGGGGACAGCTACAGCCGTTTGATCAATTGTGATCCTATGGTCCAGATCTGCTCCGACCAAAGCAAACCCTCCTCTTATATTCGGGTTTTCATCTCTCTCCTTCATTCTTACCACCACCTTCAAACACATTTTCACAAACCCTAACCCTAGTTTTCTCTTCAAAGTGCTCCATTGCTCATCAAAATCAAGGAGAAGGGCTATTTCCTCATTCTCCTTCACTGTTCATTGTTGGTCTGAGGTATAACTCCTTCCTCCTCTCTATTTCAAGTTCTCTATTTGTTTGCAAATGGCTCCTCGCTTGCCCAATCGAGGGAAGAGGATCCGAACCGAGGGTGCTTCCTCTTCGAATCCTCCTCCTTCCATTGAGCAACCCGTTGAACAACAACAACCCCTTCATCCGTTGTTCAATCCACCTCCTTCCCGCGACCCTAATACTTATGACGACCGATTGTTTGTGTCGCTAGACGCATCCAATGAGTGGTTTAGTGACTTTTGGACTCGTGCGGTCTTCGCTGGACATCCCATAAATTTTACTATTTTCTCACAATTTGAATCTTTGTTTCAAGATCTTTGCTTAAATGAGTTAGTGGCTTCAAACTTTGTTATTTATCGTAGCGCCATACAAATGTTCTATTGTAACTTGACTCACGATGCCACTCACATCTATTCCCGGGTTGCCGGTATTGATATTGCTTTTGATGCTTCTGAGTTGGGCGAGTATCTTGCACTCCAAGATCTCGATATTTGGGATAAGCTTGTGGAAGCTCGCCAATTCCAATTTGTTGGTAAAACTTCTCTTAAGAGTTTCAAGGAGGAATTATGTGCTCCTAACATAAGTCCTCGCAAGCTTATGGCAAAGCACCTCAACCCGTATTTCTATGAACTTCATCGAGTTATTTTTAACACTATTTTGCCAAAAGCTGGCTCCACCGATGAAGTTACATATTTTGAGATCTCTGCTTTGTATCATCTTCATTATCGCATTCCGTTCAATCTTCCACGTACCATGATAGACTGGATGATAAACTGTAGGAAGAAACCACGAGCCCTGGTTTATCCTTTGTATCTTCCTATGGTTTTTCGTGCGTTCATTGTCCCTCTCCATGATTGTCCTTTCTTGCCTGCTCCTTCATTCCTTTCCAAGGCACGACGTCTTCAGGCAGTCGTTGCTTCTCCTGAGCCTTCTGAGCATTCTGATAATGAGGAGCCCGACGCCCCTCAGGATGTGCCACCTCCTCCTGCTACTCTTGACTCCATCCAGACCATGCTGAGAGACTGTTTCGTATTGGAGGATGATCGTTGGACTCAGATGGACTATCGGACTACCCTGCAGATGAGTGCCCTCAGCAACTCGCTGCACGATATCCGGTATTCCATGTCTCGTTACCCCTCTATGCCCATTCCCATGGAGCGGGATCCTGGTCGCGCTGGTTATCGCATTGACGACCCCTGGGTCATGCGTTACCTGGATCCGGATGCTGCTATTGTGGACCCCAGCCGTTCATTCACTGATCACTCCAACTCTGCTGGGCCTTTTCGTGCTACGTGATGGAGATTGGCTACTATCTGCTGCTGCTGCGGATGATGATCTTAGTTGATGCATTTTGATTTCTAGTTATTTCGCTTGTTTTTGGATTTATGTACTTGGATGTTCTAAAACTCTGGTTGTGTGTTTGACTTTTGGTTATGTGTGATGACATTTTATGCTTATCTTAGTTTTATATTAGTGACTCATTTTGATTATTCATATACTGTTTCTTCTCTGCTTGGTGTGGTTGCATCACCATTAATTGTCTACTGCAGTTTCTATGCTATTCATTCATCTGCAGTCTATATTGCTAAATGCCAAAAGGGGGAGAACTATGTATATTCTGGATATATTTGTTTCTTTCGTATATCTGTGCTTGTTTGTGCTTTTTGTGTTTGTTTGTGCTTTTTGGAGATATTATCAGGCCAACAGGTTCAATGCATTATTTACGGGGGAGCTATTGCTTCTAGCTCAGCACCGTTCACTGATTACGGGGGAGCTATTATTTCTAGCTCGGCATCGATTATGGGGGAGCTATGTTGCTATAATCAACTGTGTCCAGGTATGAATGTTGAATATACATATATTATTTTGCCAATTATCAATATGGGGGAGATTGTTGACACAAAGTCACAGTCAACCAAATATTGACAACATTGACTAAATAATATCTGTAATAATTCAATACAACACACGACGTCTGTATTAAGCTCAAGACAGATGACAGCTCAGCCTCCGCTTCTCAGTTGTATTCGAGTCTGTATTTTACACTTTCTTTTAAGTCTAGACTAATGTAATCTGAGTCATGCTGAGCTCTTGAAACTTAGACTATAGCCTACCCAATAATCCCAAGCTCCACCAAAACCAGAAATTGCCCAATGGTCCCCTTAGAACCACTCTGTGCTCTGGAGACAGAGTTCGGGCCGAACTCTGCCTCCACATAGAGTTCGGGCCGAACTCTGTCCCCTAGAAATCAGGAACCCTAATTTTAGGGTTAGCTGGTTGCTAGTTGTCAAACGGCCAAATATTTGAATTTTCCTACCCGAATTCTGGCCGAATTCTGCCTATAAAAACCCTATAAATAGGGCATGAATTCTCTCATTTCAAATCATCCCTTCTTCTCTTCTCTTCTTTCTTAAAGCTCAGAAAAGCCATACCCTTCCCATCTACTAGCCACAAGCTTCCTAAGTCTCGAGTGCTCAGCATCTCTCAGTTAGGATTCTTATGCAAGAGTTGAAGAAGTCGTTTGGACAATTCCAAGCAAATCGCCACTGCGATCCTCTGTAAGAAGTTGACGTGCTCTTCTGAAGAAAAGGCACGGGTTGTAAACTACTATTTCACAAATAGTGGATTTAATCCTGAGCTAGAGTTCTCAGGCCTGGACTAGTCCTCCACGAAGGAAACCAGGTTAAAATCGCTGTGTTTGTGTATGCTTTCTTGCTCTTCATTTAATTTTCGCATTTTACTCTGATTATTTATTGTTTGTGAAAGAGTTAATTTTTAATTGGTTATTTTCTATATAAACTCTATTCACCCCCCCTCTAGAGTTGCCACCTGTTCTTCATCATTGACAACCATGGTTGTTCCTACAATGCTTTGCTGGAAAGACCATTTCTGCACGAGCATAACATTGTCCCTTCGACTCTCTATCAATGTTTTAAATATATTGATGACAGTAGAGAGGTGCAAAAGGAGGTTGCTGATCTCTATCCTTTCAATGGTATTGAAGTATACTGCAACGATGCTCGTATGTACAAGGATGAATTCATAAAGGTTGTCCTGTCTCAGGACACTGAAGAAGAGCAAGAAACAGTGCCTAATGACACCCTCATCATTCCTGTCAAAGGGCGTGTTTCTCGTCCTCAGTCCTCCAAGCCACTGGCTATTCACTTGCCAGTTCAGAAGCAACCGACTAATGACGATCAGGATAAAAGGGAGCTTACCTCTTCTGAGCTGTTTGTTATCGACCTACGTCGTAACAAGGATAAAAAGCAGCTCACCCCTTCTGAGCCACTTGTTATCGATTTATCTCATAACAAGGACAAAAGGGAGCTCACCTCCTCTGAGCCCTTGTTATCGACCTCCGTCGTAACAAAGCTAATCCTCCTCCACGTTCTTCTTCTCCCCCTCTTGTAATCAATCTGACCAAGCCTGCTAAGGCTAAAGGTCCTATTTTAAATACAAATATACAAATCATTGAAAAAGTATCTACTTTCCAGTATACTGATGTCATTTATCATGCTAAGTGCTATTTGGATATGTTAGATAGCTTTCAGTCATTTACAATGGGAGTTGTACAATCTCTTTAAACAGAAGTTTCATGTGAACACCCAAAGGATTCATATCGTATTGTTCCCGTTCGTAAGAAAGGCGAGAGTCCAATACTTTTTAGTAAAGGACCGGAACAACAATTCAGCTATACGGATGATAACAAAGTTAATGACACGGGACATCTTCAACTCCGTTGTTATAGTCAACAATCAAAAGACATCATCCGAAAGATGGGTTACGACTTCAAGAGCGGCCTCAACTACGGTAAAGGTAGAAAAACTCCTCTCCGTACGGCTGTTCCAAAAGGAAAGTCAGAGATGTATTACAGCAGGACCAAAAGAGGTCTCGGATATGCTTCACCTCCAGTATTATCCCCAGCAGCTTCTGAATCTGATAGTGAGGAGCGTTCTAACTCTTCTGATTCCAGATCATGGGATTTTGACACCGGCATTGGTCAAGTCCATCGGCTGACTGTATCTTCTAATATGGTCTCCGTCGAACTACCAGAAGGCTATGACGAGGATATTGAAGAAAATCCTGAAACAGATCCTTAGGCTCAACGAATGGATACCCAATGGGAACTCCGATTCGAACAAAGAGAACCTCCTACCGAAGATCAATTAGTTTAAATTGATGTAGGAGAGAGCGGGTCACCTCGTCCAATATTCATCAGTAAGAACCTTCCAGAGACAAATAAGCAAGAATTAATTCTTCGGATTAAAGAATACATTGATGTCTTTGCCTGGAGCTATGAAGATATGCCAGGATTAGATCCCAAAGTAGCTACTCACAAATTGAACATCTTGCCGAATGCAAAATCGGTCAAACAACAACAATGGCGTTTCAAGCCAGAAATGATGGACGTAATTGACGGTGAAGTCAAGAAGCTCATCACTTGTGGCTTTACTCGCGAAGAACATCATCCTGATTGGGTAGCTAATGTTGTCCCAGTTCTAAAAAAACGGGAAAAGTTCGAGTCTGTGTTGACTTTTGGGATCATAACGAAGCATGTCCAAAAGATGAATTTCTTTTCCCTATCACGGACATCATGATCGACAACACCTGTGGGTTCAAAAGAATATCTTTTATGGACGGATTCTCCGGATATAATCAAATTCGGATAAATCCTGAAGATGAGAAGCATACTTCTTTCCGCACTCCTCGCGGAGTCTACTGCTATACTGTGATGCCGTTTGGTCTCAAGAACGCTGGTGCAACTTACCAACGAGTAATAAGTACCATCTTTCGAGATCATCTACACAAAACTATCGAATGCTACGTTGACGATATTGCTGTCAAAAGTTGTCTAAAGGAAGATCATGTCCAAGACTTGAGAACTATTTTCAATCTCATGCGCCAACATCAACTCAAAATGAATCCCACCAAGTCATTCTTGGGTGTCTCTAGTGGTAAATTTCTCGGCTTCGTCATTACCTCTAAAGGTATACACGTGGATCCCGAGAAGATCAAAGCCATTCAAGAGATGCGTCCTCCACGCAACCTAAAAGAGCTACGAGGATTCCAAGGTCGACTTGCGTACATCAGGAGATTCATTTCGAATCTGTCTAGACGCTGCAGACCATTCACTCAACTCATGAAGAAGGGTGTATCTTTCGTTTGGACTGAAGAATGTCAACGAGTATTTGACGACATAAAGCGGTATCTCATGAACCCACCAGTCTTGGTGCCACCTATCTCGGGCATAATATTCTTAATGTATGTCTGTGCTATAGACCATTCATTGGGTGCTTTACTTGCCCAAAAGAACAAAGAAGGTCATGAACAAGCCATTTACTATCTTAGTCGTACTATAATTGGTGTCGAACACCGTTATAGTCCGGTTGAAAAAGAATGCCTAGCTCTTATGTTTGTTGTTCAAAAGACTCGGCATTACATCATTGGCCAAACTATTCATGTCATATCCCGAGTTAATCCTCTTCGGGTACTGATGAAGAAGCCTAGCATACTTAATTCTCGGCTGGCTACGTGGGCTATTCTGCTAGCCCAATATGACATGGTATATGTTCCACAAAAGTTTGTCAAAGGTCAAGCACTGGCAGATTTTTTAGCAGCTCATCCTGTTCCGGAGACATCTAAACTCTATGATAAAATTCCAGATGAGACATTGGAATCTAATACAATCTCTGAAGAATTTTCTACTTGGCATCTATTCTTTGACGGTGCATCCAGGATCGGACCCAATGGTGCCATTGTTGCAGGAGTTAGAGTTGTCCTTGTTTTTCCAGATGGGTCAGCTATCCAAAGAGCCTACTCCTTAGATGAGCCTTGCCAGACAACGTGGCAGAGTACAATGCTCTACTTATTGGTCTTCAGCTTGCCAGACAACTTGACGTCGAGTATCTTGAAGTCTATGGTGATTCTAAGCTGGTTGTTAATCAGGTTAGAGGAACCTATGAAGTTCGTCATCAAGACCTAGTGCCTTATTTTGAAGCGACAATCAACATGGCTACATCGTTCAAAGCCTTCTTTATAGACTATGTTCGTCGAGCTTGCAATACCGAAGCAGATGCTTTGGCCAATCTTGCAGCAGTCTTAGCCATCCCTATCAAAAGACAACAAGTGGTAGTCGTCTCTAATCGGGAATTATTCTGCATCAAAAACAATCGTAATATTGAGTTCAGTAATCTTACTGAAGCCAATGTTATTGATGAAGATTGGAGAGCTCCATTCATCGACTTCGTAGTTCATGACATACTCCCTGAAGATCCCAAGGAAGCTACGAGTATTCGTCGGCGATCTCTACAATTCTACTACAATCAAACTACCAAGACTCTCTACCGGCGGACTTATGATGGCCTACTCATACGATGTCTAGCTGGTGATGAAGCGAAGCAAGTATTGCGTGAAGCTCACGATGGTGTCTGCGGAGCACATCAACCCGGTCCTAAGCTATAGGATCGTATCCGATGCATGGGTTACTACTGGCCTTTTATGGTATCTGATGCCATCGAATATGCAAGAAAATGTCGAGCTTGTCAAATTCATGTAGATTTTATTCACCAACCCTCAGAATTTCTGCATCCGACGGCTGCTTCATGGCCTTTTGAAGCTTGGGGCATGGATATTATAGGTCCCATCAATCCTCCTTCTTCTAGAGGACATCGGTTCATATTAGCAATAACCGACTACTTCTCCAAACGGGCTGAAGCTATACCATTGGTTGAAGTCAAGACCAGCAGTGTCATCAACTTTGTCAAACACTATGTCATCTATCGATTTGGTATACCTCGAAGGATCATCTATGACAACGAACCTCAGTTCATCAGCCAGAAGTTTACGAGATTCTGCGATGATCATCGGATTGACAATGTTGCTTCTACAGCCTACAATCCTGCCGCTAATAGATTAGCTGAAGCTTTCAACAAGACTATCATCAAGCTCCTCAAGAAGTTTGTGTCTACCAACAAACGAAACTGGAGTGAAAAGCTTGGAGAATGTCTTTGGGCCTACCGCACTATGGTCCGCAATCCCACAGGCTTTACACCTTTCTCTCTGGTATACGGTTGTGAAGCAGTTCTTCCTCTGGAACTTCAAATTCCTTCTTTAAGGATTGCCATTGCTAATGAACTCACTACAGAGAACAACGATCTTCTTCGACTTCAAGAATTAGAAGCGTTCGATGAAAAGCGGTTATTAGATCAACAGCATATTAAGTTGTATCAAGCCCGCATCTCGAAGACTTTCAACCGTAAAGTTAAAGTCAGAGCATTTCAGCAAGGAGAGCTTGTTCTAACAGTAAGACGTCCTATGACTATGACTCACTCAAGCAAAGGCAAGTTCGATGCAAAGTGGGAAGGGCCTTATATTGTCAGCAAAGTCTTTTCAAACGGAGCTTATCAACTTTCATAGTTAGATGGTCGAGTTACAATCATGCCTATCAATGGCAAATTCCTCAAGAAATACTATGTATAAATGTAACAGAGATTTTATGTAAATATGATCAGACAGTTTATAAATAAAAAGTTTGATTTTTATTTCATCATAAATGATGTTACATAATATCAAGGAAGATCACTATCGTCCTTCTCGACATTGGGACGTGGACCACTTCCATATTTATCAAAGACATAATCAGCAAAAGAACTGAGAACATTCTTGCTCGAGCCTACCAGGAACTTACAAGCAGCCATCCTCATGGCCTCTTCCTCTTCAGTCTTTCCTGGTTCAAGCAGAAAATCCAGAATATCCCGCGGTGGTTTGGGTACAGACGAGCCTTCGCCTACTTCTGCCTGCTTTGGCTGGACTGGATCGACAGAACGTTCTTCAGTGCCCGCTTCAATCTTCAGAACAATTTCAGTCTTCTTGGATGCATCTCCGGATGACATCTTTATGTTGAAAAGTAGAAATGATCATTCCTTCCAGATTTATGTTCTATTTATAGGCGGAAATTCTTAAAATAATGAAGCGACACATTCATTTCGACGGTTCATCCGTTCATCATTTCGACAGTTTATCCGTTCATCATCATCTGACCGTGTGCCCGTTCATCATTCAACGGTTCGTCTGTTCATATATCCACTTGACGGTTTGCCCGTTAATTCAATCAATCTGACGGTTCGTCCATTCATTACATTCATCCCCTTTGACGGTTCATCCGTTCACACATCTATCCGACGGTTTGCCCGTTCATGCCATTTACAATTATCCGACGGTTTACCCGTTCATTCATCATATTCATCCAACAGGTTCACCCGTTCATTCAATCAATCTGACGATTCGTTCGTTCATCATCATCCGACGGTTCATCCGTTCATCCTGACGATTCACTTCGTTCATACATTTTGATGATTCATTTCGTTCGTTTATCCATATCAGCAACTTATCATTCTTGATTAAGTTGTCTATTGAAATAATGATATTCAATAATTTATATTCTGCCATGTCAATATTACCTCTGAGCAGATATAATTGAATATGATTATTTTCCAAGATCCAGAAATATATCATGTCCTGTACCTCTGAACATATTTTCTATCGCTATTATTTATATCTAAACAAGATATGCAATAAATAATAGAGCCACAACAAAATGTCTTTTATTGATCAAAATTCAAGACATTACAAAGCTTCATATTGCAAAAAAAACAAGAAGATACAAGAAATCTTTCTATTAAACTGGTGGTGTCATCAAGCCGGTAATCTGTTTCTTCAGAGTCTGCAGACGCTCTTCGCGGGATTCCATCACTCTCTTCCTGGCCTCTTTCATCCTAGATGTCTCGTTGAAAATTGACATAGTTACCATTCTGCGAGTGATTTCATCATTATGAGCTGCGGCATATTCGTCTCTTTCTTGGGTAAGAGCACCGAGTTGTTGGATTGCAGTTTGATGCTCAGTAACCTCATCTTCCAATTCTTCCTGAAGATGGGCAATCTCCGCTCTTAGTTCAGCAACTCTTCTCTCTTTTCTTTCAGCAGTAGATGTCACCGATTCCACCTTGGAATTATACTCAGCAGATTTAGTAGCAAAAGCATCAAAGAGAATCTGGAAATTTACTCTCTCCACTGCAGCTTCCTGAGCCATCCGTTCAAATTCCGCTTGAACTAAGCATTCTACCTTCCCCTTATTGAGCTCTTTGTAGTTCTTTATTGAAGTCTCTAGCTCATTTAATATGTGTTCAAGAAAAGTGGCCTGAGGCTCGTCACCTTGCTCGCTGATAGCATGAACTAAGAAAGAGGTTGGACCTCTAACTGTGTAAAAATCAGCATCCTCTTTTTCCATCACCTTATTGATCAAAGGCCCCAATGAATCGAAGAAGAATTTGGTAAATGATTGACGACGAATTGTTTGGTCGCCAGAGCACCAGGAGTAGCAGCTACTTCTGTTGATGACGAGGCAGCAGGACGTTCAATTTCTTGTACTTTGACAGAAGGTTCTTTGAATAAAGAAGCCATAGTAGAGCTGGTCGCTCCTCCTGGTTGTTCCTCTGCAAAATTAAAATATTGTCATTTTGCCTGTCATTTGCTATTGTCAAAGAGAATCAAAAGGGAAAACAGTCTTACCATGGTTCGATCCGGCGAATGGCCTATCATCTGTTGGAACAGATTCTAGCTGAGCAGAAGTAACCTCAGACACTATTGCCTGACTACTTCCTGCTTTGGAGCCACAGGATAAATGGCGACTGCTACTAGCAATTGTCGTCGCAAGTACTATGTCCATGCATGCTGGAGGAGCGGGAGAAGATCCGAGTTCTGAATGGATAAGAATAAAGATGTTAGCTATCAAGCTATTTATTAATAGAAGATCGCTAATTTCATTACAATACCTTCGGGAGCAACAACTGGAGTTTCCTCCAAAGCCACTTCTTCATTAGCAATCTTCTCTGGAGATATCGGCTCCTCAGCCCCCTTTTCAGGAGTCAGAGTGTCATCAACAGCTCGAGGAGATGTCTGGATCTCAACATCCTCTTCCGAATTTTGTGTCTCATCAACAGCTTCTGATGAGGTGCTCTCCTCGTCCTCGCTGTCCTCAGGAACCTCTTCACTAGCAGCAGCAGCGGCATGATCAGTTTCTTCTTGATAACCGAAGTCACAATCATTCACTGCCTCAATTATGAGACGATCTTCCTCCTCACTGGCTGCTTCCGGTGTAACAGAAAGATGAGTCGTTACTGCCATTGGTGAAGGTGATCGTACAGCTTCCTCTTCTCTGGGCTCTACAGCCTCGTCTCTTCGTTCAGTATCTTCTCTAATCTCTACGGCCTCATTTCTCTGGTCAACTTCTTCTCTTTGTTCAATGTCCTCCCTCTGCTCTGGACTAAACTCAGAAATAGGGGTAGGAGATGGCATGGTGATTCCAGCCGCAGCGTTTATCACTACCGAAGACAAAATTGGCCTTGGAGGAGAAACTGTTCTCTTTTTTCTTCTGTGGGCCAATTTCTTTCTATGCAGTGGCCTCTCAGGACTCTCTATATTTACTACCTCGACCTGTTTCTGAACAGAGGTCGGTGTAGCTGCTTCATCTCGAGTGGACTCAGCTAATTGCTTAGATTGGGATCTCGTTGTGACTTTCTCTGAAGAATGTTCCAAGATCAATTTCTTCTTCATAGCTGGGGAAGAAGGCTCTTCTCTCCTTCTCTTCTTCTCCTTGACCGGAGACTTAATAGCCTTCAGAGAAATTCTTAAAGGTTGGTTAACTTCCTCTTGGAAATTGGCTTCTCTAGAAGCTTCCAATGGATCGTCCACTAGCTTATGTTCTTCGTCGTTATTGGGAGCTAATATGCCAGTCGCTCCTTTCTTCAGACGATTTGCTGTTGCAAAACTATCAACGAGGCTATAGTTTTCAGCAAACGTATTCGCAGCTGTGTAAAACTGTGAATAGGTATACAACATTCTAGGACCAGCATCAGTTCTGTTTGGCATCAAGAACACAGTCTTTGTGTCTCGAGCATTATAGTAAGATCACGCTCTCGCACCGTCAATTAGGTACCCCATCCTTTGCAGGCAAGTTATGACGTTGCCCACATGGAACTGGTCATATCCAAACTGACGAGCGAAGCGGCTCGGCAAAAATGGTTCAAGGAAGCATTCTTCTTCAAATCTGTATACTAGATGTGATGGTCTGATTGTCTTCAGCCATTCAAAAGATACTCGACCTATTGGTTGCCTCCCAAGGTCAATCAAATTTGCTGCTATATGCTCATAACCAGTTGGAGGGGGAGAGCAAAGGAAATTCCATCCTTTGCCGAGGTTCAGAGTTCGTCTGCAGTCCCTCAAACTTGTGTATATCCACCTGCTATGTGAGAATCTGCGGAGAAAACTGCCACCAACTGCTCCCATGGCAGGATTCATCAATGATAGATGATTCAAGAGCAACCATCCGAATAAGTAGGTATAGGGTAACTCTAGTCTAGGAAAGACATCCTTATCACCCTTGCACTTAATCATAGAATCAACATACAGGCGATGACCCACGTTTATCTTACAGGTCATTGCTGATAGTAGATCCATCCGGCAGCCGAAGACTAACCGGACAGCAGCAAAAAGAATACCGCGATGGAAGCGGTCTACAGCACTTGCTCAAGGCACGACGAATCTACGTAGCCAGTACGTCAAGAATCCTGTCAGCTGGGCTTTTTAGACATGGACCTGTAGTCCATTCTTATAAAGCTCTCTACAAATTCTCCAGCCTTAAGAGGAGGATATTGGTGTTCATCATCGACTCTGATATCCATTCTCTTATTCTTCTCCATCAGCTTTAGCACTTCACTGTTGTTGAGGGGATGGAAGAAATCAGGGTTACATGAATCATGATCTTTTGTCTTTTTTTTATAATACGGTTGAGAAAAAGATAAGTAAACCATTTGGATGAATAGCATGTGCCAGAGGAGCCACTTTGGTAATACAAAGAGCAGATGTTATAATGGTACAGAAGCTCATCAAAGACTTCCACCCTCTTTGAATTCTCTCGACGAAGTCTATCCAATTCGTCATTGGTCGGGACGTACTCCTCGTAAGGCAACTCACCTATTGGTAAATATGAGATATACTTCATCTCATGTAGAGCCAAGCCCATCTCTCCGCAGGGTGTCATAAACGTCCCTGTCCTGTAGTTGTACCTCTCTGCTAGAGCCAAAAATAGATGAGGATTTGGAAAGAAGTCGTATACAGTACCGTGTACCGCATTATACAGCTTAATTTCTCTGAGTTTATCCTCAAACTGGACCAGTATCCAGTTGGCAATACAGCTCCATCTTTTGATCTCTGGGTTTACCAGACCTGTCAACCGGATGTCTTGATCCGGATAACTGCCCTCTGCCTTGGCATACTCATTGGCGAAAATCGGTGTCCTTACCGGCAGCAATAAAGATGAGTTCTCAGGAGGGATGCAACCCGGCTTAAACCCTTTTAGTAGAGTGTCGTGTCGTTCGGAAGAACTATAGAACATGTCTCTGTTATTTCGGTCTTTCTTGACACAGATCTTTCCAGTCCGTGCATGTTGTAAGGGAGTGATATCCCATTCCATCCTTCTAGGATGGCTCGCATGAGCATATCTTGCTAGTGGAAGGCATCTAGCTATGACTGGCAGCTGGATCAATTTCTCCTTCTATTAGAAAGTTCTCAACTCAACTCTTGGTCTTGGTTGAGAACTTTTATCAATAGCATCTCCGAAGAGGAACATGGGCTTCTTATGAGTGACAGCGTCAGCAGATTGCAAAGGCTGTCCATTTATCAAACTTAGCAGAGTCTCGTTATCCTGTGCTATCAAAATAGCCTGGCGAGATGATGGAAGTGCATATTGAGGGAAGAGTGCATGTGATAAATCTTCCTTGAAATTTGGCTCAGATAAAGTTCCTACAAATGTTTCATATTCAGGATCTTCTCTGGTATCAACTGCATCCAACAGAAGAAAGCAAAATTTAGTACAAGTCAAGTCAGAAATTCTGTCATCAAATTGTACAAGATATCAAACTGCGCAAACATCAGATTGCACGGATATCAGAATGCGCAAGCATCAGATTGCGCAGATATCAGACTGCACAAGCATCAGATTGCGCAGATGTCAGATCGCACAAACATCAGATTGCTCTGACAATCTCGCGCAAATCATCCGATTGCGCTGATTTTTGCCAGTACAATTCAACCGATTGTGCGAGAAGGTATTCTTCATAAAAATGAAGAATAATGGGTTCGTGCAACCAAAACCCTAAAAATGGTGGCGCAGTATGATCGCATCTCTAAAAAGAGATGGATTTTAAGATCCAGCAAAGTCGAGAAACTCTAAAAAGAGTTTTCGATCGGGTTGTCTACCTCTCAAAGCTGGGTGTGCAGTTTCATGACGGGAAGGACGAGGCGTTGTTTGCAAAAACAAAAGTATAAAACTTTATTGATACAAACTTTGTAAAAGATTACAAGAATTCTGGGAAAGGTACAACTGTAGGAATCCAATCTAGAAGACGATTGCTTTATCCCTTGGACGATGTGGACTTTGAAAACTGTAGCCTCTGAAGTTGACTTGAAGGTAAAAGCCTGGGAAGAATGCAGCAGCACTTGGGCAAGAACTCCTGAACTCTCTGAACTTTAATGTCTGATCTCTGATTTATGATCTGTGATCCCCTTGAATGGAGACTTGAAACTCTATTTATAGAGTTCTGGAAATAACTAATTTTCAGTTATTCTGGATGACGCAAGCTGAATTACGCAAGAACTGGATTGCACAGCATCAGACTGCGCAGGCAGTTGTCTGGTCGTGGACCAACTGTCTTAGACACATGGCATCATTTGATGAAAATGCGTATGATCGTGTGAAGACGGTTGCCACGTAACGAGCATTTGATGGCATCAATGCCACGTATACTTTTGTCAGAATAAAGTACGCCACATAAATTATGCTGGCTTCAAATTGCCCAGAGATGGATTACGCTGAGATAGATTGTGCTGGCATGGATTGCGATGCATGTACAGCTGTCCTCGAGCACTGTGCGGCACAATAAACGAACAGACTCCTCGTTCTTTGTACTGTCAACTGTCAGAAAGATTTAATTTTGTCAGATAATGATGACACTGCCACATCAGCCTGCGCAGTTGAAAGTGTGCTCAGTCGAGTGTGCGCAATCTGATTGTTGAGCAATCTGATTTCTACGCAGTTCATTTGAAAGTTGTATTTCTTGATTTTTTGACTTTTTAATAAGTGCAACTTGATTTTTTAGGACCTACAAGACCCCCTTCAAAGTTTTCGAAAGTTGAATTTATTCAAAGTTTCGAAATACTTTGAATTTTGAATTTTAAATCATGTTGCACATGAGCTGTCTGCGCAATCGGATGAATCGATCCCTACTTTTTTGGCACAATCTGAGGCGGCCGTTCTCTTTTGAAAAACTATAAATAGCTCCTCATTCTTTTTCTGTCATTCTTTACTTGTTGTTTCGAACTTCAAAAAAAGAAACTTCTTGAGCTTTTCCGATTCTCCTCATCGATCTTCATGGCCCCCAAGCGATCCTCCGCCGCTGCCAAGGGCAAGGCCCCCGCCGATCCTTCTGCTAGGGTTGTGCTCCGTCCATCTCGATATGAGACTGCGCATCCCACTTTGCTAGGTAGATAACTCAATAAAAAAAAAACTCTCTTTAGAGTTCTTTGACTTCACTGATCTTCAAGATTCATCTCTTTTTAGAGATGTGATCATACTGTGCCACCCTCTTTATGGTTTTGGTTGCACGAACTAACTATTCTTCATTTTTATGAAGAATATCTTCTTGTACGATCGGTTGAATTAGGCTGGCAAAAGTCAGCATAATCGGCTGATTTGCGCAAGCTTTATCAGCGCAATCCGATGGTTGCACAATCTGATGGTTGCACAATCTGATGGTTGCGCTATCTGATGGTTGCGCAGTCTAATGGTTGTGCAGTCTGATGGTTGCGCAATCTGATGGTTGCGCAATCTGATGGTTGTGCAATCTGATGGTTGCGCAGTCTGATAGTTGCGCAATCTGATGACAAAATTTTCTGACTTTGACTTATACTAAATTCTGTTTTCTTCTGTTGGATGCAGTGAATACCAGGGAAGATCTTGAATATGAAACTTTTATAGGAACTCTTTCAGAATCTGAGTTCAAAGAGGACTTGTCCCACGTACTTTTTCCGTAATATGCACTTCCATCCTCTCGCCAGACTATTCTGATAGCACAAGATAATGACACATTGCTATGCCCGATGAATGGACAACCTTTACAAACTGTTGATGCTGTCACCCACAGAAAACCTATGTTCCTATTTGGTGAAGCAATTGACAAAAGTTCTCAACCAAGACCACGTGTTGAGAAGAGAACTTTTCAGTGGAAGGATAAGTTGATTTTGCTACCCGATATTGCCAGGTGCCTTCCTTTGGCACGATATGCTCATGCTAGCTACCCCATGAGAATGGACTGGGACATCACTCCTCTTCAACAGGCTCAGACTAGAAAAATCTACGTAAAAAAGGACCGAAATAACAGAGACATGTTCTATAGTTCCTCAGAACGACACAGTACGGTACTTAGAGGATTGAAACCAGGGTGCATCCCTCCGAAGAATTCTTCTCTATTAATGCCTGTAAGGATCCCAATCTTTGCGAATGAGTACGCAAAAGTTGAAGGCAGTTATCCGGATCAAGACATCCGGCTGACAGGTCTGGTAAACCCAGACATCAAAAGGTGGAGCAGTATAGCAAATTGGATACTAGTTCAATTTGGAGACAAACTCAGAGAGATTGAACTGTATGAAGCGGTACATGCTACCGTATATGGCTTCTACCCAAACCCTCATCTATTTTTAGCACTGGCAGAGAGGTACAATTACAGGACAGGGATGTTTATGACGCCCTGCGGAGAGATGGGGTTGGCTCTCCACGAGATGAAGTATATCTCGTACTTACCAATGGCAGACTTTCCTTACGAGGAGTATGTCCCTACCAATGACGAGTTAGAGAGACTGCGTCGAGAGAATTCGAAGATGGTAGACGTCTTTGACGAGTTGTTATGCCATTACAACGTATGCTCTTTCTACTACAAGAGTGGCTCGTCTGGTACATATTATTCTTCGAAATGGCTGACTTATCTTTTTCTCAACCATATCATTGAGAAAAAGACAAAAGAAAGTGATTCCTGCAATCCAGACTTCTTCCAACCTCTCACCCATAGCGAAGTGATAAAGCTGATGGAGGAAAATAAGAGACTGGATACTTTAGTAGAGGATGAACATCAATATCCGCCTCTTAAAGTTGGAGATTATGTTGAGAGCCATTTGAGAATGGGTTACAGACCCATGTCCAAAGAAGCCCAATTAGCAGGATTTCTGACGTACTGGATCCGCCGCTTCGTCATGCCTGGGGCAAGTGCAGTAGACCTCTTCCACCGCGGTGTCCTTTTTGCTGCTGTCCGGTTAGTCTTTGGCTAATGGATGGATCTACTATCAGTGATGACTTGCAGAATAAATGCGGGTCTTCGTTTGTATATAGATTCCATGCTTAAGGGTAAGTGTGATAAAGGTAATTTCCCCAAACTAGAATTACCTTACACTTATTTATTCGGATGTCTACTCCTGCAACACCCATCTCTGATGAATCCTGCCATGGGGGCAGTGGATGACAGTTTTATGCGCCGGTTCTCACAGAGCCGATGGCTATACACTAGCCTGAGAGATTGTAGACGCACTTTAAATCTAGGCAGAGCATGGAATTTTCTTTGTACTCCCCCTCCAACGGGTTATGAATTCATGGCATCCAACATGGTTGACCTTGGGAGGCAGCCTATAGGTCGAATAACTTTTGAATGGTTGAAGGTAATCAGACCGTCACATCTCGTATATAGATTTGAGGAAGAATGCTTTCTGGAGCCATATTTGTCGAGTCGCTTCGCTCGACAATTTGGATATGACCAGTTCCACGTGGGGAATGCAATAACTTGCTTATGAGGAACATGATACTTGATCGACGGAGCCAGAGCGTGGGCTTATTACAACGCTCGAGACACACGAGCAATGTTCTCGATGCCACAGAGGAATAATGCTGGTCCAAGAATGCTATTCACATATTCCCAGTTTTATACAGCTGCCAACACCTTTGCCGAAAACTTTAGCCTTGTGGATAGTTTTGCGACGGCAAACCGTCTGAGGAAGGGAGCAACTGATGTACTGGCTCCTAACAATGATAAAGAACACGAACCAGTGATCCACTGGAGGCTTTCAGGGAAGTCAATTTCCCTGAGGAAGTTAATCAACCTATAAGAGTCTCTCTGAAGGTTGCTAAATCTCCGGCCAAAGAAAAGAAAAGAAGAAGAGAAGAGCCTCCTGCCCCTATTGTGAAGAAAAAACTAATTCTGGAACATTCTTCAGAGAAGGTTACGACCAGATCTCAATCTCGGCAGCTGGCCGAGACAATTCAGCAGGAAGAAGCCGCTACACCAACTTCTGTTCAAAAACAGATCGAGGCAATAAATGTAGAGAGTCCTGAAAGACCTCTACACAGAAAGAAAAGATTGGTCCACAGAAGACTAGTTTCGTCTTCAATCGTGATAGATGCTGCAGCGGGAATCACCATGCCCTCTCCAACTCCTGTTTCTGAGACTGGACATAAGACTCCTAGTCCGAAACAGAGGGAGGATATTGAGCAGAGGGAAGAGCTGGACCAGAGAAATAAAGCTGAAGAGCCCAGGAATAACATTGTAGAGGAAGAGCATAATGCCGTACGATCTCCCTCATATGTTGCAGAGACTACTCAACTTCCTCTTACCCCTGGAGCAACCCTTGCAGAAGAAGATCGTTTCATGATCGAAGCTTTATATGGCTGTGACTTCGGTTATCAAGCAGAAGCTGATCATACTGCTGATGCTGCTAGTGAAGAGGTTTCCAAGGACAGCGAGAATGAGGAAAGCACTTCATCAGAAGCTGCTGATGAGACACAAAAGCCGGAAGAAAATGTTAAGATCCAGACATCCCCTCGAAACACTATGTCTCCTGAAAAGGAGGCTGAGGTGCCGAGATCTCCAGAGAAGGCTGCTGATGAAGAGGTACATGTGGAGAAAACTCCAATTGCTGCTCTCGAAGGTATTGAAATGAAATTAGCGATCTTCTTTTAATAAGTAATTTGATAGCTAACATCGTTACTTTTATTCATACAGATCCCGGATCTTCTTCTGCTCCTCCAACATGTATGGATATAGTACTGGCAACGACAATTACCAGTAGCAGCCGCCATTTATCTTGTGGCTCTGAAGTAGGGAGTAGTCAGGCCGTAGCGTCTGAAGCTACTTCTGCTCAATTAAAGTCTATTCCTGCAGATGATAGGCCTGTTGCTGAATCCACCCATGGTAAGACTGCTTTCACTTTTGATTCTCTTTGATAATCGCCAATGACAGGCAAAGTGACAGTATTTGATTTTGCAGAGGATCAACCAAGAGGAGCAAC
Source organism: Iris pallida (assembly GCA_029216955.1). NCBI lineage: Eukaryota > Viridiplantae > Streptophyta > Magnoliopsida > Asparagales > Iridaceae > Iris > Iris pallida. The sequence goes on from JANAVB010034417.1 coordinate 77,004,447, forward strand.
CAGCTCCACTTTGGTTTCCTTATTCAGAGAGCCTGCTGCTCAGGCACTAGAGATTGAGCGTCCTGCGGTTTCGTCATCAACAGGAATAGCTGTGACTCCTGGTGCTCTGGCGACTAATCAGCTTGTTATCCAGTCATTCACCAGATGCTTTTTTTAGTCCTTAGGACCACTGATTAATAGAATAATGGATAAAGAAGATGTTGATTTTTACATGGTTAGAGGCTCGACCTCTTTCTTGGTGAATGCCATTCGGAAACAAGGTGACGACTCAGGCCACTTTCTTTGACCATATATTGAGTGAGCTGGAAATCTCTATGAAGAACTATAAAGATCTCAACAAAGGGGAAATGGAACCTTTGGTGTGTTGGCCCATTGGTCATATGGTCAACCTGATTTTAATAATTGATCAAAACTCTGTCTGGATATACGAAGCTAGTTGGGACATCTCGGCTTCTTGGACATAAGCAAGATTGGATATTCACTCCGTTCAAGACTGAAGATCTGTTTGCCTACTTGAGTCTGTATTTCCTATGCAATGTAATTTTCATTTTATTTGAGTCTAGGAATACGTTGTACACCGAGTCGTACTGGCAAATAGTCTATCCCCAAATAGTTTAAAATGTTTTTAAAATGACCTATCAAAATGTTTACAAAAATGTTTACAAAAAGGTTTTCAAAAATCACCAAAACCTATTTTTAAAACCCTAACCTAACCCTGACAGAACTCGGCCAGAGTTCGGCCAGAGTTCGGTTGGTGGCCGTTTGATTTTTGAATTCTCTGGAACTTGCTCCTCCTGCAGTTGCGGATTTGACCGAGATTTGCTCATCGAGTTCTGCCCGAATTCTGACAGAGTTCTCCCTTTGGAATTCCTATAAATAGAGAAGGATTTCGATCATTTCAACACACCAATTCACTTTCAATCTTCTCTCTATCTAAAGCTTTCTGCCTTCCAAAGAGTTTTCTAGAGCTTTTAATTTCAGATCCCAAGCCAGTTACAATCCTCTAGTCGATTTGCCAGTGCGGTACGGTCTAGAAGTTTCTGAGAGATTGTAATCAGAAGGCTTCATTGAAGAATACCTCTTCACATTTGAAGTTGGACGAGTTCTTCGTATCAAAGCTCGCGTTGTAGAAGTTGCAAGGACTTCGTAAGAAAACTTGCGGTTTTTCCTATAGTGGATTCAACTGGTAGCAAGAGTTCTACCGACTGGATTAGTCCTCAACAGAGGGATACCAGTATACATCGCTGTCTTTGCGTTTGCTTTCTGAACTCTGCCTTTACATTATTTCAGTTGTGATTAATATTCTGTGATTGTGATGCTAACAATTTTTATTTAGCATTATTCCGCTGCCAACTCTATTCACCCCCCCTCTAGAGTATTACGCTTTACTATATCGTTCCTACAATTGGTATCAGAGCGAGTGTTACCGGTAAAGCGAGGTAACAGTGCTATTATTTATTCATTATTTATTAGATCACAGCACATCACATGGCTACTATGAAATTCACAAGTGAAGGTCAGGCCACAAACAGACCCCCACTGTTTGATGGTACTAACTACACTTATTGGAAAACACGGATGAGTTTCTTCTTGAAATCTCTTGACTTTGACTTATGGGCTATTGTTCTTGATGGCTATCAAAAGCCACCTCGTATAACTGTTGAGGGAGTTTTGGTTGAAAAACCCCAAAGCAGTTATACAGAGGAGGAAAAGAAAAAGGCCAGTCTTGACGCACGTGCTATTAATGCTCTTTTTTGTGCCTTAGACAGAACAGAATAAAACAGGGTATCTACATGCACAACGGCAAATGGTGTGTGGAAGCTTCTCGAAGTTACACATGAAGGCACGACTCAAGTCAAGGAGTCAAAAGTCAGCAGACTTACTCAAGAGTACGAGGCGTTCAAAATGAAGCCAAATAAAATAGTCACACAAATGTTCGAGAGGTTCTTGGATATTGTAAACCCTTTCTCCTCCTTAGGCAAAGATTACAGTAACCACGAAAAGATTCGCAAACTCCTGCGAGCTCTCACCAAGAACTGGATTCCGAAGGCTACAGCTATCATTGAAGGAAACGACCTCACCACAATGTCACTTGAAGTACTCATGGGTAAGCTACTCACTCATGAACTAGAGCTGCAAGATTTTGAAGAGCCTGCACCAAAGGAGAAGACGATCGCCCTCAAGGCTCAGCACAGAAAAGCTGTTGAAGATGACTGAGACAGCAGTGGATCTGACGCTGAAGATCAAGCACTCCTAGCAAGGAAGTTCAAAAGATTCATGAGACATGAGAAGAGAGTCAAAGAGAACAACAGCAACAACTGGTACCAAGAAGATACTGTCTGCTATGGCTGCAAGAAGAAGGGACATATAAAGAAGGACTGTCCCACCAACTCATCATCGAGCAAGAAGAACAACATGTATGAAAAAGGCAACCTGAAAAGATCAACGTCTCGGAAATATGCCAACACCAGCATATGGCATGAGAGTGATGCCAGCGACTCAGAAGATGAACATTCAGAGGACGCTGCAAACATCTGCTTCATGGCAATCGATCAGGTACCTACTGAACCTGTAGAAACATATGATGACTTTACCTTTGAGCAATTAGGAGATGCCTTCAGTGACCTGATGCTTGACTACAGGAAACTGCGTAGTAAATATCAGACCGCTAAGAAGGTACTCAAAGAGTACAAAGGAGAAATAGAAAGACTTACCGACCTACTAGCTGAGGTTAGAACTAATGTTAGTGAGTCTGGTGAGCTTTCCTCTATAAAGCTCTTATTACACGAGACTAAACAGTCATCCGAAGAGAAAGACAAGATTATAGACCAATTGAGAGAAGATCTTTCTAAAGAAAAGAAAAGTCTTCAATCTGTACAAATCAGAATGGAATCACTCACTTCTGATTATACTAAGTTATATGACACTTCCAAAAGGTTAGAATTTAGGTTAGGAAAACAGCCCGAGCTTGCTGCTTCCTATCCTAATACGTGTTACTTACCGAGAAATCGGAACATTCCCAAGCCAAGCACTGTCAGACCAAACCATATAAAACCTTTACCCCAAAAGGTTAAGCCCAAACATGACCATAGGTATGCATTCTTCTATACTAGAAAACCTAAATCTACCAACCATGCACACCACTCTGCTTTCAACACTCGACATGCACAATGTCATTATTGTGGCCTCATTGGTCATATATCATCTGCATGTAGAATGAGAAAGCTTGTAGATCTAAATGTTTATGCTTGGATACCTAAAGCTAACAATTCAGGACCCTACAAGAAATGGGTACCAAGAGTTTCATCTGCAAACTGTTTTGTAGGTGGAACACCCTTCACATGCTAGAAGCAAATGGATCCTCGACAGCGGTTGCTCACGGCATATGACCGGTGACACTACTCTATTTGCAACACTGTCGAAGAAAAAGAAGGAAGGTTATGTTTTCTTCGGTAATAATTTGAAAGGGTATATTATTGGTATCGGTGATGTTGGTAAGTCTCCCTATCCCGTGATTAAAGATGTCTGTCTGGTTACCGAGTTGAAACATAATCTGCTCAGCATAAGTCATCTAGCTGATCATGGTTATGGTATCAACTTTGGCAAAGACAAATGTACTATAGTTGATAGCTCAACAGGTAATACAATCTTTGAAGGAATCAGGGAAGACAATATATATGTTTTCTATCTGCTGGAAGAAGCTAACATTTCAGGTAGATGCTTAATGGCCAAAAGTGATGAGAGTCATCTATGGCACATGAGACTCGGTCATGCAAACATGGATACAATTTCAAGATTATCCACAAAGAAGTTAGTACGTGGTTTACCAGACATAACATTCAAGAAGGATTCGGTATGCAGCCAATGTGAAAAGAACAAGGCTACCAGATCCACATTCAAGTCTGTAAACGCAGTATGTACTACTAAACCTCTACAATTGCTACACATGGATTTATTCGGTCATAGCAGAGTTGCTAGCCTCGGAGGTAAATTATATGCATTTGTAATTGTAGATGATTTTTCTAGATACACGTGGGTATATTTCTTGATACGCAAGAATGATGCATAATCCGAATTTGTCGCCTTTTGCAAGAAAGTACAAAATGAAAAAGGTTACATGATCACTCGAATTAGAAGTGATCGTGGAGGTAAATTCGAGAATGCTGATTTCGAGCAATTTTGTGACACACACGATTTCATACACGAGTTCTCCTGACCTAGAACTCCACAACAAAATGGAGTTGTGGAACGTAAGACCAGAACTCTAACCGAAATGGCCAGAGTGATGTTAAATCAATTTAGCCTACCCAAATACTTCTGGGCTGAAGCTGTCAATACAACTTGCTTTGTGCTCAATAGAGTTCTAATTCGATCCAAATCGAAGAAGACTCCATTTGAGTTATGGTTTGATAGAATTCCTTCAGTTTCATACTTTAAGATATTTGGCTGTAAGTGCTTTATTCTTAATACTAAAGACAACTTGGGAAAGTTTGACGAAAAGGCCGATGAAGGTATATTTCTAGGTTATGCGGCCAAGAGCAAAGGGTACAGAGTCTTCAACAAACGTACCATGATCATTGAAGAATCAATCAACGTCACTTTTGATAAAATGAACCAAATGACTCTCGATGATAGTGATGAAGATCTGCCTACATCAAGCTCAACATCAGCTGAACCTGAACCAAGCTCTGCACTAGCTGAACCTCCTAGAGGAGATCCAGGAACCAGCTACCTACAGAGTCTACCGAAAAGGTTAAAATTCACAGCTGATCATCCAAAAGATTTGGTAATTGGTGACATTACCAAAGGAGTAAGTACTCGATCATCCAGTAAAGATATTGTTTCTAGTGTTGCATTTATTTCACAACTAGAACCCAAATCTATTAATGAAGCATGTAGTGATAGTTTCTGGATAGATGCTATGCAAGAGGAATTGAACCAATTCGAACGGAATCAAGTTTGGGAACTTGTTCCCAAGCCTATTGATCATCCGGTCATTGGCACCCGTTGGGTATTCCGAAACAAACTGAATGAGGATGGTTTAGTAACTCGTAACAAGGCTCGACCCGTAGCTCAAGGATACAATCAAGAAGAGGGTATCGACTACGATGAGACTTATGCCCCAGTTGCGAGATTAGAATCCATTCGCATGTTATGTGCATTTGCATGTTTTCATGATTTCAAACTTTTTCAAATGGATGTAAAAAGTGCTTTTTTAAATGACTTTATAAAAGAAGAAGTTTTTGTAGCACAACCTCCGGGTTTCACGGATTTCAAAAATTCTGACCATGTTTTCAAGTTGAAGAAAGCCTTATACGGTTTGAAACAAGCCCCTCGTGCTTGGTATGATCGTCTAAGCTCTTTTCTACTTGACAACGGATTTTCAAAAGGAAAGGTTGATACTACACTATTTATTAAATCTTTTAATGGCAAGCTGCTTTTAATTCAAATCTATGTTAATAATATCATATTTGGATCCACTGATGAATCTCTTTGTCAAGAATTTTCTAAGTGTATGCAGAATGAGTTTGAGATGAGCATGATGGGAGAGCTGAAATTCTTTCTCGGATTGCAAATCAAACAAACCGACAATGGGACGTTCATTAATCAAGCCAAGTACACAAAAGATTTGCTAAAGAAGTTCGATCTGGACAATGTCAAACCTATTGGCACTCCGATGGCAACTTCAACAAAGCTTGATTCTGACGAACAAGGCAAGCCAGTCGACACACGTAAGTATCGAGGTATGATTGGTAGTTTACTTTACTTAACTGCTAGTTGTCCAGATATAATATTTAGTGTTTGCCTGTGTGCACGTTTTCAAGCTAACCCAAAGGAATCACATCTGACCGCAGTTAAGCGTATCTTCCGATACCTTAAGGGCACTTCTTCTGTTGGCTTGTGGTATCCCAAAACTAAATCCTTTGACCTTATTGGTTATTCGGATGCAGATTTTGCTGGATGCAAGGTTGATAGAAAAAGTACTAGCGGCACATGTCATTTCTTAGGCAAGGCTCTAGTCTCTTGGTTTAGTAAAAAGCAAAATTCTGTAGCCTTATCAACAACAGAGGCTGAGTACATCGCCGCAGGACGTTGTTATCCTCAGATTTTGTGGATGAAACAAACCCTAGAAGACTTTGATTTATTTTTTACTCATATTCCCATTTTCTGTGATAACACGAGTACTATTAATTTGACTAAGAATCCTGTATGTCACTCTCGTACTAAACATATCGAGATTCGGCATCATTTTCTTAGAGATCATCATCAAAATAGAGATATAAACCTTGTGTACATAGATACTGAAAATCAATTAGCTGACATCTTCACTAAACCTCTAGCGGAAGATCGCTTCAATTATTTACGTCGAGAATTAGGAATTTTGGACGTCAGTAATATTAATTGATTTTATTTTATGATTATATATCATTATGCAAAACTGTGTTAGAGACAAGCTAATAAAGAGTCTGTATGTCACCACAACTACGGTTGAAGCGAAGCGGCATTTAAGAGTTCCCCGGTGAACCTCCGCCAGCTGGGACAGTACTCCTACAGCTAATCTGAGACAGTCGCTGTGTAAAGACATTTAATTCATAAAATATTATTAATTATGTTATTTGAAGGCTAAAATAACTAATCTTTGAATTCAATATTTGAAATGAGACAATGAAAAAGAAGTGGCAAAAATCAACCTGGAAGAACTCTAGGCGAATTCGGCCAGAGCTCTGACCGAATTCGGCCCGAGTTCGGCTGTAGGTATCTGTGTATATATCCAGAACCCGAGAGCTTCTTCTCTTTTATTGCTTCCAAACTAATTACAACATCAGCAATAGCCGACCCGAACCTCCAAACCCTAGTTCTTCACCAATCTTTTGCTTCCAATCTACTTGGTGAAATCTCTCCAATATTTGGAATCGTGCGGAGATCTGCTCCGACATTCCAAGTTTTTATCATTTTTTTAGTTCTTATCAGTACTTTGAAGTATGCTTTCAGTATTTTTTTTTCTTCATGGACATGCTTATGATGTTTCATTTATGACATCTCAGTTTATTTCAGCATTTTGTTTAGCACTATCTCTTTATACTGCTTCTTCATTCCAAACTGCCTGTGAAATAGCATGCCTGAGATTTCTTTTATTCTTTTGAAACAATAGCATGCCTGTTATAATATTCTTTAGAGACAATAGCATGCATGTGATGATACTTTGTAGAAACTTTACATGCCTGTGATGATATATATCTACTCTTTATGTTTTATTTATTATGTTTTCTCACTATTTGTTCCTTATGCATTAATTGCGGGGGAGCCTTCTGCATTAAATGCGGGAGAGCCTTCTCTTGTGCAATTATTTTGCTAAGTGACAAAGGGGGAGAAAATTAAAGTTCTAACATTTTTTTTGAGTTAAATACAGGACATGAACAATTTCACGTTTTGATTCTTTTTGAACAAGCTTAATGTTTTATCATTCATAGTTTGTCAATTATCAAAATGGGAGAGATTGTTGGCCCATTGGTCATATGGTCAACCTGATTTTAATAATTGATCAAAACTCTGTCTGGATATACGAAGCTAGTTGGGACATCTCGGCTTCTTGGACATAAGCAAGATTGGATATTCACTCCGTTCAAGACTGAAGATCTGTTTGCCTACTTGAGTCTGTATTTCCTATGCAATATAATTTTCATTTTATTTGAGTCTAGGAATACGTTGTACACCGAGTCGTACTGGCAATTAGGCTATCCCCAAATAGTTCAAAATGTTTTTAAAAAGACCTATCAAAATGTTTACAAAAATGTTTACAAAAAGGTTTTCAAAAATCACCAAAACCTATTTTTAAAACCCTAACCTAACCATGACAGAGTTCGGCCAGAGTTCGGCCAGAGTTCGGTTGGTGGCCGTTTAATTTTTGAATTCTCTGGAACTTGGTCCTCCTGCAGTTGCAGATTTGACCGAGATTTGCTCATCGAGTTCTGCCCGAATTCTGCCCGAATTCTGACAGAGTTCTCCCTTTGGAATTCCTATAAATAGAGAAGGATTTCGATCATTTCAACACACCAATTCACTTTTAATCTTCTCTCTATCTAAAGCTTTCTGCCTTCCAAAGAGTTTTCTAGAGCTTTCAATTTCAGATCCCAAGCTAGTTACAATCCTCTAGTCGATTTGCCAGTGCGGTACGGTCTAGAAGTTTCTGAGAGATTGTAATCAGAAGGCTTGATTGAAGAATACCTCTTCACATTTGAAGTTGGACGAGTTCTTCGTATCAAAGCTCGCGTTGTAGAAGTTGCAAGGACTTCGTAAGAAAACTTGCGGTTTTTCCTATAGTGGATTCAACTGGTAGCAAGAGTTCTACCGACTGGATTAGTCCTCTACAGAGGGATACCAGTATACATCGCTGTCTTTGGGTTTGCTTTTTGAACTCTGCCTTTACATTATTTCAGTTGTGATTAATATTCTGTGATTGTGCTGCTAACAATTTTTATTTAACATTATTCCGCTGCCAACTCTATTCACCCCCCCTCTAGAGTATTACGCTTTACTATATCGTTTCTACATGGTGCAGGCAGAGTTCGAACAAATGGTTCAGGCAGCTACAATTGAAAGGGTAAATCTCCAGAATTTCTTGGATGTTTATACTACAAAAGCTGCTGAATATAATTCCAAGTTAGAATCGGTGATCTCAACTGCTGAGAGGAGAGAGAAAAGAATTGCTGATCTGAGAGCGGAGATTGCTCATCTTGAAGATGAACTAAAAAATGAAGTTAAAGAGCATCAGACATCAGTCCAACAAATTGATACTCTTACTCAGGAAAGAAACGAGTATGTAGCAGCACATGATACGAAAATCACTCGCTGAAAGGTCTCCATGCCCGTTTTTAATAAAGAATCGGGAATGGAAGAGGCCAGGAGAAAAGTGATGGCATCACGTGAAGAACGGCTGCAGACTCTAAAACAACAGATCAATTATCTAATAAAGCCTCCGTCTTAGTAGAAAGACCATTTTATATCTTTTTGTCTTTCTTCATACTATGCATGTAATGTCTCAAATTTTGATCAATAAAAGACATTTTGTTGTTGTGGCTCTATTATTTCTTGCGTATCTTATTCAGATACAAATAATAGTGATAGAAAATATATTTAGAGGTACAGGACATGATATATTTCTTGATTTTAGAAAATAATTATATTCATTATATCTTCTCAGAGGTAATATGGACGTGGCAGAATATAATTTGTCAAATATGATTATTTCAATAGATAACTTAATCAAGGATGATCAGTTACTGATGTGGATGAAAATGAACGAAAATGAATCGTCATAATGAACGGATAAACCGTCGGATGATGGTGAACGGATGAACTGTCAAGTGATAATGAATGAACGGGTGAACCGTCAGATGGATGTGAATGAACGGGCGGACCGTCTGATGAATGTGAACGGATGAACCGTCGGGTGATAATAAATGAACGGTTGAACCGTCTGATGAATGTGAATGAACGGGTGAACCGTCAAGTGATAATAAATGAACGGATGAACCGTCTGATGAATGTGAATAAACGGGTGAACCGTCAGATGATTTTGAATGAACGGACGAACCGTCAGATGATTATGTCATTTCGCTGTCTTGAGAATCTTTGCCTATAAATAGAACAGAAATTTGGAAGGAATGATCATTTCCACTTCTTAACAAAAAGATGTCGTCCGGAGATGCATCCAAGAAAGTCGAAGTCACCACAAAGGTTGAAGCGGGCATTGAAGAACATCCGGTCGAACTGGTCCAGTCAAAGCAGGCAGAGGGAGGCGAAGGTTCGTCTGCACCCAAACCACCGCAAGATATCCTGGACATCCTGCTTGAACCAGGAAAGACTGAAGAGGAAGAGGCCATGAGGATGGCTGCCTGCAAGTTCCTCGTGGGTTCCAACAAAGATGTTCTCAGCTCTTTTGCTAATTATGTCTTTGATAAGGACGGCAGTGATCCCCGTCCCAATGTCGATAAGGATAACAGTGACCTTCCTTGATATCATGTAACATCATTTATGATGAAATAAAATCAAACTTTATTTATGAATTGTCTGATCATATTTATATAAATTTATGTTACATCTATACATAATTTTTCTTGAGGAATTTGCCATTGATAGGCATCATTGCAACTCGACCATCTAATTTTGCAAGTTGATATGCTCCATTTGAAAAGACTTTGCTGACAACATAAGGTCCTTCCCACTTCGCATCGAACTTGCCTTTGCTCATGTGAGTCATAGTCATAGGACGTCTGACCGTTAGAACAAGTTCTCCTTGCTGAAAGGCTCTGACTTTAACTTTGCGGTTGAAAGTCTTCGAGATACGGGCTTGATATAGCTCAATATGTTACTGAGCCATTAACCGCTTCTCGTCGAGTGCCTCCAATTCTTGAATTCGAAGAAGGTCAATGTTCTCTGTAGTGAGCTCATTGGCAATGGCAATCCTTAAAGAAGGAATTTGAAGTTCTAGAGGGAGAACTGCTTCACAACCGTACACCAGAGAGAAAGGTGTAAAGCCTGTGGGATTGCGGACCGTAGTTCGATAGGCCCAAAGACATTCACCAAGATTTTCACTCCAATTCTGTTTGTTAGTTGATACAAACTTCTTAAGGAGCTTGATGATGGTTTTGTTAAAAGCTTCAGCTAATCCATTAGCAGCAGGATTGTAAGCTGTCGAAGCGACATTGTCAATTTGGTGATCATCATAGAATCTTGTAAACTTCTGGCTGATAAATTGTAGTCCATTATCATGGATGATTCGTCGAGGTACACCGAATCGATAGATGACATGGTGTTTGATGAAGTTGGTGACACTGCTGGTCTTGACTTCAGCCAAAGGTATAGCTTCAGCCCATTTGGAGAAGTAATCGGTTATTGCTAAGATGAACCGATGTCCTCTGGAAGAAGGAGGATTGATGGAACCAATGATGTCCATGCCCAAAGCTTCGAAAGGCCAGGAAGCAGCCGTCGGATGAAGGAACTCCGATGGTTGATGAATAAAATCTGCGTGGATTTGACAAGCTCAATATTTTCTTGCATAATCAATGGCGTTAGAAACCATAGAGGGCGAGTAATAACCCATGCGTCGAATGCGATCCTGTAGCTTAGGACCGGGTTGATGTGCTCCACAAACGCCATCGTGAGCCTCACGTAGTACTTGTTTTGCTTCCTCACCAGCAAGACAGCGCAAGAGTAGGCCGTCATAAGTTTGTCGAAAGAGAGTCTTGGTGGTCTGATTGTAGTAGAACCGCAGAGACCACCGACGGATACTCGTAGCCTCCTTGGGATCTTCAGGGAGTATGTCGTGAACCATAAAGTCGATGAAGGGAGTTCTCCAATCTTCACTGATAACATTAACTTCAGTAAAATTACTGAACTCAATATTACGATTATTTTCGACACATAATAGTTCTCGATTAGAGATAACCACCACTTGTTGTCTTCTGATGGAGATGGCTAAAACTGCTGCAAGATTGGCCAAAGCATCTGCTTCAGTATTGCAAGCTCGGCATGCATATTCGATGAAGAAAGCTTTGAATGATATAGCCATGTTGATTGCTGCTTCAAAGTAAGGCACCAGATCTTGATGGCAAACTTCGCAGGTTCCTCTAACCTGGTTAACAACCAACTTAGAGTCACCATAAACTTCAAGATACTCGATGTCTAGTTGTTTGGCTAGCTGAAGGCCAATGAGTGGAGCATTGTACTCTGCCACGTTGTTGGAGCAAGGCTCATCTAGAGAGTAGGCTCTTTGGATAACTGACCCATCTGGAGAAATAAGGACAACTCCAACTCCTGCGACGATGGCACCATTAGGTCCAATCCTGGATGTACCGTCAAAGAATAGACGCCAAGTAGGAAATTCTTCGGAGACTGCATTAGATTCCAATGTCTCATCTGGAATTTCATCGTAGAGTTTAGATGTTTCTGGCACAGGATGAGCCGCTAAGAAATCTGCCAGTGCTTGACCTTTGACGGACTTTTGAGGAACATATACCATGTCATATTGGGCTAGCAGAATGGCACATATAGCCAGCCGAGAATTGAGTGTGCTGGACTTCTTCATGAGTACCCGAAGAGGATTAACTCGTGATATGACATGAATGGTTTGACCAATGATGTAATACCGAGTCTTTTGAACAGCAAACATGAGAGCTAGGCATTCTTTTTCGACCGGACTATAACGGTGTTCAGCACCAATCATAGTACGACTGAGATAGTAGATGGCTTGTTCATGGCCTTCTTTGTTCTTTTGGGCAAGTAAAGCACCCAATGAATGGTCCATAGCACGGACATACATTAAGAATGGTATGCCGGAGATTGGTGGTACCAGGACTGGTGGATTCATGAGATACCGCTTTATGTCATCAAATGCTCGTTGACATTCTTCAGTCCAAACGAAAGATACACCCTTCTTCATGAGTTGAGTGAATGGTCTGCAGCGTCCAGACAGATTCGAAATGAATCTCCTGATGTACGCAAGTTGACCTTGGAATCCTCGTAGCTCTTTTAGGTTGCGTGGAGGACGCATCTCTTGAATGGCTTTGATCTTCTCGGGATCCACGTGTATACCCTTAGAGGTAATGACGAAGCCGAGAAATTTGCCACTAGAGACAACCAAGAATGACTTGGTGGGATTCATTTTGAGTTGATGTTGGCGCATGAGATTGAAGATGGTTCTCAAGTCTTGAATATGATCTTCCTTTAGACGACTTTTGACAGCAATATCATCAACATAGCATTCGACAGGCTTACGCAGATGATCTCGAAAGATGGTACTCATAGCTCGTTGGTATGTTGCACCAGCGTTCTTGAGACCGAACGGCATTACAGTATAGCAATAGACTCCGCGAGGAGTACGGAAAGAAGTATGCTTTTCATCTTCAGGATGCATCCGAATCTGATTGTATCCGTAGAATCCGTCCATAAAAGATATTCTTTCGAACCCGCAGGTGTTGTCGATCATGACGTCTGTGATAGGGAGAGGAAATTTGTCTTTTGGACATGCTTCATTAAGATCCCGAAAGTCGATGCAAACTCGAACTTTGCCGATTTTCTTTAGAACCGGGACAACATTAGCTACCCAATCAGGATGCTGTTCTTCTCGAATAAAGCCACAAGCGATGAGCTTCTTGACTTTATCGTCGATTGCGTCCATCATTTCTGGCTTAAAATACCGTTGTTGTTGTTTGACCGGTTTTGCATTCGGCAGGATGTTCAGTTTGTGAGTAGCGACTTTAGAATCCAATCCTGGCATGTCTTTATAACTCCAGGCGAAGACATCACTATATTCTTTAATCAAAAGAATTAATTCTTGTTTGTCTTCTTCTGGAAGGTTCTTACTGATGAATATTGGACGAGGTGGCCTGCTCTCTCCTACGTCAATTTGAACTAATTGATCTTCAGTAGGAGGTTCTCTTTGATCAAATTGGAGTTCCCATTGGGTATCCATTCGTTGAGCCCAAGGATCTGTTTCAGAACTTTCTTCAACATCCTCGTCATAGCCTTCTGGAAGTTCGACGGAGACCATGTTAGAAGATACAGTCAGCCGATGAACTTGACCGATGCTTGTATCAGAATCCCACGATCTAGAATCAGAAGAGTTAGAACGCTTCTCGCTATTACATTCGGAGCCTGCTGGAGATAAAATCGGAGGAGAAACATATTCGAGACCTCTTTTGGTCTTGCTGTAATACATATCTGATTTTCCTTTTGGAACAGCCGTACGAAGAGGAGTCTTTCTACCCTTACCGTAGTTGAGGCCGCTCTTGAAGTCGTAACCCATCTTTCGGACGATGTCTTTTGATTGTTGACTGTAACGACGGAGTTGAAGATGCCCCGTGTCGTTAACTTTGCTATCATCCGTATAGCTGAATTTTTGTTCCGGTCCTTTACTAAAAAGTATTGGACGTTCGCCTTTCTTGCGAGCGGGAATAATACGATATAAATCCTTTGGGTGTTCACATAAAACTTCTGTTTAAAGAGATTGCACAACTCCCATTGTAAATGACTGATAGCTATCTAACATATCCAAATAGCATTTAGTATGATAAATGACATCAGTATACTGGAAAGTAGGTACTTTTTCATTGATTTGTACATTAGTATTTACAGCGGGACTTTTAGCCTTAACAGGCTTAGTCAGGTTGATTAAAAGAGGGGGAGAAGAAGAACGTGGAGGAGGATTAGCTTTGTTACGACGGAGGTCGATAACAAGTGGCTCAGAGGAGGTGAGCTCCCTTTTGTCCTTGTTATGAGATAGATCTATAACAAGGGGCTCAGAAGAAGTAAGCTGCTTTTTGTCCTTGTTACGATGTAAGTCAATAACAAGCGGCTCAGAGGAGGTGAGCTCCCTTTGATCATGATCATCTTCAATAGATTGCTTCTGGACTGGCAAGTGAATAGCCAGTGGCTTGGAGGATTGAGGACGAGAAACATGCCCTTTGACAGGAATGATGAGGGTGTCTTTAGGCAATGTTTCTTGCTCTTCTTCAGTGTCTAGAGATATGACAACCTTCATGAATTTGTCTTTGTACATACGTGCATCATTGCAATATGCCTCAATGCCTTTGAAAGGATAGAGATCAGCAACTTCCATCTGAACTTCTCCATTTTTATCAATATATTTAAAACATTGATGAAGTGTTGATGGAACAATGTTATGCTCGTGTAGAAATGGTCTTCCCAGCAACGCATTGTAGGAACAATCGTGATTGTCAATGATGTAGAAGGTCTCCTTTGTGCGAAGATTGCCTATTTGGAGTTTTAGGCAAATCTTGCCCAGAGGTTCACTCCTTCCCTGGTTGAAACCAAGAATGGTGGTGATTGTACTGGAAAGACTATGCACTGGGATCTTCAGCGCATCCAACATTGTCTTTGGCATAATACTGAGAGCAGACCCTGGATCTATCAAGATACGATCGACTTTCTTCGAGTCGACATATCCTGTATAGTAGAGTGGACGGTCGTGTCTGTTATCTTCCATCAACATATCATCTTGAGTGAAAGTTATGTTTGGAATCAACTCCAACACACTATGACAATGAAGGCAAGAGACTGGTTCTGCTTTTGGCTTCTTCAGAAGAGCTAGACAGGTTTCAGCTTGCATAAGAGCCTCGCTCAGAGTTTCCCGAGTCTCTTTGGAGAGGCGCAAGAGCTCAAAGATTGACAACCGGGCCGGTGTATTAGCCAATTGAGCTAGTATGTCAAAGTTGTAAGGCTTCTCAAGTCCGTAAGGAGATGTCTTTTTCAAAGGTTTGTCGAAGCGGACTTGTTGTTTGCCTTTGTTAGCAACCGTTGGCTTGGGAGGAATGGGTACCACAACTGGTAAGGAAGCAGTAGGAACATCCTCAGTAGAAGCAGGCTGCACTGGAGCAGGTTCAGAAGAAGAAGAAGTAGGATTCTCTTGAGTTTCGGGGTAATCCTTCAGATAGGCTTTCCCTGATCTGGTGCCTAGCAAGATTTTTTTATCAACTATGGGGTCAAAAGACACCATATTGCAAATCATTGTCTTGCCCTTGGAGCGATCTTTCTTCTTGGAGGAAGAGGGAACTTCAAACTCTGAAGCAAGATCCGGATGAATCCACATAATCTCTCCATTATCAAGAGACAAGGGGATGAGACCTTCACTTTGTGGACGAGGGAGATTCTCAATCTCAAGAGTAGCCTTGGGGATAGGAATGACACCATATTACACCATCTGTGGTAGAAAATCACCGAACTGAACTGTTACCATATTTGCAGTAATAGTCTTCTCGTCTTATTGCAGAGTGACGATGCCAGCGTTGACCAGCTCCTGGATTTTGCCTTTGAGCACATAACATGCTCGAGTGGGATGTCCGATGAACCTGTGATAGACACAGTACTTGGGATGATCAGTCTTACCGACTTCATCGGGCTTCTTAGGATCTGAAAGTTGAATTTTATTGCTTTTGAGTAAGCAATCAAAGATATTAGCAGTGTCATTCTCGTCAAAGGAATACTCCACTTTGGACGAGGTTCTCTTGATGGAGGTGCTGAAAGAGTAGAAGCGGACGTAGGAGGAGCTACGTTAACCGCCAAAGATTCTTTGTTCTTGTTCAAATTGATGTTCAAAGTTTATTTTGGTTTGCAGTTATTCTGGTGATTGCCACCACCTGATGTTTGATGTTCATCCCGATCGGGGTTAGATATTTGTACCCCTAGCTGCTTGAATTTGTCGGCGCTAACTTCAGCGGCTTTAGCGTTGACAATGAAAGATGGCCAGTCTTGGAATTGAGTAGACCCCGTCCACTTGCTGATAATAGGCAATAGATTTGCCTTGCAGGTGTCTATGGTGACAGCACCCGGAGTTCCTGGAGGCATTTTCAAAGCTTCTCGACGAAATCTTTCGATGAAAGTCTCAGCAGTTTCATTGTGTTTTTGTTTGATTTTATTGAGGGCTGACATAGTCATGTCATTGATCCTCTCGTAAAATTGTTCCAAGAAAACTTGCTTTAAGCCAAAGAAGGAGGTGATACAACCATCAGGCAAGCTTCTATACCAATCATATGCTACGCCAGCTAAACAGCCGACGAATACTCTGGTAAGAAGAGCGTCATTTGGTTGAAATTGGACAGTCATAACCTCAAAGTGATTAATGAACTGACTTGGAGATGTGCTGCCATCAAACAGCGAGATAGTTGGGCTCTTGTACTTCGGAGGAAATGGGACTTCCTTCCATTCAACTGGGTAAGGTTGCTTGATCCCCAACCTTTGCAAGTTGTCCTTTTCCTTGAAAGCTTCGAACTGAGTTCCAGGAGCTTGACAGCTTCAGTGGCATCTTCCACTGATGTAGAAGAAGCAGGCTGAATCACAGTGTTAGGAGAAGGAACAGCATGATAAGCACTACCCCCAGCACCTGACTGACTGGGTGTAGGTTGGACTTATACAGGAGGTACTTGAGTAGGTGCTACCCCCAATCCCGCATTGACAGGCACCGATGATGCTATGATTTCAGGATTTGTAGGTAGTATGGTCGGTGGGACTGTATGCTGAGCCACAATGATGGAATACATACTGGCGACCATTTCAGCCATAGTCTTCAGCTTATCTTCTAGTGCAGCTATTCTTTGTTCTTGGCTGGTTGAACTGGAAGCATCAGGATCTTCATTGACAACATAAGCTGTCACTTCCCCGGGTACAGTGGAAGACACTGTCTGTTCTGAGCTTTCGTTGTATGTATCGTAATCAGAGAAGGAATCATCTCCTGAGTGAGAAAGAGGAAGATGACCAGAAGGATCTTGAAGATTCCTTTGACCAATTGTGTCTCGGCCTCGGGAACGGGTATATCGGAATACTCCTTCAGAGGATTATTGGAGTAAATCCAAGTACCGTTGGCTTGGCTTACGAGGCTTTCCGTGCTTAGATCACTTCCTACCTCTAGTGTCTCTGGAAGTCATGTTGACGGAGGCGTATAAAACCTCGTCTTCATCTTCAGAAATCAGTTCAGAGTTAGGAAAGTTCAGACGATCGAAGATAGATCGTCTTGTTGTTTGACAACAACACTTGATAACAACTTTGTGATTACAATGATGATGATCACTTGGTTGAATTGGAAGTGTTGAAGTGTTGTCCCGCCTTTGCTGGAGGTATTCTCGAAGATCGGGAACAGCAACAGGACGAGCAAAAGTTCGAGGGACTTGTTCTTTGATAACATTTGGAACATGGTTCGGGTTCTTCAAATGTTTTGTCCCTTGAGTGTACAAAGAAGTGCTTACTTCATTAGCATACGTATCTGGATTCCTGATCCTGGAAGTTTGCTTCTGATGATGTTTGGTCTTCGGCATTGGCTGCTTACATTTTACCGAAGTTGGTCGATTGAGATATGTTCTTAAATCAGCAAACTCACCCCCAGGGGCTTCTGTCTGAGACACCAGCAATTTTTCCTGTCTTGAACGGGAGATCTTGAGGGTTGGGAGATCCTGGAACTCTGCTACCGGAGTAGGCAAAATACCTCTCTGATCAGTACAAATTCTTTTAACATGGAGAGAAGAATCCTTGTTTGAAAGAGTTTTTGTACTGACTGATGCCGGAGTACATTTAGTATGATCTTCTACGGTAAAGATCGGGGAAGATTGAGAAAAGACCAAAGGGCCTTTTCCTTTACTTTGGAAAGAAGGGTTAGCTTAAGAGCATTTCCCTCTGTTGTCTTCCAAGTCATGAGACGAGGAAGTTTGAGAAAAGACTAAAGGGACTTTTCCTTTGTTCTGGAGAGGAGGAGGAATAGCCAAAAGACTACCCGCAGCGGATTGTGCAGGAGCAGCAGAGTGGTAGAGAGGAGTAGCACTCTTCTCTTTGTTGTGAGAAGAAGAAAGATTAGCCAAAAGGCTGTCTTTCTTGGATAGCGCAGACATGGTTTGCGCATGGGTGGATGGCGCACTGGCAGGTTGCGTAGGAGAGTCCTTGACAAAGAACTTTTTGGTTCTGGCCACAGACACTGTGGTTTGTGCATCAGAAGTTCTGGCCACAGAGTGTTTAGGATACACTCTAGTTGCTGGAGCATCAGTTTATGCAGGAAGATGGGCAGCCAATTGTGCCAGGGGCAGAGGAGTCTTATGCTTTGACAAGGCAGCATAAGAAGTCTTCTGTGTACTGACAGCAGCAGCTTGCGCATGAGTAGTTGAGACAGATTGTGCAACAGTCTTAGTGGCAGCAACTGTAGACTGTACAGCAGATTGCGTAGTAGGCTTCTTGGCAGACTGTGCAGCAGTCTTGCTGACAGAGTTGATGGACTGTGCAGCAGACTTGGAGACCCACACTGGGCGTACTTTGCTCGTGGCATAAGTAGTTACAGTGCGAGGAGTAGTCTTAGAGTTGATCATGGCTTCATAGGATGTCTGGTTGACCTTCACAATCAGAGTTTTCTGCGTCTTCCTGATAGATGCTACGTCACATTGAGTTGTCACTTCCTCGTCGGAGGAGAAAGTCGTCCCCAGCAGAGTCACCATTTTGTTTGCAAAAACAAAAGTATGAAACTTTATTGATACAAACTTTGTAAAAGATTACAAGAATTCTGGGAAAGGTACAACTGTAGGAATCCAATCTAGAAGACGATTGCTTTATCCCTTGGACGATGTGAACTTTGAAGACTTTAGTCTCTAAAGTTGACTTGAAGGCAAAAGCCTCGGAAGAATGCAGCAGCACTTGGGCAAGAACTCCTGAACTCTCTGAACTTTAATGTCTGATCTCTAATTTATGATCTGTGATCCCCTTGAATGGAGACTTGAAACTCTATTTATAGAGTTCTGGAAATAACTAATTTTCAGTTATTCTGGATGGCGCAAGCTGAATTACGCAAGAACTGGATTGCGCAGCATCAGACTGCGCAGGCAGTTGTCTGGTCGTGGACCAACTGTCTTGGACACATGGCATCATTTGATGATAATGTGCATGATCATGTGAAGACGGTTGCCATGTAACGAGCATTTGATGGCATGAATGCCACGTGTACTTTTGTCAGAATGAAGTGCGCCACATGAATTGCGCTGGCTTCAAATTGCACAGAGATAGATTGCGCTGAGATAGATTGCGCTGGCATGGATTGCACTGCATGTACAGATGTCCTCGAGCGTTGTGTGGTGCAATAAACGAACAGTCTCCTCGTTCTTCGTGCTGTCAGCTGTCAGAAAGATTTGATTTTGTCTGATAAAGATGACACTGCCACGTCAGCCTGCGCAGTTGAAAGTGTGCGCAGTCGAGTGTGCGCAATCTGATTTTTGCGCAGTTCATTTTAAAGTTGTATTTCTTGATTTTCTGACTTTTTTAATAAGTGCAACTTGATTTTTTAGGACCTACAGGCGCCACACGAGTCGAAGGCTCGGCGGGGGCCTTGCCCTTGGCGGCGGCGGAGGAACGCTTGGGAGCCATGAGATCGACGGAGAAGAAAGGTTAAAGTCGGAGTAGGCTCGGGGTTTCTCTCTCTCAAAAACAAGTAAAGAATAAGTTGAAAGATCGAGTGAACTATTTATAGTTTTTCAAAACAAACAGCCGCCACAGATTGCGCCAAAAAAGCAATGGCTGATTCATCTGATTGCGCAGACAGCTCAACATATGCGCAACTTGATTTAAAATTCAAAATTCAAAGTATTTCGAAATTTTGAATAAATTCAACTTTCGAAAACTTTGAAGGGGGTCTTGTAGGTCCTAAAAAATCAAGTTGCACTCATCAACAAAGTCATGAAAATCAAGAAAAACAGCTTTCAAATGAAGTGCGCAGATATCAGATTGCG
This sequence comes from Iris pallida, assembly GCA_029216955.1. NCBI lineage: Eukaryota > Viridiplantae > Streptophyta > Magnoliopsida > Asparagales > Iridaceae > Iris > Iris pallida. Next base: position 77,024,717 of record JANAVB010034417.1, read on the forward strand.
CATCATCCAGATGGCGCAGACTGGATTGCGCAGACTGGATTGCGCACACTCTCAAGTGCGCATCCTGACGTGGCTATATCATCATTACCTGACACAATCAAATCTTCTGACAACTGACAGCACAAAGATCGAGGAGAATGTTCGTTTATTGTGCCGTACAGTGCTCGAGGACAGCTGTACATGCAGCGCACTCTGTCTGCAGCGTAGTCCATCTCAGCGCCATCCATGCTAGCGTAATCCAAAGTCAGCGCAATTCATGTGGCGTACTTCATCATAAAAACAGACAAAAGTACACGTGGCATTCATGCCATCAATTGCTCGTTACGTGGCAACCGTCTACACACGATCATGCGCATTTCAATCTAATGATGCCATATGTCCAAGACAGTTGGCCCACGACCAGACAACTGCCTGCGTAGTCTGATGCTGCGCAATCCAGTGCCTGCGCAATCCAACTTGCGCCATCCAGAATAACTAAAAGTTAGTTATTTCCAGAACTCTATAAATAGGGTTTTAAGTCTTCATTCAAGGGGATCAGACATAAAGTTCAAAAATATCAGAGAGTTCAGGAGTTCTTGCCCAAGTGCTGCCGCATTCTTCCGAGGCTATCGCCTTCAACTTCAGAGGCTACCGTCTTCAAAGTTCACATCGTCCAAGGGATAAAGCAATCGTCTTCTAGATTGGATTCCTACAGTTGTACTTTCCCAGAATTCTTGTAATCTTTACAAAGTTTGTATCAATAAAGTTCATACTCTTATTTTTGCAAACACTTGCATAGTCTTCAAATCATATCCTATGTTCTGGATAATCTTGAGAGATTGTTGACTATATCTGTCAATTCGGATTCTTTTTTTATCTTTATCTCTCAAATCATCTGTCTGAGCAACAGGGATATTTCTAGCCAGGCCAAACACAATTTGGTGCTTGTTTTTCTTATCAGATGGAACCACGAAATAAGATTCTTCGTGACGTCTATAAGTTACACAAGCTTGCGATGAAGCGGCTACAGGAAGAAGATAGGGAGAAGATGTTAGAAACCTTTGAGCATAAGGTCCAACATCGACATGAGGAGGAAAAGAATTTTCCTTATTGTCAATGTATAAGGTTTTCTCTGTGTCTATGTCATCTTTATATTGATGACGTTGATTATCAGAAGATAAAGTCATTCTTTCAATAAACTTGACAGCCATATACTCAAAAAGGAAATCTTCATTGATATCAAAAAGTACAGAATAATCAATATTTACATCATTTATAATTTGACTGCTACGCTTCGGATTAATCACTAGTAGATTATCATCCGTCTTCTGCGTAGATTTGCCAAGATTGACAATCAAAGGAGGTTCTGAATCATTCGTACGAAATGTACGCCCTTTGACTTTGATCACAAGAGGTTGAACTTGGCTTTTAACAGGAACATTTACTGATTCCTCAGATGAAGCTTGAGTTCTTCCTTTAACCTTGATCATCAAAGGTTGATTGTTGACAGGTTGGGGTTGGATTCGCCCTTTGATTTTGATATTCAAAGGTTGCTCTTCTGGCTGATCTTCGTTAATAGACTGATCTTCAGCAGATGATTGATCTTCAGCCATATCTGATATCTCTTTCACATGCTCGTGTTTGTAAAGCCTTGAGTCAGAAAAATAGGCTTCAACACCTTTGAAAGGATTGATATCAGCAAACTCAGTCTTCACAACCCCTTGGGGATCAACATACTTGAAGCATTGGTAGAGAGTCGAAGGCACGATGTTATGCTCATGTAACCATGGTCTTCCAAGAAGAATATTGTAGGATACGTCTGAGTTAATAACATAAAATGTTGCCATAGTTCGAAGATCACCAATCTGAATCTTCAGACGAATCTTTCCCAGTGGTTTGCTCTTTCCAGAGTTGAAACCAACTATTGTGGTACTAGTGTAAGTCAGATCACTAGTAGGAATCCTCAATGGTCTTATCATACTTTGAAGAATTATGCTAATGGAAAACCCAGGATCAATGTAAATTCTGTCAACTTCAATAGATTCGATATACCCAGTGTAGCACAAAGGCCTATCATGCTTGTTATGCTTCAACAGCATATTTTCTTATGTAAAAGTGATGTTGGGAATTGCTTCCATCACACTATAACATTGCGGGCATGATACTGGTATATTGTCAGGAGTCTTGAGTTGAGCGAAGCAGGAATCAGCTTGCAGCAAAGCTTCACTCAAAGTTTCGCGACTTTCTTTAGAAAGGCGAAGCAACTTGAATATAGATAGTCTAGCCAGAGTATTAGATAACTGGGCTAAAATATCAAATTTATAGGGTTTCATCACCACCCCCTGACTGGAAGTAGACTTCAACGGGACATCGAAGCGTACCGCTTTCTGCTTTTCCTTTTCAACCACAGCAGGAGCAAGAGACGGTTGAGTTGATGGTGTTTCAACATTCTCAGCTTCCTTGGAGGATCCCTCATAATCTTTGTGGTACTCTTTTCCAGATCTTGTACCAGCAAAAGTTTCTTCTTCAGACTCAGAAGAAGGAAGTACCATATTGCAGGATTTAATCTTCCTTTCCTTAGTCTTATTCTTGTGAGGATTGTTATGAGGTACCTCAGAACCCAATCCAACAGTGGATTTTTGACTTTGAATTTGTAAAGAAAGTCGTATCCCTTTATCATAATTCAAACCTTCTGCCTTTTGAAAGTTATAACCCATCTTCTTCATGAGAAGGATAGATTGCTGACTGTACAAGTGAGTTGGCAGTGGACTTTCAACAGGTGGTTCCATAGAGGAAGAAGAAGAGATCCCTGTAACTACGGGAGAATGAGGAATAACCGTCTTTGTAGCTACGGAAGGAAAAGGATTCGGGATACGAGGAAAAATCCCTGTAGGAGCCTTTTCATAAGCAGCAAAGACTTGTTGTGCCCTGTATAAGGGAATACTATTCATGGCTAGCCACTGCTGATGAGTAAGCTTGATCTTGGCAGGAGGAGCCAGACTTGGAGGACATATGTTCAATCCTCTCAGTCTATCTTCCAAAGGAATGTCGTCCCATAGATGATCCAAATCATCAGGATCTGGAATAACATGAGAAATCATGTTGCAGGTTTTGACTTTCTTATCTTTCTTGGATTTTAAAGTTTTACCTTCATCTTCTATTTCAGGTATTAAGTCAGGATGTACCCACATAATTTCACCATTATTTAATGTAAGAGGCAACAATCCTTCATTTTCCTCCCTGGCAGACAGGATATTCAAAATCTTCATCGTCGCCTTTAGAATTGGGACAATTCCATCTGGTACTTGTTGTGGAGGAAAATCTCCAAATTGAAGAGAAACCATATTGGTCGTAACCGTATGGTCATCATTGGTTAAAGCAATGGCACCATCATTTATCAGCTCTTGGATTTTCTTCTTCAAAACATAGCAAGCACTGGTAGGATAATTAATATATATGTGATAAATACAATATTTAGGATTATCAGTCAAATTCACCTCATTAGGCCTCTTTGGCTCCGGGATCTGGAGTTTACCACTCTTCACCAGACATTGGAATATCCTTGGGATATCACTTTTGTCAAAAGAATATTCTTCTTTTGGTCTGGAAGATTCCTGATTATTCGACGTCATTTTATTCTTGGAAAGATTGACCATAAGTGTGTCTTTTTCTTTCATATTACGATTGCCGAAATTATTACCAGGATTACTTTTCTTTCCTTTATCCTCAGAGGCGAAAATTATCCCATGTTCACGAGCCAACCTACTATTGGTCTCGGCAGAAACTACTGCTATGATAAACGAAGCCCAATCTGTGAATTGGAAACCAGTGAAGACAGCGATGGATGGTTACAGATTCATCTTACATGTATCAATCAGCGCTGAATCTGGCATACCAGGAGGCATCTTTAGAGTCGCCTGTCGGAAACGTTCAATGAACATCCGAGTATCTTCTTTCTCTTTTTGCTTGATTTCTATTAAGGAGGACATGTTCATGTCTATACCTCTTTCATAGAAACGGGAGAGAAATATTGCCTTAAATTCATCAAAAGACGAAATGCAATTGTTGGGTAAACTACGATACCAGTCGTAAGCTGAACCCGTGAAGCATCCTATGAATACTCTAGTGAGAAGAGCATCATTTTTTTTGCAAATGTACAGCCATAATATCAAAGTAATTAATATACTGACTAGGAGAAGCCTTTGCATCAAACAATACCATTGACTGTGGCTTGAATTTCGGTGGAAAGGGTACATCATTCCAATGAGGAGGATAAGGTTGCTTAATCCCTGACCTCTGGAGTTGATCCTTTTGCTTCAAAACTTCAAACTGTGCTTTGAGCTCACGCACTGCTTGAATGGCTTCGCTGGTTTGTGGAAGCACATTTGATTGAAAAGTTGTTGGTTGTACCGTAATCCCCATCGGAGATGGTACATCTTCTGGAATGATGGGATCTGGAGATGTAGAATTTTGGTTAACAGCAGGTTCTTGGATATTCAAAGGTATATCAACCCCTTGGCTATCTTGAGTTGGCGCTGCTGCCTGAATCGGTGTTATAATTGCTGGTTGAGCAGTTTGCTGAGCCGTTATTATCTGGTGCATGCTTTGCATCATGTTAAGCATGTCTTTCATTGATTGCTCAACAACAGTGAGACGTTGTTCTGTATTAACAGATGACGTCTCTGGTTCGTCTCCAATAGCGTAAGATTCAACCTCTCTTGAAGATACAGAAGGATTAGTATAGAAGTATGAATCAATACTATCAGTTTCGGACTCAAGAGATTGAGTACCCCCAGCTTCAGAATCAGAAGTCTACAATTGTCTTTGTTTTCTTGATCGAGTATTCTGATATACTCCTTCAAAATAATCAAGAATTCTATTGAATTGTTGTTGACCTGGGGTTTGGGACGTGTTCCGTCTAGGACGTCGTCCTCTGTTGGTGTGAGATGCCATGTTGACTGACAGATATGACAACTCATCAGCTTGTTTTTAGGGTGCATTAAAATTCAATCGATCAAAAACTGACCGTCTGCAAATCGAGCAACAACATTTGATCACAATCTGGTGACACTCACAGTGATGATTTTCTTGGGGGAGCGTCACGGAAGATTGTCTATTTTTATGCTTTTGCATTAGCAATTCACGTATATCAGAAGGAGTAGAAGGAGTAGTCTTCTTTATTATATTTGGGGTAGCAAAACGTTTAGTTCCTTGGGTATAAAGAAGATTACTGGCTGCATTTGCAGAACCAAACTGTACATTTCTACGCGTTTGGAGTTGTGTGCGCAAATCTTGAGATTTTTTAGCATGAAGGACTCAATTTTTATTGCGTGTGATTTGTAGGTTTGACACTTTGCGTAGAGCAGTATAAGAAGGTTGTTGGTGTAGAACTTAAGTTTTACCAACAATATTTTTATGCTGTATGCATTTAGGTACATTCACATTAGATGTAAAAATATCGTTGCAAATTTTATCTACACTGTCACAGACAGGAAACTTACCTTTACGCGTATAGCGTAAAAATTGATTATCTACCACGTCACAGACGAGAGATTTTTCTTTACGTGAAGAGCATAATTTGTGTGTGTCTATCACGTCACAGACGGGAGACTTATTTTTACACTTAGAAGCACAAGCATTAGAGTCTGCCTCATTACAAATGGGAGACTCGTCCTTATGCACTGAGCATAAATTTTGGTTTTACCCACTGGGCATAAAACTTGATTATCTTCACCATCACAGACGGGAGATAATTTGCCACACTTAGAGTGCAATACTGAAGTAAGGACTGTCTCGTTACGAACGGGAGCCCCTACGACAGGAGTGGGAAGAATTCCCTTGCCCTCAGAAGCAACAGAGAGATCATAAGCTATTTTGGATTTAGGAATCCAAACTTTTCGTGCTTTGCGAGATTTTTGAACATTGGAGCGGCAAGAACCACCCCCAGTTCGGAGCATCTCTTCATAAGCAGTCTGGTCGAAGTGTACAACCAGAGTCTTCTTTGTCGATCCAATCGACACATCATCGTATTGAGCAATTGCCTCCTCGTCAGAGGAGAAGGTCGTCCCCAGCAGAGTCGTCATTTTTGTTTCACTTAACAAAATGCCTGGAAATTAAATTTTGAAAATAAAATGAGAAAAAGTACAAGAAGTACAAATTTGATTCTGGGAAGTATTGCTATGGAAGTCTGATCTATAAATAATCACTTTGTTCCTTGGACCATACGATGATGATGAAGATCACTGCTAGAAGATGAACAATCGGAAGAACTAAGTCACCAGAAAGGTATCGACGCACTTGGGCACTGATGGCGAGGCCGAATGCTTTCCTGCTTTGCTTCACTCTGTTCTGGAAGAAAAGTTGAAGAAGAATACTCCGAAAAATCAAAGTCTCTGGGCTCTGATCTCTCTGTATTCTCTAATTTCCCTATGTCCCCTTATATGAGAAAAATCAGTCTATTTATAGACTTGGCTTCTTGTGCTTAAAAACTCAGCAAAAGTTCCGTCTTTACGCTAACAACTGCCATCCATAACCGAAGTCATCATCTGCATATGTTGACACTTGTCCCATCATTTTAATAAGAATAGGATGCACGTACACACGTTCTTCGAGATGTATGGCATGAAAGCCATGTATGCAAACCACGTTCTGAATTGGAATAGGGCATAAAAATAACCCAAATATACCCTGAGCGTAAAGTAGTAGACTAGGCGTACAATAGCCCTGATGTAGACTTCCCGCGTAAAGTGGTTGTTAAATAACCTTGAGCGTAAAAGTAGCCCAAATAAACCTTACGCACACGTCAACCGTTGAGCGTAAAAACTCGTATAGTCTCCGTGCGTAAAAAAAGCCATATTATGAGCGTAAGATGGCTCAGTCCACATACTAAACGACAAATGGGCCTTTGTGTAAAACAAATTCCTTTGATTTCTGTGATATATGCCATCATTAAATCTTCATGTCAGACTTTGTATTAAATGCAAGACTTGACAGCTTTGTCCAGCGTAAAAGTGGCTAGCCTGTCTTGGGCGTAAAACCATTAGCTTTGACCCGAGCGTAAAATGATTAGCCTACTTCAGGCATAAAGTGATTAGCCTCTCTTTGGCGTAAAGTGGATCAATTTGAATGGAATGATCCATCTCTTTGACTCATTCTTATGAAGAACTTTTTACGCTCCTACAATGACATAGAGAAGAAGATGCACTTAGCCACAGAGGAAAGACTTATTGATATGACTACTAAGGTTAGTCATAATGCTAAGTATACATCTAAGAGGACTAAAACTCAGAAATCACGCAAGCAACACGTTAATCATAATTATGCTTTCATTTATAGGTTTTCAAAGAAGATACAAATGCATGTCAATACAGAAACAAAGAGCACTTTTTCAAAACTTACTTGCACGTACTATGGTACTCAGGGGCACATATTACATTATTGTCTAGCAAGAAAGCTGGTTGACAATCAAACACTTATTAGGAGACCTAAGACTAATCAAAATAGACCCTTCAAGAAATGGGTACCAAAGGATTCATCTACTTGTTGTGTAGGTGGACCCTCAACCCTCTTATGCTAGAAGCAAGTGGATCCTCGATAGCGGATATTCACGACACATGACTGGTGATGCATCTTTGTTCGCTACGCTATCGATGAAGAAAGAAGGGTAAGTTTCCTTCGAAAATAACATGAAAGGTGATATAATTGAAAATGGCACTGTTGGTATGTCTCCTTACCCAGTAATAAAAGACGTTTGTCTAGTTACGGAGTTGAAACGTGATAGTGTATGCCTTGGCTGTTCTCATTAGAAATTTTGCAAAAATTGAGTATCAACGGATTTCTAATGTTTTGTTGTTTTTGTTGCTAATCATGACAGTGGCAAATCATATTGGATATAAACTAATCGACATTTCATGAATGTGCCTGATTTTTTCTTCTTCTATGGAACTATACAAACTAATAATAAGTCGACCTTTCATGAATGAGCATGGTATATTTTCCTTTCTCTGTACATTTGTTAATCAAATGCTAGCAAGGTGTAAGTGATTGCATGTTCTGTGAAAACCTTATTCATGTTCGTTTTCATATTTTCTTATGAATTCCAAATTACCGCCACAGACAGACATACCAAGTTTCTAGTTACTCACAAGAACATGGAAGAGGAGATCAGTTTAATTTCATAATCGTAGAATGTGCAATCAATTAGTATGATGCAAAAAATGTTTCAGGTGAATCGCTTTATCTTGTTCATCTTTAAAGTATGATTTGAACATCCTTGCAACTTGATCCTGAATAATTCTTTGCTATCCTCGGCTAGGGGCTTTCCTTCTTCTGTAGTGTACATGTTGTGTATATTTGTTTGTTTATTTCTGGGAGTGTTAGGAATCATACTTTTCTATCCTCGGCTTGGGGCTTTCTTATTTTGCAGTGTACAAGTTGTGTATGCCTGTTTGTTTATTTCTGGGAGTGTTAGCTATATATCTATTCTATTTTTGTTAGTAGTTTGTTATTCCATTCATTTTGAGCTTTATATTGACTTGATTTATTATTGTATATAATAGGTTATATAAGAGATGCTACTCTGCATACATGTGGACTTGAGCACTTTTGAGGCAGTGGCGATTGAAAGATGACTCTAATTATGTTGGCGCTTGATCGTGAATGGAATGAAGGATTCAACATCTTTTGTATAGATTTATTATATGGCCACAATTTTGTGATATTTTAGTTGGTGATTTGTATTCACATGATTTGACATTATTATGGTTTCAATGAAAGTTAGTCTTTGTAACAATGATTGTGTATACTTTAATGCGATTTTGGATTTGGATCATTAGATATTATTGTTTCGATGAAAGTTATTATCTTTTATAATTGTTGTGCATATTATATGTTTTATGATTCATTGTCAAAGATAAATTTGATTGCACAAAAAAGCAGGATTTTTTTTTAAAAAGATTAAAGAGAATATAAGGCATGCAAAATATGTCCTAATTAATGTATATTTTATACTTTTCATGGCATACAATAAATTTCGTAGTTGACTATTATTTATGGCATGTTGTAGCATGTTGTGCTTTGTGCATTAAAAAAGTGTAATAGAATGCCACAAAATTTTATTAATGATGTACAAAAGTATGTCGTAATATTTTTTTACTAATGACGTGCATAAACACACCGTAATTTCCTTTTAACGACGTACAATGGATGTCATGAATACTTATAGACGGCACACAAGTTGACTTAAGACAAAACGCCAATTATGTTGTCTAACTACCAGTGTTTTACAGCGTGGGCTAATACGGCTTGCGTATGTGCGTCGTCGAAAGCGATTTACGACATGCATAGCGCGCCGTAAAAATATATTTTTCCTGTAGTGTTGCCACGAGCCTATTACATAGTGCTTCGCTACAACGGAAGCGGGGCACTACATAATATACCACTAAGAAAAAGTTTCGTCCCGAAACTTAAGAACATACCTTAATTAACAAAATGAAGGGTACTTCTCCTTCATTTCTGACTCTAGTTCTTTTGTCGGCTGCTCAGCTGAACGGTTGCGCCAAAGAACGCGAACCAAGGACATCGATCGGTTTTGCAGGACCTTTTCTTTATGATCCAAAATTTGTATAGGCTACTCTGAGTATGATAAGTCGGTGTGCAGCTCCAACTGATTGTAGCTAACCACGTGATATGGATCATGCACGTACTTCCAAAGTTGGGAAACATGGAAGACGTTGTGCACTTTAGCCGGAAAGACAATGTAATACCCCTGAATTTTTTAATTTTTATTACTTATTTGAATTAAATAGGGATTTATGGAGTTTTGTAAGTTTTTTTATTAATTAGTTATCATTATAGATGACCTTAGCCATGGTTAAGTTTTAGAATGCAAGATGACTAGGGATTATGGCACGGATAGTGTGGTCGTGTGCTTTGACTAGTGTTTTAGCCATGGTAAGGAAGATCGAGCCATATGTGTGATATAACAAGGAAAACCATGCCAAGTTGCGACTTAACCACTATAAATGATTTAAATAGTTATTTATTAAAGATTATGACTTTTAGGGAACCCGGTTATACCATTCTAGCCTGGACTTCACCTGAACCCAATCTAAGCCCATGTAGACATATAGTGCGTCCAAAGACGTCCATATAGATGTATATTGTATGTACGTTGAATTAGTAATTTATTTTAATGGTTTATTATTTATTTTCATAAATAATGGCTATGTATTATATAAATGTTATTGATACTAAATGGATATTCTTTGTACGGAAAAACTTTTCCTAAATTTATTGGGACCATATATATATATATATATATATATATATATATATATATATATATATATATATATATATATATATATATAATATAGCTTTTATTGATGTATCAGACGCAAAATGTCAAAGCCTATACAAGTAAGCGCGCAAAGCGCAAAGAAATCACAAAACCTAAATACCAGCACGGTAGGTGTGGCTAAAGCAAAGCCTGCCAAAAATGCTCCAGGAGTGGGAGCATCGGGTTCCTTATTTTGAGAATTTGACGAAGGACTTCGCGGTTGAGTTGAGCTGGAGAGAATTGGCGGCCTTCATACCTGAATTTGTTCCGATTTTTCCAGAGGACCCAAATACCAGCAGCAGCGGCGATCTGATGGCTATGGGAGTCACCCCAGTTGCTCAGGAGATCATTGAATCCCCCATTCATATGCCTTTTCCTGCAGCGCCGAGAGAGGTCGCACCAAATCTGGTTAGCTAGATCTCCTGAGAGTAGGATGTGTTCCGCCGTCTCTTGTTTGTGTGAGTAGCAACAGTGGCAGCTGGATGCTAGGCTGTTACCAATGGTGGTAAGAGAATCGTCGGTTGGCAGCTTACTGCGCTGAGCTCTCCATATCAGAAAGGACCACTTGATGGGACGCAGGATTGCCAAAAAGGCGATATAAGTGGCGATGGCACACCGTCGCTCCCCACCTCCCGTCTAGCTGAGGCCATCGAGAATGAGCCTTCGATGTTAGGGGTCCAAATCAATTGGTCCGGGCGGTCGTTGATCCTAATGTTCGTGTCGGTGAGGTCATTCGTCGACTCCGGCCCGATCCAATCTCTGATACGCTTCCATCTCCACCCTGCTGCCGGGTCCTAGAGATCCCGGATCTCGTATTTAGGGGGGGCGTTCGGAGACAAATGGTAGATCCTAATACCAATCCACCGTTCAAGGCCAGGCGATGAATCGCCGCTACCGAGTTACAAGCGAATCAGGGGTTCGACATGCTGACGACCGTGAAGAATGTGGCACCAAGATACGGATGAGCGATTGTTGGCAACGGCTGTGGCAGGGTGAGAGTGTTGGAAGTATCTGGCTTTCATGAACTGCGACCAGAAAGATTGGTGCGTTCTGAGTTTCCTCCATAATTTTATAGAGCAGGCGTCCACGATGTGCATTAATCTGATGAAGCCGAGACCTCTCTCGTCCGTAAGTTTGGCCATCGAGTCCCAACTGGCCCAGTGGTGCTTATCCTTGCATGCCTGGTGACCCCAAAAAAGCTGGCAAATAGAGCCTCCAAGGAGGAGAGGACCTTCAGAGGAGGGGAGCAGACTGCTAGGGTATAGATTGGTATGGAGGATAGAACGTGCTTGATGAGTATCACCTTACCACCTGGGGATAGGGTCGCATTGTGCCATCCCTCGATCTTCTTTCTGACCTTGACTAGCCCACCGAAGATGCCCAAATTAGCCCTGTCATACACAGAGGGCAACCCAAATAAGTAAATGGAGGTTAAGTGGTGGAGAAGGAGGTGAGATTGTTGAGGATAGCCGAGTGGCTCCTGTCGGCTTTATGGTGGAAGTAGATGATACTTTTGCCGCGGTTAATCCGTTGTCCGGAACATCTGGTGTATTTCTCCAGGGTGTTACTTACCACCTCTATAGATCCGATGTCCCCGGAGGAGAAGATGATGACGTCGTCGGCGTAGGTCAGGTGAGTGATAATAGGGCATCCCGTAGTGGAACGGAAGTGATGGAATCTGGAGGTGTTGACCATACTGTTGAGGTTTCTGCTGAGGGCTTCAGCGACAATGTTGAAGATGGTAGAGGATAGAGGGTCTTCTTGTCTAACATCGCGACTAGATTTGAAGAAGCCGTCTGCTTGTCCGTTGATGACAGTGGAGAACCAAGAGTTGCTTATGGATCTGTAGATGATGTCGATCCAAGTTTCTGAGAATTTGAACGCCCTGAGCACCCATATCATGAATTGCCAATCTAAGCGGTCGTAGGCCTTCTCCATATCAAGCTTGATGGCAATGTTTTCCCCTCTTGCTGGGAATTTCATACAAGTAATTATCTCCTGGGCTAGAAGGATATTGTCTGCGATGATCCTTCCTATGACGAAACCACTTTGTTCTTCTGATATAATCTTGGGGAGGATGTGGGACATGCGGCTGGCAATGATCTTGGAGCTAATCTTACTGGCAAAGGTGCAGAGGCTGATCGGACGAAAATCTTTGAAGGTCTTCGGGTTGTCTTTTTTGTGGATTAGGATGAGATTGGCTCGGGATAAGGATTTAGGGTAGCACGCACCTTGAAAGAAAGCCATCGCGGCTTCGATCATGTTAGTCCAGATGATATTCCAACAGGATCGAAAGAAAACCCTGGAGAATCCGTCCGGACCAGGAGCGCTGTGTTCACCAAGGGCCCATACTGCAGACTTGACTTCCTCCGCAGATGGAAGGGATAAAAGCTGCCCATTGTCTTCTTCTTTGATTAAGAGAGGGACCCTATCTAGGAAGGTCTCACCATGGACGACGTTATCTTTGGTGAAAAGATTGGCGTAGAAGTTAGTGGTGGCCAGCTGTATGCTCCGTTGATCTTTGAGTAGGATACCGTTCTCGTCGGAGATTTGATGAAGAGTGAGTTGTTGCCTGCGGCCCCTAACGCAGGTGTGGAAGAACGCGGAATTACCGTCACCCTCTATGTCCTAAGTCAACCTGGCTTTTTATTTCCAAAATTCAGTCTCAACTTTCAGACGAGATTTGAGGATAGCCTTGGTGAGGTTAAGCGATGCGCGTGCCTCAGACGAACGGTTCGTAGCGAACCTAATCTCCATACGATTAACGTCGTCTTTAGCCGCCTTAATCTCTTGGAAGATGTTGCCAAAAGCAGTTTTGCTCTAGGAAGTAAGGGCGCACCTGGTAGCCTTGAGTTTCATCGCCACTCTGATAAGGGGGTCTGAGTGGTTGGCCGACTTCCAAGCGTTATCCTCGATGTTCTGGAATTGAGGGTGGTGCCTCCAGAAGTCCAGGAATCTGAACGGTTTTTTAATGATGTTGGGATTGTTGCTGACCTCAATAACGAGGGGGGTGATCGGATTCCATGGAGTTGTGGTTGGAGAGGTTGGATATTAGGTTCATATTCGACCACCGGTTGTCTACCATGGCACAATCAAGATAGAGTATTGACGATGACCTCCTTCTTGCATGTTGCACCAGGTGAAGGAGTTACCGAAGTAGTAGAGGGGTGAAGGTTAGCCTAGAATATGAAGGAGTTGAAGTCGTTCATGGCCGGTTGGTGAGGAGGGCGACGTCCCATTTTTTCCTTGGGTTTAGAGACCGAGTTAAAATCCCCAAGGCAGAGCCACGGGAGGGTGTTGAGGGAGCTGCGGGTGTCTAAGAGGATGTTCCATAGCTGCTTGCGTTCGATGTAGTCACAGTTGCCGTGTACTGTTGATATAAGGGATAGGAAAGGGAGGGATGGATGTTCCACCTAGCAGGAGAGAACCTGGTCATGATCTAGGACGATACCGAAGATGCAATCGTCAGAGAAGAGGATCCAGATGTCGTGCCGCCCCGCGATGGCGTTCGGTAAACCCAGCTAGAGTTGGATGGATTTGAGTTTCCTCTGGGGGAGTTTGGGTTCGATGATAACTATGATGTCGATCCGATGAATCTTGATAAGGGAGGTCAATCTCCACATTGTGGGTTTATTGGTCAGCCCTCTGACATTCCAGGCTAGGATGTTAACCATTAGCGGTATTTCGATCAAGGGTGGGGTTGAGCTTGTTGGCTGATCTGGTGTTCCTGGTCGGTGGCTCTGTAGCTAGTTTCTTTTTCTTCTTGTTTTGCTTTGTTTTGGTGGTCCTTTGGGTTGTTGCTGGGATTTCTGTCGTCGTCGTTCGGAGGTTCGGATCCTCGGTGTCAGTGCCAATCTCTGGGGGGTCGACGAGTTCTGTCTCGATCTCGGCAAGAGCACTTAGGGGATTGTTGGAGTTCAGGAAGTCGGCTTTTTGGGCTTGACGGATCATGGCCTCGTATTTTGGGCCTAGCGACTGCAAGACCACGACTGGGTGATCGTAGGAGGGTGGTTCGACTAGGACAGAAAGGGTAATTAGCGCAACTGGTTCTCTCTGGCAAGGCCTGGGACGCCTGCAGCTGGAGACTTTGCTGAAGGATGTTAGCTGTATTGACCGTAGTTTGAGATGGGTTGAGGATTTTGGATTGATTGATGAGATTGATGACTGTCGACTGCGAAGCTTCGCCTGGGGGGGTTGAGGTGGTAGAATAGATCGGGGCGGGGAGGGAACTCAACGACATCTTCCCGGGGGTGTTGTCAGTGACCAGAGCGACGATGTTGTCATCTCCTTCGACGAGCGTTGACTTGTCGGGTCGGTGGTTTGCGGGGTCGTCCGTCACCTGAGGAGGGCTAAGGATCTCGAATCTGTTAAGGAGGGAGATCCCTGTAGACTTGATAGTCGTTTCTTTTTGCGGCTTTGAGTGATCGCGAGGGATGCGGGAGCAGTCACTTTCAGCAAAGTGAGAGTGTGAGTTGGGGAGGGGGAGGTAGGGCCTGGGGTGGAGATTTTTGCCGCCCTCGGCAGAGGGGACCTTTTATGATTTTTGTTCTTGAGCTCCGGGTTGGCTTTGCAGCAGTGTTTCGAGAGATGGCCTCTAATCTGGCAGTGGTTATATATATATATATATATATATATATATATATATATATATATATATATATATATATATGTGTGTGTGTGTGTGTGTGTGTGTGTGTATATACACATATATTGGTATAATAAACTTTGGGAGTATTACTATTTTCAAATTATTGGAAATTATGTATTAAAACTTTGTTAAGGTTATTTGAATAAAATAACATATATACAAAAGGTTTATATATGAATATATATATATATATGGGGGTGGGTGAATAGCATATGATTCTTGTGCATCTAATTAATTCATTATTTTTTGGAAACTTATTTATATTACATATTCTATTTTTAAATCTAAGAGAAATACGGTAAAGTGGAGTAATATATATACATATATAGATTTTCAATTAATCAGTAGATAAAATATTGTGTACAAAATATTGCTTCGGTAATATAAATTTAACTATTATTTAAAAAATAATTTTCCAGATTTTAATAATATGTATAAAGTTTTTGCAAAGGAAAGAACGAAAAGGGGAAGTATATATGTATAGATAGATATAGTTATATATTGAGAGAGAGAAAAAAAACAATTATGTGAACAATGCTTGACACTGTTCACTACCCCTTCTCCTGATTCCCCGAGCCCTATCGTAGGAAAAAGAAAAGGAAAACCTTGGGTTAAATTTTCCAAACCCTATCAAGTCTAATTCAAATTCAACCGGATATTTTTTGTATGGATTCTTGATTAGGCTCTCATCAATTTAAGTCTAAAATCCACATCAAAAATCTTATCAGAAACCAATATAAATTAGGTTTGCAAACTAAGGATATATATAAACCTCCATTCAAGTTAAGATAAAAAAGCCTAAGAAGGAGCTGTCGCGGACACCTTGTGATCACCCGGGAGTCATCCTCGAAGTCCTAGCGACCACCTCGACACGCGTGCAAGGCCGTAGGGTCACCACCGACATACGCTGGGACAGATTCGCACATGTGCGTACAGCAGCCCGCAATAGTAGGCGCAGCAACAGCAGCAGCGCAACACATGTACCCATGTTTCGACATCAATTTCTTCCTCATCGTTTCACGATTCTTCGAGCTGTAAATACCTATGTAGAGCTTACCTGACCATCTAGATGGCCCACCTCGTAGTTCATCGAGGAATTGGTCCAACGAGTCAAAAAATTGACTCGAAAATCCCTAAACAACTATTTTCTTACAGTTTGAAAATAGTCCAACCACCCAATTTGTATTCTAATTCCTATCAATCAAGTAGGAGCTTTTAAAAACTTTTTTGAATAGAAAATTAGAGCACTTGTAGCACTTTCATACCCTTTTTATAGTTTGTGTTTTTATTAACTATATACGAAGAAATTTGTTTTCCAAAATCAAGAAAAACCTATGTAAACTGTTTAGAATTTTTAGAAAAAAACAACCGATACGACGTGCGCCCCGACAAACCGAATGACGTGGTCGCGAACCGAAAGCATCGAAAGGTGCGTATCGGCTTCGTGGACGTGTAGGCTTCGACGGAATTCAATTGGTTGTGTGTGCCCGACGAATTTGATGCGTATCCGTCAAAATTTACCGTATCGACTTTTTTCAAAATTCCTCAATTACTATGTGCACGTTCGTCGAATCTAGACGAAACTTGCACTGACAGGACTATATCGTTTTTTGGTCCTGTATGCCAAGTTTGGTCCGATTCTGAGACAGTTGACCGGATCGCCATTTTGCGGGTCCTACGATCCGACTCAACGAGCGAATTTGTGCACGGCCTGTCGAAATCCAACTTTAGACATACCGTTGGGTTCGTTTCGTCAAAATGAATTCGTAGACATGTAGTTTGATGACTTTAGAGACCATAGACTCTGGCATATTTTTCGGTGCAAAGTGTCTCCAACGGCGGACCCCATTTTGATCCAAAATTACCGTTTTGCTCCTGTATTCAGAATTGGACTTATGGGTAGGCTATTCTAGCTATTTTGCTTATTCCAGGAATGTTGGCAATGTCTGTTTCAGTATCCGAGGTCAGTTGCAAGAGTTCAGCTTTCACGGACATTTGATCTGACAGGTTATTTAGACGTGGTTGAGTCCACACCAGGCATGTACACCTTGTCAAACTTTATAGTACTTACATGCTTTTTTATATTGCTATTTTCCATATCTTATTATGTTCATGTCTAGAGATTTATTTCTTTGTCTATGCCATGATCCCCTAACCTATTTGACTTAGGCTACCAGTACTTGATAGACTTGACCTGATCGTGATTATTTTCACTTGACCCTTACTTGTTATTAGACGTGACTATACCTGATCACCTCGTTCGTAAGCTCCTATCGAGTGTGAATGAGCCTTATTATAGTTGGGGATTCCCCATCGGCTACTGACTATAGGATTGTGAGCTTCCATCGGGCTGTGGTTGCCCCGACTTACTATTAGTTGCGCTTGATAGCACTATCTTTGACGGTATACCATTTATACTTATTCTCTAGTCTCATATTGTTCCTTGTACCATTTCCTATTTTCTCGTATGTTATTTATTGTACAGTAGGCATGTATATTATGTGTCTTACTAGTCCCCTGAGGACCTGATGATCTCTCCAGGCTTAGACAGAAAGGAGGCTCACGATTCTGGAGTCGAGGTAGGCGACGTACCTTCGCAGGAGGAGGAGATAGTGGCTGAAGACTTCTTTTGAGACATGTCTCTTTTAGACTTGATACTTTATTTTGTTCCTTTTTCAGTGGACCTGTAGTTAATTATTTATTTCTTTATACTGTGGTTTCGGGATGTCTTACCCGCATAGTTATTATTTATATTTCATGTTGGACAAATCTTTCTCATTGGTATTGTTTTATTGGACTTGATGTCTCGTGTCTTATTTTCTGTGTGGATGAGATTAGCTGTGACATGTGACTTATATTATATTACTGGATTGTTATTATTATTTACAACTTTAGCATTTTGCCAATGGGCTTACTTTGAGATTTGGCCCATTGGTGAAGTGTTGCTGGCATGTACCGTATCCTGGTCCTATACGTATTTTGGGACTGGGGCGTTACATATTGGCCCATGCTGGTCAATGTTAATTACTTCGGTTGCGTTACTGTACCGACGTGAGCCTGCGAATAGGATAGGAAAGACCCATAGGAACTCATCCACATACTTGATCTCCTTCTTTGATTTTATTTTCGAACTCTCGTTTGATTGCCTTGAATTGCTTCTTGCTTGATTCCTTTCCTACCGCGAGTCTTATTTCTCGTACGATAGAATTTAGGAAGATGACTCATCCTAGGTATATATATGCTCTATTAATTCAGTTACACTATTAGTTAAACTCTTGAAAGTTGGATAGAAAGCCTCACCAAGTAGCTTCCAATGTCCTTATGACCCAATTAATAAAGTATAGTTGAATGACACTGAATATAAGATAGTGTAGAAGGATAGGGTTACCTAGACTCTAGAGTCTTAGAGGCCCATACCCCAATTGGATGACCAAACCCTTAGACAAAATGATAGCAGGAAAACTGTAGAGACACAAACACCGGACGAGTCTTAGACCTTGATGAACTTGAACTACCTGTGCTTTCTTTCAAATCATATTCTCGCGTACTCATATAATTTGACTATCTTGACTGATGCTGCTATTATAGCCTATTTTTGCAAGCTTATTCTTTATCGAGCTTGTTTAGGACAAATATATTATTGGGGACGTCCACTAACATATGGTCCATTTAGAATCAGTGTATTATGGTCTGATCAACCTAGTGCACTTGGTTCGCTCTTCTTATGGTTATTCTACGTGGATTGAGAAATAGTTAACAAATGCTTGCCCTCTAGGATCTCATCCACAACTGCCTTAATAACTCTCTTTTTCGAACTATTCAATCACCTTTGCAACCCAGCAATTGTATTCAATCCTTGAACTCTCTATTATTTTATGTCTTCACCTATTCTGGGAAGACAAACACTTGTATTTGAGGGAGGGTATCCGTATGGACCCCTTCCTGATCAGGCGAGACAGTTTGTGCAAGCTAGACAGCAGGCAGGAGCACAACAACCAAGACAGGCCTTTGCCATGAGGATTGAAGACGGAACAATGACTCAAGAGGCAACAGAAGGTAATAACTTGATTTTGTGTTAATAATAGAAGTAGATTATTAGTTTACGCTAGTTTGGTGCATGTTTGCTAAGGAATAACCATAGAGACAAAGCACACTCTAGAGACATTTTGGAACCATAGACATATTTTTTTTCTTTACTGTAGTGAGTGATTTTAATTTCGATGACGAAATTCTTTTAAGGGGGGTAGAATGTAACACCCCTGAATTTTTGAATTATTTTTTATATTATTTATTTGACTTAAATAGGGATTTATGGAATTTTGTAAGTTGTTTTATTAATTAGTTATCATTATAGATGACCTTAGCCATGGTTAAGTTTTAGAGTGCAAGATGACTAGGGATTGTGGCACAGATAGTGTGGTCGTGTGCTTTGACTAGTATTTTAGCCATGGTATGGAAGATCGAGCCATATGTGTGATATAACAATAAAAATCAGGCCAAGTTGCGACATAACCCCTATAAATGATTTAAATAGTTATTTATTAAAGATTGTGACTTTTAGGGAACCCGGTTGTACCATTCAAGCCTGGACTTGACCTGAACCCAATCTAAGCCCATGTAGACATATGGTGCGTCCAAAGACGTTTATATAGATATATATGGTATGTATGTTGAATTAGTAACTTATTTTAATGGTCTATAATTTATTTTCATAAATAATTGCTATGTATTATATCAATGTTATTGATACTAAATGAATATTCTTTTTATGGAAAAACTTTTCCTAAATTTATTGGGACCATTATATATATATATATATATATATATATATATATATATATATATATATTTCATTTTTTTATAAAGAAAATTTTATTGAATGAAAGTAACAGGAGATAAGGAAATTACACCATATTAAAAGCTAAAGAAATTCGTAGGAACATGTAACTTGTGTTTGTATCTAGCCAGCGCCTTCGATACTTGCCGTCGAACTTCTCTTTCAATCTGAATTACCGAGAACTTGTACTCCTCATACCGCCATTTATTCATGTTCTTCCAAATTACCCACATGACTGCTCCAACGACTACCTCCTTCATATGTAGATTAAGTTTTTGCCACCAGTGATTGAAACACTATTGTAATGGAATAGGATGATGCACCGGCACCCTAAAGGAAATACTGAATATACTCCAAATCATATATGCAAGCTCACCGTCACCGAAAATGTGCTCCAGCGTTTCCTCGGACGGTTGATTGCAACAGTGGCATTTCGAAGGTAGGTAGAAGCCCATTGTACATACCATATCATCAGTCGGTAGCTTATCATGCAAAATGTGCCATAATAAAATCGACCACTTCACGGGCATGCAAGAACTCCAGATATGCTTAAATTGTACCTGTTGAGGTGTAGGTATCCTGATTGTCGCCCATGCTGCAGATACAGAGAACCGCCCTAAACTCATTGAAGTCCAAACCCATTCTCCGTTGTCTGCATTGGTTATATATTGATCAGCAAGCTCTCGTCCCTTAAGCAATCGTTTCCAAATATGGGAACACTTTTGAGGAGCTCCTGCAAGTTCCAAAGGTTGAAACTTGCAATAATGCGCTAAAACAAAACGTTGCCATATCCTATCCCTTGTTTTCAGCTTCCACCACAACTTTGCAGTAAAAGCATTCATAGTCTCTTGCAAGCATCTAACCCCAAGGCCAGCTTCATCAATCGGTCTCGCCATAGTTTTCCAACTCGACCAAATATGCTTCTGAATGCCCTCAACGGAACCCCAGAAGAATCTCACGAACATGTCCTCAAGCCGATTTAGAACCATTTGTGGTGGATTACACGCCGCTAAGGTGTACATAGGAATTGAAGTCAAGACAGATTTAATAAGCACCAATTTACCTCCATAAGATAAAGTCTTCTGCTGCCAGCCCTCTAGACGTCGTCTCACTTTTTGGATTAGCTCTTCATATATCGAACCATTCCTCATTCCCACCGTCATCGAACAACCAAGATATATGAAAGGCATAGTGGCAATCCGGAAACCCGTAATGGCTCTAATCTCCTCATGTCGCTCAAATGTTTGTGGTACATAGATAGATGATTTTGCCGCATTAATACTCTGGCCCGAGACACCCACATAGCGGCACAATATGCCATGAATCAACTGAACAGACCTAACATCTCCTGAAGAAAATAATAGAATGTCATCGGCAAAAGCCAAATGACTGATCGCAGGGCATCGACTAGGAGAGTAATAGTGAGAGAAAGAGTTGTTTTATAGCAACTTGTTCAAGTTTCGAGAAAGAACTTCAGCAGCAAGAATGAATAAAGCTGGGGATAGCGGATCACCCTGACGGACACCCCTGAAAGCTTTAAAATAACCAGAAGTAACACCATTAATAATGGTCGAATACCAGATATTATTGATTAACCTGAATACCATACTAATCCACTTCTCATCAAAACCAAACCTCCGCATTACATCCATTAGGAAGCTCCAATCTAACCTGTCATAGGCTTTGGTCATATCCAGTTTTATAGCTATATTTCCTCCTCGGTGCTTGACATTCATCATGCTAACTGTTTACCAAAACAAAAAGTTCTTTTTATTTCACAAACTTTGTAAGAAGATTACAATTGAATTCTGGAAAAGTATCCGATCTGAAGACGATCGCTTTATCCCTTGGACGATGTGAACTTTGAAGACGATAGCCTCTGAAGAATGCAGCAGCACTTGGGCAAGAACTCCTGATCTCTGGTGATAATAATGATCTGATCTCTTTAATGAAGGACTTGAAACTCTATTTATAGAGTTCTAGAAATAACTAATTTGTAGTTATTCTGAATTACGCAGGCTGGATTGTGCAGGCATTGGACTGCGCAGACTACCAGTTGTGCTGGCTTTTGGTGGTTACCCAATCATGGGCTAACTGTATTTAGACGCGTGGCATTGTCTGATTGAAATGCGCTTGGTCGTGTACAGGAAGCTGCCACGTGTTGAGCAATTAATGGCATGTAAGCCACATATAAAATGTCAGTTATCTTGATGGATCGCACCACTTGAACAGTGCTAGCTTCAGACTGCGCTGGGATCGAACTACACTGAAGAGGATCTGGCAGACTGTGCTTCGGTTGGGCTGGCAGACTGCGCTGGCTTTTAGCAGCTGGACCGCGCTAGGATTTGGACAGCTGTCCTAGAATGCGGTGCGGCTCGAGAAACAAAGAGACTCCTCGCCTTTCGGGCTGTCAGTTGTCAGAAGATCTGATTTCGTGTCAGGTAATGATGACGTTGCCACGTCAGCATAGCGCGCTTGGATACAAGTACAGTTCAAACTCGCGCAGTTGATTTGTTGCGCAGTCTGCTTCCTGCGCAGTTCATTTGAAGGGTGCGCAATTTGATTTTTATTGCCTTTTTGATGGGTGCAACTTGATTTTTAGGACCTACAAGACCCCCTTCAAAGTTTTCAAAATTTGAAAATATTCAAAGTTTCAAAATACTTTGAATTTCGAATTTTAAAATCAAGTTGCGCAAGTTGCGCTTTGATTGTGCGTTTGAAGGAATCAGTTCCGTCTTTTGTGGCGCAATCGGAGATAGCTGTTACACTTGAAAAACTATAAATAGTTTCTTTTTTTCTTTCTTTCATCCTTTACTTATTTTTGAATTACTCAAGAGACAAAAGTTTATCTCCTTCTCCGACTACTTCTTCTCCTTTCCGTCGACGACAGTGATGGCTCCCAAGCGTACAACCACTGAGAAGGGCAAGGCCCCCGCCGAGCCTTCGACTCGGGTTGCGCCCCAAATTTTTCGTCATGAAATAGGTCATCCAGCATTGCAAGTTAAATGACGAAGATCAAAACCCTTTTTAGGGTTCTTGATATTTTCAGACTTTCAAACCTCTCTCTTTTTAGAGATTGATGGTATGTGCACCACCCTGTTTAGGGTTTCGGTTGCATTCGCGATAGTTTTCATTTTTATGAAAACTACACTCTTGCACAACCGGATGGAAAGCGCTGACAAAATGTTCGACACAATCTATCGTTTTGCACAAGTCAGTTGTGTCAGCGCAAACTGATGTCTTGCACAAGTATGTTAGCGCAAACTGATAACATGCGCAAGCTGACTGTGCTGGCGCAATCTGACAATTTGTATAAGCTGAATATGTTGGCGCAATCTGATAACTTGCGCAGGTTGATTGTGCTGGCGCAATCAGATAACTTGCGCAAATTGATGATCTTTTGTAGAAACTTTTGATTTTGTATGTACTGATCCTTGTTTCTTTATTTGATGTAGTTAACCTCCGAGAAGACCCCAACTATGAGGTCTTTGCAGGATCTTTGGCTGAACCTGAATATAAAGAAGATCTATCTCATGTGACATTCCCTCAGTACGCCTTACCGTAATCTCGGTAAGCCGTATTGATTGCACAGGACAATGAGACTTTGCTGTGTTTGATGAACGGGCAGCCTCTGCAAACTACTGACACCATCACTCATAAGAAGCCGTTGTTCTTGTTTGGTGAGGCCATTGACAAGAACTCTCAGCCAAGACCTCGAATAGAACAGAGACTTATTCAGAGGGGCGAGAAGACAATCCTTCTGCCGGAGATCTCTAGATGCCTTCCTCTATCTCGATATGCCTTTGCAAACTATCCCAGAAGGAAGGAATGGGATATAACTCTACTTCAGCAAGCCCGAACAGGGAACATCTGTGTCAAGAAGGGGCCTCGCAATAATAATATATTCTACAGTTCCTCTGATCGCCATAGCTCCTTGCTCAGAGGACTAAAGCCTGGCTGTTTCCCGCCAGAAGATTCTTCCTTGCTGCTACCAGTGAGAACTCCGATACTCGCAAACGAGTTTACGAAGGTAGAAGGAAGGTATCCGGATCAGGAGTTGCGGCTGATAGGTCTCATAAACCCGGATAATAAGAGATGGATCTGTATAGCCAATTGGATATTGGCCCAATTTGAAGAACGGCTTAAGGAGATTGATCTATACCAAGCAGTGTATGCCACTGTTTATAGCTTTCCCCCTAATCCTCACTTATTCCTCGCGTTGGCTGAGAGATACAACTATAGAATCAGGACTTTCATGATGCCCCGTGGAGAGATTGGGTTAGCTTTGCACGAGATAAAGTACATCTCTGGCCTGCCAATGGAGGATATCCCCTATGAAGAGTTTGTCCCAACAAACTATGAATTGGACAAACTGCGCCAAGAGAACGCTGATATGGTGACTGTGTTTGAAGAACTCCTTTGCCACTACAAGATATGTTCTCTTTACTACAAGAGTGGCACATCCGGAACATGCTACTCTACCAAATGGCTGTCGTACTTTTTCCTCAACCATATCATTGAGAAGAAGACCAAGGAGCACGAGAACTTCCATCCCGACTACTTTCGACCACTTAGCAATAGCAAAGTGATAGGGCTGATGGAGACACATAAAGATATGGATATCAAGATCAAGGATGATCTCCAATGTCCTCCTTTCAAGGAAAGAGACATTATTGAGAGTTATATGAGGATGGGCTATAGGCCCATATCGAAGGAGGCCCAGCTGGCGGGTTTCTTCACTTATTGGCTCCGACGATACGTCATCCCGGGGGCTAATATAGTCGACCGCTTCCACCGCGGTGTACTTTTTGCTGCTGTCCGTCTGGTCTTCGGCTACCGGATGGATCTGCTGTCAGCAATGACATGCAGGGTGAATGTCGTCCTTCGCCTCTACGTCGATTTAATGATTAAAGGGAAAGGAGAGAAGGGCAGTTTTCTTCGGGTAGAGCTGCCATACACATATTTGTTCGGATGGCTGCTTTTGCATCATCCTTCATTAATGAATCCGGATATGGGAGCAATGGTGGCAGCTTTTTGAGAAGATTTTCTGGATACAAGTGGATTTATACCACTTTGAGAGATTGTCGACCCGCACTCAATCTCGGTAGAGGATGGAGCTTCTACTGCGTTACCCCTCCGGTCGGTTATGAACATATGTCTACAAATCTTGTGGACTCCGGGTAGATACAGCCTTTGGGCCACACAGCTTTTGATTGGCTGAGGACAATCCGATCGTCACACCTGGTATACAGGTTCGAGGATGAATGCTATCTCGAGCCTTATCTCCCTAGCCGTTTTGTTCGCCAATTCGGTTATAACCAGTTCCACGTAGGTAATACTATCACATGCCTACACAAAAAAGGGTTTTTGATTGATGGAGCCCAGGCCTCGACATATTACAATGCTCGGGACACGAGGACGATGTTCTCGATGCCGTCCAGAAATGATCGAGGTCCTCGTATGCTGTATACGTACTCGATCTTCTATACATCAGCAAACACTTTTGCTGAAAACTTCAATCTGGCAGACAGCTTCGCGACTGCGACTCGGTTTAAGAAAGGAGCACCTGTTCTGGAGCTTCCTGGAAATGATGAAGAGCATGAGCCAGCCGATGCACCATTAGAAGCTTCGAGAGACGCCAACTTTCCTGAAGAAGTCAATGAGCCGCTGCGCGTCTCTCTAAAAGTTGTAAGATCTCCGGCCAAGGAGAAGAAGAGGAGGGCAGAAGAACCTTCTTCTCCAGTCTCTAAGAAGAAGCTTGTTTTAGAATCATCGGAAACGGTCACTACCCGGTCGCAATCTCGGCAATAGGCTGAGTCAATTCAGAGAGAAGAGGCGACGACCCCGACCTTCATTCAAAGACAAGATCTTGTTATAGACGTAGAGAGCCCGGAGAGACCTCTACACAGAAAGAAAATAGTCTTCAGAAGAAAGAAAGTAGTCACTCCTCCAAGACCTATCCTGGCATCAGTCCTGACTAGTGCGGTCGTCGGAGTTATGATGCCGTCTCCTACACCTGCCCCTGAGCCCAGACAGGAAGCTTCCAGTACAGAAAAGAGGGACGAGGTTGTACAGACAAGAGAGGAGATCGCGAAGACAGAGGATAAAGCTGCAACAACAAGAGGGGCGACTGCAACTCTGATTCCGATCAACGAGTCAGAAACGTCTTTCGACGTACCGCGATCTCCTACACTTGCACCGAAAACTGCCCATCTTCCAGCTTCTCCAAGATTACTTCGTGCTGAAGAAGACAAATTAATGATTGAGGCTCTAGAAGGCTGTGACTTCGGATTCCATGATGATATAGATCCGGTCATCGCAAGTGATAGTGAGAAAGCCCGAGAAGAAGGGGCGGATGATGAAGGAACATCAGTAGAGACCGTTGATGATACTCCGAATCTGGAAGAGGATGCTGATGCTTATGCATCCCAAGAAAAGAATGATGTTAATGACATAGCACCGGAGGAAGCTACTGTCACTGATCCAAGAGGTATTAGCTGATATTGTTAATCTTCTTTTATAGATTAAATGACTGACATCTTAACTTTCATTTATGCAAAAATTAAATCTTCTCCAATTCCTCCAGTATGCACTGATATAGTGCCAACGACAGCAATAGCTAGCAGCAGCCGACATTTTTCAGGTGGCTCCGAAGCAAGAAGTAGTCAGGCAGTGATGTTTGAACCTACTTCTGCGAGGTTGCAACCCAAGTCAACAGACGACAGACCCAGCAATGGTAAGCTTGCCCTTATTTTTGATCTTTTTCGATAGTCGCAAATGACAGCAAACTGATGGTGTTCATTTGATTTCACAGAGGAACATCTAGGAGGGGCGACTAGCTCCACCATGGCTCTCTTGTCTAGAAAGACTTCAATTCATGTTCAAGAAGCTGAAGTCCACCTGTACAAGCATCTGCTGCTTCAACTTCCACAGGAGTAGCTGCTACACCTGGTGCAGCAGCTACCAACAGATTTATAGTTGGTTCCTACACCAACCTCTTCTTTGCTTCCTTAGGACCCTTAGTAGAAAGGGTAATGGATAGAGAGAGTGTTGGTTTCATCACCGTTAGAAATCCAACTACTTATTTGATCAGCGCCATCCGAAGCCAGGGTGATAAAGCTCAAGCTATCTATCTTGAACATATACTGGATGAGCTAAAGGAGTCAATTAAGATTTACAAGGATCTTAATCGAGGGGAGATAGAACCCCTAGTGAATGCTGAGTTTCAAAAGATGACTCGAGAAGCTGCGGCCACAAAAGCTGCTTTTCAGACTTTCTTGGACACTTATGCTACAAAGGCTTCAGAGTATGATTTCCAGATGGAGATGATAGCGTCTGCTGCTGGAGAGAAAGAAAAGAAGGTTGCTGAACTGAAAGCGGAGTCTGACCGTCTTCAAGAAGAGTTGAGAATCGTTCAGCTTGCTCTTGAAGAAGAGACTACACATCATGAAGCTGTCGTTCAACAACTTGACATTCTAACTCGTAAGAAGAATGAGTTTGTCAAGACGCATCAAGTTGAAATCACTAGCCAACTAGTAACTTTGCCAACCTTTGACGATGAATCTGGAATGGCGGAAGCTAGAAGGCGGGTGTTGGATTTGCGTGATGGACGACTCCAATCTTTAAAGCAGCAGATAGCTAACTTGATGACACCTCCAGCGGAATAGGAAACTTTTTTGTATTTTCTCTTTTGCTATATGTCTTTTTTGTAATGCCTTTTATTTTAATCAATAAAAAGACATTATTTTTGTGGCTCTATTATTTTTTGCATATTCCATTAAGGATATAAATAATAGCGATGGAAAATATATTCAGAGGTTTAGGACATGATTTATTTCTTGATGTAGAAAATAATTATATTCATTATATCTGCTCAGAGGTAATGTGGATATGGCAGAATATAATTTGTTGAATATCATTATTTCGGTAGACAACTTAATCAGAAATAAATACATGACAAGTTGCTGATATGGATGAACGGATGAATCGTCAAAATGAATGTAATGAACGGCTGAACCGTCAGATGGAATAGAATGAACGGGTGAACCGTCGAATGAATGGAATGAACGGATGAACCGTAGGATCTATGGATGAACGGGTGAACCGTCGGATGAATGAAATGAATGGGTGAACCGTCGAATGAATGGAATAAACGGATAAACCGTCGAATGAATGTAATGAACGGGTGAACCGTCGGATGAATGTAATGAACGGGTGAACCGTCGGATGTATGGAATGAACGGATGAACCGTCGATGGATCTAATGAACGGGTGAACCGTCGGATAGATGTAATGAACGGGTGAACCGTCGGATGGA
Source organism: Iris pallida (assembly GCA_029216955.1). Taxonomy (NCBI): domain Eukaryota; kingdom Viridiplantae; phylum Streptophyta; class Magnoliopsida; order Asparagales; family Iridaceae; genus Iris; species Iris pallida. The sequence goes on from JANAVB010034417.1 coordinate 77,052,837, forward strand.
TGTAATGAACGGGTGAACCGTCGGATGGATATAATGAACGGGTGAACCGTCAAATGAATGTAATGAATGTTGCAAAGGACGCGTTGCTTTGTTGTTTCCAGAATCTCTGCTTATAAATAGAACATAAATTGAAATGGAATAATCACTTAACACAAAAATTTTATCTGAAGATGCATCCAAGAAAGCTGAGATTGTCCCAAAGGTTGAAGAAATCACAGAGGATCCTCCAGCCGAAGTAAACCAGCCAAAGCAGACAGAGGCGGACGAAGGTTCGTCTGCACCCAAGCCGCCGCGGGATATCTTGGACTTCCTACTTGAACCAGGGAAGACTGAAGAAGAAGATGCCATGAGGATGGCTGCTTGCAAGTTCCTGGTGGGTTCGACCAAGGATGTTCTCGGCTCTTTTGCCGATTACATTTTTGAAAAGGATGGTAGTGGTCCTCATCCTATCTTCAAGAAGGACGATAGTGATTCTCATCCCTGATATCTTGTAACACCATTTATGATAAAATAAAATAAAATTTTATTTATGAACTATTTTGTCGTATTTACAAGAAATTCCTTTTACATTCATACATAGTACTTTTTAAGGAATTTGCCATTGATAGGCATCATTGCAACTCGACCGTCGAGCTCTGTGAGTTGATAGGCTCCATTTGAGAAGACTTTGCTCACGATATATGGACCTTCCTACTTCGCGTCAAATTTGTCCTTGCTCATATGAGTCATGGTCATAGGACGTCTGACGGTTAGAACCAGTTCTCCTTTCTGAAAATCTCTGACTTTAACTTTGCGATTGAAAGCTTTTGAGATTCGGACTTGATATAACTCAATATGTTGCTGAGCCAATAACCGTTTCTCGTCGAGCTCTTCTAATTCTTGAAGTTGAAGGAGTTTATTATTCTCTGTAGTGAGCTCGTTGGAAATGGCAATCCACATGGTTGGGATCTGAAGTTCCAAAGGTAGAACTGCTTCACAACCATACACAAGAGAAAAAGGTATACAGCCGGTAGGGTTACGGACAGTAGTGCGATAGGCCCATAGACACTCTCCGAATTTCTCACTCCAATTCCGTTTGTTAGTAGATACAAACTTCTTAAGGAGTTTGATAATAGTCTTGTTAAATGCTTCAGCTAAACCATTAGCAGCAGCATTGTAAGCCGTCAAAGCGATATTGTCAATTCGATAATCGTCACAGAACCTAGTAAACATCTGGCTAATGAACTGTGGTCCATTATCGTGAATGATCCTTCGAGGTACACCAAATCTATAGATGACATAGTATTTGACAAAGTTGATGACGCTACTGGTCTTAACTTTAGCCAGAGGTATAGCTTCAGCCCATTTGGAGAAGTAGTCGGTTATAGCTAGTATAAACCGATGTCCTTTAGAAGAAGGAGGGTTGATAGGACCTATAATATCCATGCCCCAAGCTTCAAAAGGCCAGGAAGCAGCAGTTAGATGCAAAAATTCTGACGGTTGGTGAATAAAATCTGCGTGGATTTGACAAGCTCGACATTTTCTTACATACTTGATGGCATCAGATACCATAGAGGGCCAGTAGTAACCCATGCATCGGATACGATCCTGTAGCTTAGGGCCTGGTTGATGTGCTCCGCAAACACCATCGTGAGCTTCACGTAACACTTGCTTTGCTTCATCACCAGCAAGACAGCGTAAGAGAAGACCGTCATAAGTCCGTCGATAGAGGGTCTTGGTAGTCTGGTTGTAGTAGAATCGAAGAGATCGCCGACGAATACTCGTAGCCTCCTTGGGATCTTCAGAAAGTATATCATGAACCACAAAGTTAATAAAAGGAGCTCTCCAATCTTCACTGATAACATTGGCTTCAGTATGATTACTAAACTCAATATTACGATTGTTTTCGAGGCAAAATAATTCCCGATTAGAGACAACCACCACCTGCTGTCTTTTGACAGGAATGACTAAGACTGCTGCAAGATTGGCTAAAGCATCTGCTTCAGTATTGCAAGCTCGGTGAACATATTCGATGAAGAAAGCTTTGAATGATGTCGCCATATTGATTGCCGCTTCATGATAAGGCACTAGATCGTGATGATGAACTTCATAGGTTCCTCTAACCTGGTTATGTCACGACCCGCACCCACTGTAAGGGTACGAGAACGTAACAACGCCCAGCCTACGCCGCAGTGTCGGCGGTAGAGCGCTGTTCTAGGTCAACATACATCTAATAATATATATCTAAATAGTTTATACTCCCCGAATGGGGGTGACATAACAGTAAAACTCAATCACAACTAAGGAAGAGATAGCACGAAATGAAATAGCACTCAAGGAAGTAAATAGATGAAATAGCAGTAGTCTAAGATAATCCCAGCAATATTCAACAGTACAAGGTCTCAGATGAAAGAATATATACAACTCATAACTCCACATAAAGTCTAACTAAGACATGTCTCAAGACTGTAAAAAGTAAGATAAGCCTAAATAGTCTAGTCTAGGCAATCGGGGTAATCTCCTCAGCTAGAGCTGGGTCCTCCTGAGGGTCCAGCTCGCAGGTGTCATCTAAGGCTGCCCCGTAGTAAGTGTCCAGGCAGGCCTCCTCCTCTTCCTCTGTAATATTTTCAATAGGTCCAGTCAGGACAGGAGCGAGCACAGTACATCTCAACAATTCATAGTAGGTTAGAAAATATAAACATGTAGTAGAGTAAGATACAGAAAACTGAAAGGAAATACATGATGAAAAAGAGAGAACTGTATGTAAATAGCTACTGTATATAGAGAACTAATAGTGGCTAGTGAAGCAGAGTACAAGATAGCACATGTGAACAGGACAGATTTGTACATGATCTACACTAAAGAGTTTGCACATGATCTACACTACAATGGAATTGTTCACATGACTACTAGCACTCCCCCGTTTTCCCCAATCAATACATAAGGATCTAAACAAGTTATGTTATTGTACATGATATCACATGGGGCCCATAAAGGGTACACATGATAGTATACATGAGGGCTCCGTGAACATGAGAGTACAAGATTCACAATAGTGTACATGTATAATGAAAGCACTGGAGTACATGATGAAAGTAAAACGCACATGACATAATGTACCCGATGCTCCCGAGGGGGATAACATCGCATGAAGAGATCCATATAGTACTAATCCGTGATAATGTCGTGACAGCATCAAGTAAGGTAATCTAAAGCAGGAATATAATTCTAACAGGATATAAAATGATCAGAGAATGTACTCGCCTGTATCTAAGTGTCCAATATGAAAAGTACCGTCCAAGGAGTGGTGTCTGGCTCCTAATCAAAACAACACAAGTCACAACAAGTCCAAAATAGTAAAATAGAGTTCTACTATGCATTCTACATGATTCTAGGTCGATCTAGGCCAAAGTCAACTCTTGGTCAACTCTGGTCAACCCTAGAAGTTAAACTAGGTCAACCAAGTCTAATTAAGTCTAAACTAAGCTATTCTAATCTACACTAGCTAGCACAACCCCTAACAAGGCTAGGCAAGCCTATACTAGCTATATCACAATATAACTTAGCTAATTCTAGAATACCTTAACAAGTCTACAACCTCACTATTACATCCATTGATTAACACCACATAATATATTACACATATCTAGGCTAGATGAAAAACCTACATCATTAGCTAACATAGAAGTATAGATATAGACATATATGCACTCATACAAATTACACACATACACATTGTATATGCCTACAAGTAACCATAGCCTGCACATGCAAGGACTAAAATTTAGAGAATGAGAGAGGTGCTTGTGTGTTAACATGATATGGTGTGTGAGTGTACTCTGTGTTTGCAGGAAATATCACAGGGAATAAAGAGGAGAACACTAGGTACTAGTGTGTGTGTGTGTATAGGCAGGTAGTATAAGTGCAGGAATACCAAAACAGTGAAAGGGAGAGAGAACAGTATGTGTAATGTAAAACAGTGACAAAATAGTGTCATATGTGTATCTGTGTTATGGTGAGAGTGTACAGGAATTTCATAACAGTGAAAGGAAACAAAAACAGTTTGTATATGCATACTTTGTGTGTGCAGGAAATTAATAACAGTGAAAGGGAAACAAAAATAGTGTGTATATAGATAGATAGGCTGTGACAGATTCTATGGTGCAGGGAAAATAGAGTACATGACCATGTGACAGTATAGCATTAGTCACATAGGGATCAAACTCCCCCAACCAAACTCAGTTCACCCATAAACCCATTTCAGATTTCAAGTTTGTACACTCACAGTTAAGAAGAAAAGGAAAAAGGAAATCAATTTCAGGTTTTCCTGAAACAGTCCAACCCTTGCAATCACATTTCGAATTCAAAACTCAACAAAATCATCCCAAAACTTGCACATAGGTAGATAACTTATAGGAGGACCATAATAGAAACTTAAATAGGCAAGTAGCTACATTTAAATTAATCAAAATGAATGTCAAAATCCATATTCAAAAACTAGAAAAAATAAGGGAATGTAAACATGTATCAAACTTTGGGAAATATTTGGAATGATGATTAAAAACAAACTAAAATGCCAAAACATTGGTTGGTAATACTAATATAGGGTGTGAACAAGATATAGAAAGTGTCTCGTGTCCAATATATCAAGACACGACGTGTCCACAATAATTTACCCAAAACAGCACACTGGTATTTGTACAGTAGTGTACTGCCTCGTGCGGGTGTGCACTTGTGTCGTGTGCACAACAGAGAACAACCCAAGACACGTGTCCACTAACATAGGTTCACCACATATAGGGCTATCCATAAGACACCCTGTACCGCCGTGTCGTGTCACACAGGCGTGTCCACACACACGTATCAGAAACCAAAACACACGACTGCACAGTTGTGTGTAAAACCCGTACGGTGTCTCGTATTCCCCCGACACGACACGAGAGGTCATGCCACTTGGGGAGTGTCATGACAGACACTGTCCCAACATGTGTGTCGAAAATCTCGTGTCCAAGTGTCGTGTCCAGGGAGAACTTGCCCCCGAGTAGCAGGAGATCCCTGTAGCACGTGCGCGAGCGTGTGCACGCGCGTGTCCAGGCCGTAAAACCGACACGAAACGATACGACACCAACACACAAGGACAGGGATCAACAAACAAGATCTAAACTAACATTCCTATTCAAAAATATTGAATAAATACGATCGAAATGCCCTTTGAGGCATTTCTTCGAACACCTAGTCCTAACTACTGATACGTGTCCAGAACGGACACGAAACCCCCGACACCAAGCACGAATCCTATCCAGACCCTAGGGGGACCCTTAGGGCTTCCTATTCATGAAGACTAATTGAAATTTCATAGAGATTTCAAGAAGTTACCTCTTGTTGAACTTTCAATAGAAACCCCCTATTCAATGCTCTCCACTTGAAGACCCAATCAATCCAAAACATCTTCACACTGAAAAGAGAGCTCAACAACAGCAATAACTGTCCTATTAGAACCTATTGGAACAATTTAGAAAGAAAAAGGAATAGGAAAGGAGCTCTAGAAATTAAATGACAATAGAACTCACCTCCTTGAAATTAGGGCTCTTCCTAAGAAAGAGGCAACCCTAGATTTGGGAGGGGTTTTATATGGTGGGAATCCCTAGGCTATAGGGGTGGTCGGCCATACACTCTTAGGGTTAGGGCTTTGCCGAATCATTGGGCCTTGGGCCAAGTTACAAGGCTAAGATGGATTAAATTAATTAAAGTTCTAAAACCATAAGCCATTACTTATGACATCCTAATCCTTTTGCTAAAATGACTAAACCAAGTCCTAGGCTAGGTTAGACTAGAGTCACTTGACCTAACCATGACCCACTAACTAGTGTTAGCTTCTAGGTTGGTCTACAAAGTCAACACTAGTCAAAAGTCAACCTAGTTCAAACAATCTCAAATAATTCCTAAAAATTCCCATAATTTCTAATAAATTCTAATAAATTTAAAATACCCCAAAAATGACAAAAATACCCTCATACTAGAATTGTGGTAGTGACAAATCTATCCTCCTTAAAAGAATTTCGTCCTCGAAATTGAAAGGCGAAATACAACTGATGAGAAGGATAGAAAGCATACCTCACGGTCCAAAAAGATAGGGGTACCGCTCTCGCATCTCATCCTCCCGCTCCCAGGTAGACTCTCCTGGAGAATGATGCCTCCATGCGATGCGTACCAAGGGTATCACCTGGTTCCTCAGAACCTTCTCTCGTCGATCCAGAATCTCTACTGGCTGCTCTGGATAGCTGAGAGAAGGCCCAACCTCTATCTCTGAATGATCGAGCACATGGCTAGGGTCAGCCACGTACCGTCTCAACTGTGATACATGAAATACGTTGTGGACCCCCACAAGTGCCGGTGGCAAGTCTAGCCTGTAAGCCACGTCATCGACCCTTCCGCTGATAACGAAAGGGCCGATGAAGCGCGGGCTAAGCTTTCCGCCTCTACCAAAACGTATCGTACCACGAGTCGGAGATATCCTCAAGAAAACCTGGTCTCCGACATAATCACAAGCAAGGTCTCAATTAATATAAATAACAAACATGATCAAAAAGATCATAAAGAAACACCCTAAATCTAATCCTACTCTAATCTGTACCTCAAACTCCAAGGGCCACCGGTAGCTATCGGCCCAGTGCCGATGTCTGTCCTGTGCCACACGAAGTCTGTCCCTGATGAGCTTCACCTTCTCGGCCGCATCCACAATCATCTCTGGCCCCAGCAAAGCTCGCTCACCAACATCATCCCAGGATAAGGGTGTACGGCACCTACGCCCGTACAGAGCCTCGAAAGGTGACATCTCGATGCTGGCCTGGAAACTATTGTTATAGGCAAACTCCACCAAATAAAGATGATCCTTCCAGGAACCTCCAAAGTCCAGGACGCACTTCCACAGCATATCCTCAAGGGTCTGAATAGTCCGCTCTGACTGTACGTCCGTCTGGGGGTGGTATGCAGTACTAAACTTGAGCTGAGTGCCCAAGCTGGTCTGCAGACTCCTCCAGAAATGGGAAGTAAAACGGCTATCCCGATCTGAGACGATGCTGACCGGAACTCTTTGGATCCTGACTATCTGCCGCATATACATCTCCGCCAGCCTCTCTGTAGACGTACCCACCTTGAATGGCAAGAAGTGGGCCGATTTGGTCAACCTGTCAACGATGACCCAAATCGCGTCTTTCCCTCCTGGAGTACGCGGTAATCCTGATACAAAGTCCATAGTGATATGCTCCCATTTCCACTCGAGAATGGGCAGTGGCTGCAACAATCTACCGGGCCTCTGTCTCTCTGCCTTGACCTGCTGACAGACCAAGCACCTAGCTACGAAGTGGGATACCTCCTGCTTCATTCCTGACCACCAAACATGCTCCCGCAGATCTCGGTACATCTTGTTGGCACCCGGGTGTATAGAGTACTGAGATCTGTGGGCCTCCGGCATAACCTGCTCTCTGAGCTCTCCGTTAGGCACACATAACCTGGTACCGTGCCTCAGGGCACCATCTTCTGCAAGTAAAAACTCAGAATCCCCCACTCCTATACTGATCTGCTCTCTGATACTCTGCAAAGCCACATCTTCGAACTGGGCCGCCTTGATCCTGTCCACCAAGTCTGACTGAATCTGCATCCCCCATAGCTGCATCTGCACTCCCGGCACGATCACCTCAATCCGAAGGCTCTCTAAGTCGGCAAGCAAATGTCGATCCATGGTCAAACACATGGCTGTCGGATACCTACTCAAGGCATCGGCAACCACGTTGGCCTTCTCTGGATGATACTGCAGTGCAATGTCGAAGTCCTTCATCAACTCCAACCATCTGCGCTGTCTCATGTTCAACTCCTTCTGAGTGAACACATACTTTAAACTCTTGTGATCTGTAAAGATCTCCACCCTCTCACCATACAGATAATGCTTCCACAGCTTCAGAGCAAATATCACTGCTGCCAGCTCCAGGTCGTGGGTAGGGTAGTTCTTCTCATGGGACGCAATTACCTGGAAGCATAGGCAATTACCTTCTCGTACTGCTGCAACACACAACCCAGCCCCTTCCCTGAAGCATCACTATAAATAGTAAAACCACCTGATCCTGAAGGCAACGTCAGAATCGGAGCTGTCGTAAGCCGCTTCTTCAACTCATCAAAAGCTGCCTGACACTTCTCTGACTAAACATACTCAGCATCCTTTCTGGTCAACCGTGTCAACGGCTCTGCAATCCGGGAGAAATCCTGTACGAATCTCCGATAATACCCTGCCAGCCCCAGGAAACTCCTGATCTCTGCAACTGAAGTCGGCGCTGCCCATGCCTCAACTGCTACAATCTTCTTGGGGTCAACTGAGATACCATCTCCAGTCACCACATGCCCCAAGAAGTCCACCAGTCTAGGAAGAACTCACATTTGGAGAGCTTCCCGTAAAGTTGCTCCTTCCTGAGAATCTCCAGCACTATCCTCAAATGCTCCTCGTGCTCCTCCTCAGTCTTGGAATATACTAAAATATCATCTATGAACACTACCACAAACTGATCCAGATACCGATGGAACACCTTGTTCATAAGGTTCATAAACACTGCTGGTGCATTGGTTAGCCCAAACGGCATAACCAAAAACTCGAACTGTCCATACCGCGTCCTAAAAGCGGTCTTGGGAATATCCTCCCCCTTCACCTTTACCTGGTGATATCCCGACCTCAGATCAATCTTGGAAAATACCCGAGCTCCGCTCAACTGGTCAAATAGATTGTCGATCCGCGGTAGTGGGTATTTGTTCTTGATCGTGAGGTTGTTGAGTGCCCTATAGTCAATACACATGCGTACTGACCCATCCTTCTTCGACACGAACAACACTGGTGCACCCCATGGCGACGAACTCGAGCGGATGAAGCCCTTGTCCTGTAGCTCATCCACCTGCTTCTTCAGCTCCACCAGCTCGCTGTTGTTCACCCGATAGACATGCTGAGAGATGGGTTCCGCTCCTGGAACCAAGTCTATCGAGAACTTTATGTTTCTGTCTGGTGGCAGTCCCGGCAACTCCTCTGGGAAAATATCCATATACTCTGCTATCAAGGGGTGTGGAATTGTCTGCTCCTCGACCGAGACTCTACAGAAGACTCCGCTGCTCTGCTCTGCCTGACGTCTGGAGTACTCGAACTCTGGCTCCCCTGGCGCTCTGAAGAGAACTCTACCCCCTCTGCAATCAATGATGGCGTGGTGCCTACTCAACCAATCCATGCCTAGTACTATATCGTAGTTTGGCAATGGCATTACGAGCAGGCTCACCCCCAACTCACGACCTCCCAAAACTACTCTTCGACCCTTACAAATATCACTCACGAGGATAATGCCACCCACGGTCGTGATCTTGTAAGTCCTAGGCAATGATTCAGCTATAATACCGTGTCTAATCGCAAAAGATACTGATATGAAGCTATGCGAAGTACCGAAATCGAATAAGGCAAATGCTGGACTGGAGTCAAGAAGAATCGAACCTGCAATCAGCTCTCCAGTCACCTCTACCTCTCCAGCTGCCATGGCGAAAGCTCGCCCCTGCTGGCCTCCCCTGGCCTGCTGCTGGTGCTGGACGAACCTCTGCTGCTATATCGGCAGGGCTGGTCCCCGCTGCTGGCCCACTGGAGCTCTAGCTCCACCTTCCGGAGCTGCTCGTCCTCCAGACCTAGGACAATCCCTCATCTGATGATCTGCTGCTCCGCAAAGAAGGCACTTCCCGAGCCTCTTTCTGTACTCGTTGAAGACATGCCAGGCTTCTTGTAGAAGGTGCAACTGACTGTCTGGTGCCTGGGTGCCTGATGCTGAAACTGCTGCTGGTGCGCTGGCCTCTGCTGGATTGGCTGCGGCTGGAACTGCCTCAGCTGCTGATGCTGGAAGTGGGGCCTCTTGGCCTGGCCCTCGCTGCTGCTGCCTCCAACTGGGTCTCTTCTCCTCTTGAGCCTAAGCTCAACGTCATCCTCTGCTAGCAAGGCTCCTGTCAAGATCTCCTCAAATGTAGCATCTCTGTTCCCCTTGGTCAGGGACTTGACCTCCTTGACCAGACCCTTCCGGAACCTCTGGGCCTTCGCCGTCTCGCTCAATCCCTCAACAAACCTGCCGAGACGGCCAAACTCTTCCGTATACTCCTCTACTGAGAGGCTCCCCTGGACCAGGCTCTTAAACTGCATCTCCAAGGCTCTGACTGTTGAATCTGGAAAGAACTTCTTCTTGAAGAAGCCCCTGAACTGCTCCCAAGTCTGCCCTGGTACCCCCATCCTGGGGTCCGACTGATACCAGGTGCGAGCAAGATCTCGCATCCGGCTAGCTGCGGCCTCGATCTGAAGGTCTGCTGGAATCCTGGCCAAGCGGAAGATCTCCTCCATATGCTCGATCCACTCGTCGGCATACAGGATCCCCTCTGTCCCCATGAAGTCCCTGGGGCTCATCTTCTGAAACTGCTCGATCCCCGGTGTCCTCGGTTGCTGCACCACTGGTCGAGCTGCGGCTGTCGTGACGGCCAACTCCATGCCTCTGTCCTGCCGAGCCTGCTGTCGATCCATGAACTGCTGGAAATACGCGAACATCTGAGCTGCGTCCACATGTCCTGGAGGCGGTGGCAGCAGAAAAGGATCCTCTGGAATGACCGGGTCTTGCCTCCCAGTCGGTGGATGCATACCCCCTGCTGCGGCTGCCGAGGTCTCAACATGAGCTGAGGTGGCAGGAGCTGCAGTCCCCTGGCCTCGCCGTACTGGCTGAGAGGTAGCAGTCCCCTCTATAGCATCCTCATGGGTGGCACGCTGCAATCGAGTCTCTACCATCCTGAAGATAGACAAACAAGAGTATCAATTTTCTGAGAAAGAAGCAAAATAACAAAGGCGGACAATTATAATTCAAAGGATCAGCTGACAAAAGGATTTAGATGGCAATAAAAGGAATTTTCCGAGAGTGATTGAGTATCTTAAAATTAATATCCTATATCCTATAGCAGGCTGTAGTGATACTCTAGTTCGAATACCACTACACTTCTAGTTTAGACCTGCATGGGCCACCACTAAAAACGTGTCACGACCCGCACCCACTGTGAGGGTACGAGAACGTAACAACGCCCAGCCTACACCGCAGTGTCGGTGGTAGAGCACTGTTCTAGGTCAACATACATCCAACAATATATATCTAAACAGTTTATACTCCCCGAATGGGGGTGACATAACAGTAAAACTCAATCACAACTAAGGAAGAGATAGCACGAAATGAAATAGAACTCAAGAAAGTAAATAGATGAAATAGCAGTAGTCTAAGATAATCCCAGCAATATTCAACAGTACAAGGTCTCAGATGAAAAAATATATACAAATCATAACTCCACATAAAGTCTAACTAAGACATGTCTCAAGACTGCAAAAAGTAAGATAAGCCTAACTAGTCTAGTCTAGGCAATCGGGGTGATCTCCTCAGCTAGAGCTGGGTCCTCCTGAGGGTCCAGCTCGCAGGTGTCATCTAAGGCTGCCCCGTAGTAAGTGTCCAGACAGGCCTCCTCCTCGTCCTCTGTAATATTTTCAACAGGTCCAGTCAGGACAGGAGCGAGCACAGTACATCTCAACAATTCATAGCAGGTTAGAAAATATAAACATGCAGTAGAGTAAGTTACAGGAGACTGAAAGGAAATATATGATAAAAAAGAGAGAAGTGTATGTAAATAGCTACTGTATATAGAGAACTAATAGTGGCTAGTGAAGCAGAGTACAAGATAGCACATGTGAACAGGACAGATTTGTACATGATCTACACTAAAGAGTTTGTACATGATCTACACTACAATGGAATTGTTCACATGACTACTAGCACTCCCCCGTTTTCCCCAATCAATACATAAGGATCTAAACAAGTTATGTTATTGTACATGATATCACATGGGGCCCATAAAGGGTGCACATAATAGTATATATGAGGGCTCCGTGAACATGAGAGTACAAGATTCACAAGAGTGTACATGTATAATGAAAGCACAGGAGTACATGATGAAAGTGAAACGCACATGACACAATGTACCCGATGCTCCCGAGGGGGATAACATCGCATGAAGAGATCCATATAGTACTAATCCGTGATAATGTCGTGACAGCATCAAGTAAGGTAATCTAAAGCAGGAATATAATTCTAACAGGATATGAAATGATCAGAGAATGTACTCGCCTGTATCTGAGTGTCCAATATGAAAAATACCATCCAAGGAGTGGTGTCTGGCTCCTAATCAGAACAGCACAAGTCACAACAAGTCCAGAATAGTAAAATGGAGTTCTACTATGCATTCTACATGATTCTAGGTCGATCTAGGCCAAAGTCAACTCTGGTCAACCCTAGAAGTCAAACTAGGTCAACCAAGTCTAATTAAGTCTAAACTAAGCTATTCTAATCTACACTAGCTAGCACAACCCCTAACAAGGCTAGGCAAGCCTATACTAGCTATATCACAATATAACTTAGCTAATTCTAGAATACCTTAACAAGTCTACAACCTCACTATTACACCCATTGATTAATACCACATAATATATTACACATATCTAGGCTAGATGAAAAACCTACATCAATAGCTAACATAGAAGTATAGATATAGACATATATGCACTCATACAAATTACACACATACACATTGTATATGCCTACAAGTAACCATAGCCTACACATGCAAGGACTAGAATTTAGAGAATTAGAGAGGTGCTTGTGTGTTAACATGATATGGTGTGTGAGTGTACTCTGTGTTTGCAGAAAATATCACAGGTAATAAAGAGGGGAACACTAGGTACTAGTGTGTGTGTGTATAGGCAGGTAGTATAAGTGCAGGAATACCAAAATAGTGAAAGGGAGAGAGAACAGTGTGTGTAATGTAAAACAGTGACAAAATAGTGTCATGTGTGTGTGTGTGTTATGGTGAGAGTGTATAGGAATTTCATAACAGTGAAAGGAAACAAAAACAATGTGTATATGCATACTTTGTGTGTGCAAGAAATTAATAACAGTGAAAGGGAAACAAAAACAGTGTGTATATAGATAGATAGGCTGTGACAGATTCTATGGTGCAGGGAAAATAGAGTACATGACCATGTGACAGTATAGCATCAGTCACATAGGGATCAAACTCCCCCAACCGAACTCAGTTCACCCATAAACCCATTTCAGATTTCAAGTTTGTACACTCACAGTTAAGAAGAAAAGGAAAAAGGAAATCAATTTCAGGTTTTCCTGAAACAGTCCAACCCTTGCAATCACATTTCGAATTTAAAACTCAACAAAATCATCCCAAAACTTGCACATAGGTAGATAACTTATAGGAGGACCATAATAGAAACTTAAACGGGCAAGTAGCTACATTTAAATTAATCAAAATGAATGTCAAAATCCATATTCAAAAACTGGAAAAAATAAGAGAATGTAAACATGTATCAGACTTTGGGAAATATTTGGAATGATGATTAAAAACAAACTAAAATGCCAAAACATTGGTTGGTAATACTAATATAGGGTGTGAACATGATATATGAACTGTCTCGTGTCCAACATATCAAGATACGACGTGTCCACAACAATTTACCCAAAACAGCACACTGGTATTTGCACAGTAGTGCACTGCCTCGTGCGGGTGTGCACTTGTGTCGTGTGCACAACAGAGAACAACCCAAGACACGTGTCCACTAACATAGGTTCACCACATATAAGGCTATCCATAAGACACCCTGCACTGCCATGTCGTGTCGCACAGGCGTGTCCACACACACGTATCAGAAACCAAAACACACGACTGCACAGTTGTGTGTAAAACCCGTACGGTGTCTCGTGTTCCCCCGACACGACACGAGAGGTCGTGCCACTTGGGGAGTGTCGTGACAGATACTGTCCCAACGTGTGTGTCGAAAATCTCGTGTCCAAGTGTCGTGTCCAGGGAGAACTTGTCCCCGAGTAGCAGGGGATCCCTATAGCACGCGCGCGAGCGTGTGCACGCGCGTGTCCAGGCCGTGAAACCGACACGAAATGACACGACACCAACACACAAGGACAGGGATCAACAAACAAGATCTAAACTAACATTCCTATTCAAAAATATTGAATAAATACGATCGAAATGCCCTTTGAGGAATTTCGTCGAACACCTAGTCCTAACTACTGATACGTGTCCAGAATGGACACGAAACCCCCGACACCAAGCACAAATCCTATCCAGACCCTAGGGGGACCCTTAGGGCTTCCTATTCATGAAGACTAATTGAAATTTCATAGAGATTTAAAGAAGTTACCTCTTGTTGAACTTTCAATAGAAACCCCCTATTCAATGCTCTCCACTTGAAGACCCAATCAATCCAAAACAACTTTACACTGAAAAGAGAGCTCAACAACAGCAATAACAGTCCTATTAGAACCTATTGGAACAATTTAGAAAGAAAAAGGAACAGGAAAGGAGCTCTAGAAATTAAATGACAATAGAACTCACCTCCTTGAAATTAGGGCTCTTCCTAAGAAAGAGGCAACCCTAGATTTGGGAGGGGTTTTATATGGTGGGAATCCCTAGGCTATAGGGGTGGCCAGCCATACACTCTTAGGGTTAGGGCTTTGCTAAATCATTGGGCCTTGGGCCAAGTTACAAGGCTAAGATGGATTAAATTAATTAAAGTTCTAAAACCATAAGCCATGACTTATGACTTCCTAATCCTTTTGCTAAAATGACTAAACCAAGTCCTAGGCTAGGTTAGACTAGAGTCACTTGACCTAACCATGACCCACTAACTAGGGTTAGCTTCTAGGTTGGTCTACAAAGTCAACACTAGTCAAAAGTCAACCTAGTTCAAACAATCTCAAATAATTCCTAAAAATTCCCATAATTTCTAATAAATTCTAATATATTTAAAATACCCCAAAAATGACAAAAATACCCTCACACTAGAATTGTAGTAGTGACAGGTTAACAACCAGCTTGGAGTCGCCATAGACTTTAAGATATTCGACGTCTAGTTGTTTAGCTAATTGAAGGCCAATGAGTAGAGCATTATATTCTGCTATATTATTGGAGCAGGGTTCATCTAGAGAATAGGCTCTTTGGATAGTTGACCCGTCTGGAGAAACAAGAACAACCCCAACTCCTGCGACAATGGCACCTTTCGGTCCGATCCTGGATGCACCATCGAAGAACAGACGCCAAGTGGGAAATTCTTCGGAGATCATATTTGATTCCAATATCTCATCTAGAATTTTATCATAGAGTTTGGATGTCTCTGGAATAGGGTGAGCTACTAAAAGGTCAGCCAGTACTTGACCTTTGACGAACTTTTGTAGAACATATACCATGTCATATTGGGCTAGCAGAATGGCCCATGTAGCTAACCGAGAATTGAGTGTGCTGGGTTTCTTCATTAATACCCGAAAAGGATTAAGTCAGAATATGACATGAATAGTTTATCCAATGATATAATGCCTTATCTTTTGAACAGCAAACATAAGAGCTAAGCATTCTTTTTCGATCGGACTATAACGGTGTTCAGTACCAATCACAGTACGACTAAGATAGTAGATGGCTTGTTCATGGCCTTCTTTGTTCTTCTGGACAAGTAAAGCAACCAAAGAATGGTCCATAGCATGGACATACATTAAGAATGGTATGCCCAAGATTGGTGGCACCAAGACTGGTGGGTTCATGAGATATTGCTTTATATCGTCAAATGCTCGTTGACATTCTTCGGTCCAAATAAAAGATACACCCTTCTTCATTAACTGGGTAAATGGTCTGCAGCATCCAAACATATTTGAAATAAACCTCCTGATGTACGCAAGTCGACCTTGGAATCCTTGTAGCTCTTTTAGGTTGCGTGGAGGACGCATCTCTTGAATGGCTTTGATCTTCTCGGGATCCACGTGTATACCCTTAGAGGTAATGACGAAGCTGAGAAATTTGCCACTAGAGACACCCAAGAATAACTTGGTGGGATTCATTTTGAGTTGATGTTGGCACATCAAATTGAAGATTGTTCTTAGATCTTGGATGTGATCTTCCTTTAGACGACTCTTAACAGCAATATCGTCGACATAGCATTCGACAGTCTTACGCAGATGATCTCGAAAGATGGTACTCATAGCTCATTGGTAGGGGGCACCAGCGTTCTTGAGACCAAATGGCATCATAGTGTAACAATAGACTCCGCGAGGAGTGCGGAAAGAAGTATGTTTTTCATCTTCAGGATTCATCTGAATCTGATTATATCCGGAGAATCCGTCCATGAAGGATATCCTTTCGAACCCACAAGTATTGTCAATCATGACGTCCGTGATAGGAAGAGGAAACTCATCTTTTGGACAGGCTTCATTAAGATCTTGTAAGTCGATGTAAACTCGAACTTTGCCAATTTTCTTCAAGATTGGGACAGCATTGGCTACCCAATCAGGATGTTGTTCTTCTCGAATAAAGCCACAAGCTATGAGCTTTTTGACTTCATCATCGATTGCGTCCATCATTTCTGGTTTGAATCACCTTTGATGCTGTTTAACTAGCTTTGCAATAGGTAAAATATTTAGTTTATGAGTAGAAACTTTGGGATCTAAACCTGGCATGTCTTTATAACTTCAGGCGAAGACATCAATGTATTCTCGAATAAGAAGAATTAATTCTTGCTTATCTGCCTCTGGAAGATTCTTGCTGATGAATATTGGACGAGGTGACCCGCTCTCTCCTACATCAATTTGAACTAATTGATCTTCGGTAGGAGGTTCCCGTTGTTCGAATCGGAGTTCCCATTGGGTATCCATTCGTTGAGTCCAAGGATCTGTTTCGAGATTTTCTTCAATGTCTTCATCATAGCCTTCTGGGAGTTCAGCAGAGACCATATTAGAAAATACGATCAGCCGATGAACCTGACCAATGCTAGAGTCAGAGTCCCATGATCTGGAATCAGAAGAGTTAGAGCGCTCCTTACTATCGGACTCGGAGACTGCTGGAGATAAGACTAGAGGTGAAGCATATCCGAGACCTCTTTTCGTCCTGCTGTAGTACATCTCTGATTTTCCTTTTGGAATAACCGTACGGATAGGAGTTCGTCTACCCTTACCATGTTGAGGCCATTTTTGAAGTCATAACCTATTTTTTCAAATGATGTCTTTTAATTGTTGGCTATAATGACGTAGTTGCAGACGTCCTGTATCATTACTTTTGTTATCATCTGTATAGCTAAATTGCTGTTCTGGCCCTTTACTAAGGAGTATTGGACTCTCGTATCTCTTTCGAAAAGGGACAACAAAGTATGACTCATCTGGGTGCTCGAGTAAGACCTCTGTTTGAAGAGACTGTACAACTTCCATTGTAAATGACTGAAAGCCATCTAACATATCCAAATAGCACTTAGTATGATAAATGACATCAGTATACTGGAAAGTAGATGCTTTTTCATTGATTTGTACATCTGTATTTACAACAGGACCTTTAGCCTTAGCAGGCTTGGTCAAATTGATTACAAGAGGGGGAGAAGAAGAACGTGGAGGAGGATTGGACTTGTTGTGACGGAGGTCGACAACAAGTGGCTAAGAGGAGGTGAGCTCCCTTTTCTCCTTGTTACGAGATAAATCAATAACAAGTGGCTCAGAAGAGGTGAGCTGCCTTTTATCCTTGTTACGACGTAGGTCGATAACAAGTGGCTCAGAAGAGGTGAGCTCCCTTTGATCTTGATCACCATCGGTTGGTTGCTTCCGGACAGGCAAGTGAATAGTCAGTGGTTTGGAGGACTGAGGACGAGAAACACGCCTTTTAACAGGTATGATGAGGGTGTCATTGGGCACTACTTCTTGTTCTTCTTCAGTGTCCAGAGCGAGTACTACCTTCATGAACTCATCTTTATACATGCGAGCATCATTACAATATGCTTCGACACCTTTGAAAGGGTAGAGATCCGTAATCTCTTTTTGAACCTCTCCATTATCATCAACGTACTTGAAATATTGATGGAGAGTTGAAGGAACAATGTTGTGCTCATGAAGGAATGGTCTCCCCAAAAGCGCATTATAAGAACAGCCATGGTTGTCTACAATGTAGAAGGTCACTTTTGTACGGAGATTGCCTATTTAGAGTTTTAGGCAAATCTTGCCCAGAGGCTCACTCCTTCCCTGGTTGAACCCCATAATGGTGGTAATTGTGCCGAAAAGACTATGTACTGGGATCTTTAGTGCATCGAGCATTGTCTTCGACATGATGCTGAGTGCTGACCCTGGATCTATCAGAATACGATCGACCTTCATCGTATCGACGTATCCTGTATAGTATAGAGGATGGTCATGCCTATTGTCCTCCAACAACATATCATCATGTGTGAAGGTAATGTTTAGAATTAATTCTAACACACTGTGACAGTAGAGGCAAGATACAGGCTCTGATTTCGACTTCTTTAGAAGGGTTAGACATGTTTCTGCCTGCATTAAAGCTTCACTCAGAGTTTCTCGAGTCTCTTTGGAGAGGCGCAAGAGCTCGAAGATCGATAGTCTGGCCGGTGTATTGGCTAGTTGGGCCAAAATATCAAAGTTGTATGGTTTCTCAAGTCCAGAAAGAGATAACTTCTTCAAAGGCTTGTCGAAGTGGACTTATAGTTTGCCTTTGTCGGCTGCCGTCGGCTTAGGGGGAATGGGTTCTAAAACTGGTGAAGACACAGCAGGGATACCCTCAGTAGAAGCAGGTTGTACTGGAGCGGACTCAGAAGAAGAAGCAGGGTTTTCGGGATTCTCGGGAAGTTCCCGTAAGTAGGCTTTCCCTGACCTGGTGCCCAGCAGGATTTTCTCTTCAACTATGGGGTCAAAAGACACTATATTGCAGATCTTTGTTCTACTCTTGGAGCGGTCTTTTTATTTAGATGAGGAAGAAGCCTCGAAGGCTGACACAAGATCGAGATGGATCCACATAATCTCACCATTATCGAGAGATAAGGGGACGAGACCTTCACTTCGTGGAGGAGGAAGGTTCTCGATATGAAGAGTGGCCTTGGGGATAGGGATGACACCATATTGTACCATCTGTGGAGGGAAGTTACCGAATTGTACTGAGACCATGTTTGCGATAACAGTCTTCTCATCTTGTTGAAGGGTGACAACACCAGCATTGACGAGCTCCTAAATTTTGCCTTTGAGCATGTAACATGCTCGAGTAGGATGCCCAATGAACCTGTGATAAACACAGTATTTAGAATGATCAGTCTTACCGACCTCGTCAGGCTTCTTTGGGTCTGGGAGTTAGAGCTTATTGCTTTTGATCAAGCAATCGAAGATGCTCACAGTGTCGTTCTCGTCAAAGGAGTACTCTACTTTCGGACGAGGTTCCCTTTGTGGAGGGGCAGAAGGAGTAGAAGTAGACGTAGGTGGAGCTACGTTGACAGCCAGAGATTCTTTATTCTTCAAATTGATGTTCAAAGTTTCTTTACCCTTGCGGTTGTTCTGGCGATTACCGCTATTAGCTGTCGGGTGTTCATCCCGGTCGGGGTTAGACATGTGTACCCCCAACTGCTTGAATTTGTCAGCGCTAACTTCAGCTGCTTTAGCATTTACAATGAATGATGGCCAGTCTTGAAATTGAGTTGACCCCGTCCATATGCTGATGATAGGCAAAAGATTTGCCTTGCAGGTATCTATAGTGACAGCGGCCGGAGTTCCAGGAGGCATCTTTAAAGCTTCTCGGCGGAATCTTTCCATAAAACTCTCAACGGTTTTATTATTTCTTTGTTTGATCTTGTTGAGAGCCGACATGGTCATGTCGTTAATTCCCTCGTAAAATTGCTCCAAGAAGATTTGTTTAAGACCCGAGAAAGAAGCGATACAGCCATCAGGCAAGCTTCTGTACTAATCGTATGCTATACCGGCTAAACAGCCGACAAATACTCTGGTAAGAAGAGCGTCATTTGGCTGAAGTTGAACAATCATTAACTCAAAGTGGTTAATGAACTGACTTGGAGAAGTGCTACTGTCAAATAGTAAAATTGTGGGAATCTTGTACTTTGGAGGGAATGGGACTTCCTTCCAATCAACCGGATAGGGTTGTTTGATCCCCAATCTTTGTAAATTGTCCTTCTCTTTAAAAGCCTCAAATTGAGTGCGCAAGAGTTTGACAGCTTCATTAGCATCCTCCGATGATGCAGAAGGAGCAGGCTGAATTATAGTATTAGGGAGAGGAACAACGTGGTAAGTGCTACCCCCAGCTCCTGACTGACTGGGTGTGGGTTGAATTTGTACAAGGGGTATTTGAGGAGATGCTACCCCCAGACCTGTATTGACAGGCACCGACGATGCTATAATCTCAGGATTTGCAGTAGGTGCAGTCGGTTGTACTGTATGTTGGGCCACGATGATAGAATGCATACTTAGGACCATTTCAGCCATGGTCTTCAGCTTATCCTCTAGTGCAGCTATTCGTTGTTCTTGATTTGTCGAACTAGAAGCATCTGGATCTTCAGTGACAACATAAGCTGTCACTTCTCTAGGTACAATAGAAGACACTGTCTGTTCAAAACTTTCGTTGTATGCATCATAATCAGAGAAGGAATCATCTCCTGAATAAGAAATAGGGAGATGACCAGAAGGATTTTGGAGAAGATTTCTATGCCCCATCGTGTCTCGACTTCGGGAGCGGGTGTGTCAAAATACTCCTTCAGAAGATTCTTGGAGCAAATCTAAGTACCACTGGCTGGGCCTGCGAGGCTTGCCATGTTTGGGGCACTTTCTACCCCCAGTGTCTCGAGAAGGCATGTTGACGGAAGCATACAACACTTTGTCTTCATCTTCTAACATAGGTTCAGAAGTTGTAAAATTCAGACGATCGAAAACAGATCGTTTTGTTGTCTGGCAACAGCACTTGATGACAACCTTGTGATTACAATGGTGTTCAAGTGGTTGAACTGGAGGTGTTGAGATATTGTCCCGCTTTGGCCTGAGGTGCCCTCGGAGGTCAGGAATAATAACGGGACGAGAAGAAGTCTGAGGGATATGTTCTTTGACCACATTCGGAACATGGTTCCGGTTCTTTAGATGTTTTGTCCCATGAGTATATAGAGAAGTACTCACTTCGTTAGCATTGGTGTCAGGATTTTTTATCCTAGAAGTTTGCCTCTGATGCAGGTTCATTTTCGGCATTGGCTGCTTGTATTTCGCCAAAGCTGGTCTATTGAGATGAGTCCGTAGATCAGCAAACTCACCTGCAGGGGTTTCTGTCTGAGACACCAGTAATTTTCTCTATGTTGAGCGGGATATCCGGAGAGTTGGGAGATCTTGGAATTTCATAACCGGAGTAGGCAGAATACCTCTTTGATCAGTACATTGGAGAGAAGAGCTCTTGTTTGAGAGAGTTCTTGTACTGATTGGTGCCGAGGCACGTTCAGATTGATCTTCCGAGATAAAGACCCGGGAAGACGGAGAAAATACCAAAGGACCTTTTCCTTGTTTTGTGAGAAAGGGTTGGCTAAAGAGCGTTTCCCTCTGTTGTCTTCCAAGTCGTGGAACGAGGAAGTTTGAGAAAAGACTAACGGCCCTTTTCCTTTGTTCTGAGGAGGAAGAGGGACAGTCAACAGACTACCCCCAGTAGATTGTGCTGGAGCAACAGGGTGCTTGGGAAGAGGAGCAGAGTTTTTTCCTTTGCTGTGAGAAGAAGGGAGATTAGCCAAAGGGCTATCCCTATTAGACTGCGTTGGAACAGCTTGCGCAGAGGTTGAAGTGGTAATAGGCGCATTTGTTGATTATGCTTGGGAAGCTTTGACAGATGGCCTTTTGGCCACAGAAACTGTAGTTTGTACAGCAGGAGTTCTGGCTTCAGTGGTGTAACTCCTTTTCCCGAATTTTCAAGATTATTATTTTTAAATTTTAAAGGTGATGTTCGTTGAAATTTTTTAAAAGATATTTTGTTGTTTGTCGGCTTTCCAAAAATCATGGTTCAAAGGTACTAAATTATTTTAATAATTTTTGTATTTTAGCCTTGAAATTATAAAAGATGTTTTGACCATTATTTTTGACTTTCGAATGATTTAATTTCGAAAATGGATTTTAAAATGGTAAATAGACAAAAGGATTTGCCAATTTATTTTCAAAAATTATGTTGAAAGTAATTTCCTAAATTTAGTTTATTTTGCTACACGCGATTTAAAATGAATTTTTTCTTAAAATTTAGTATAAGATATTTGCCATTATTTTGTGCTTCCAAAACTAGTTAAGTTGATGATTGAGATTACCACTCATTTTCGTGGAAATATTTATATCTTATCATTATCATAAAAATATTTGGTTAACAATTATTGGACTTTCAAAGTATTTTTAAAATGGTTTTGGATATAATAAATAATTTATTTAATAGAAAGATCTATTGAAACATTTCTAATATGATTTTTGACTAATAAAAATATGCTTCCAGATCTTATTTTGGATTGTTATAGTAATCAATTATTTGATTTAATTTGAATTATATGATTTAAATTATGTGATAGCAATAAGCACTATTTCAGAATTATTATGTTGATCGCTTATTCGACTTGGATTTAAATTCATACAATTTAAATCATTTCGATAAGGCTAAATAATGATTTAAATAAATGTTATTATTATCATTAATAGATTTTGGTTGTATTGATTTGTATTTAAAAAGTTGTTGAATCTAAAATAAAAGGAAGGCTTATCTATTAGAACTCGAAGGCCTTATCCAATTAGGAGTCCTCCTCGTGTATATGTATAAGGAAAACTATTCCATAATATCGTACCAAACAATTTCCATCCATCTTAGCCGAAATCCATCCGCATAACCCGTCTTCCCCTCGCGAACACCACCCCATTATCACAACCCTCGACTCCTTCCAGCCTTCCCGGACGAGCCTCCACTGCAGCAACCCGACCAACATTCTCGTGTTCATCACCCCCACCCATTAACCACCATCGCCTCCTCCGCAAGCCAACACCACCACCATCGGACAGCCTTTTCCCGTCAAGCCACTGCTGCCTTCGCGGCTCCAAACCGCCCCGCCAATCGTCCACCAAAGCCACAGACGTCATCACCAACACCGCAGGACCTTCTCACCGCCGAACCACCGTCACACGCCACACCACAGAAAACCCAACACCGTCAATCAATACCGTGTCCGGACCCGTGTGTCCGTGTCTAGCCCGTCTTATTCTACTATATTACAAATCCGATTCGTGTCGACACACCCGACACGAATGGCAGAACATCAAACTACACAAACCTAACCTCCGTAACAGCCGCGTTCCAGAGCTCCGGCGAGCAGGACCCCGGTCGCCTACTCGGCCAAGCCCCTCAGCGCAGCACCAGTGGACGCCTCACCGCTTCCCGCGACCTTCCGTCTACCGCGGCCGGTTCCCTTCAGCCGCGACCTCACCGAGGTCGACCCTGCCTGCACGAGCAAACCCTACTCCGCAGCGGCTGCCGTGCTGCCGACCGGACCGGAGCCGACGGTCTCTACGACGGTGCCATCCGCCGCCAGGACAGCCGTGGGCCCTAGTCCCGTGCTCCCAAAGCCGAACGCCGAGCGCCCCGCTCCCCGTCCCAAATCCTCCTGCCATGGCCGGATCTTCCCGCGCCTAGCCGCGTTTCCTGGACCGCCACCGTCGACTCCTTCGCGGTTGACGATGTCAGCCCTAAATCGACCCTCCTTGCCGCTTCACCGGAGCGCGCGCGCGGAGCCATCATCCGCAGCAGCAGCTGCGCCGCTGCGACAGCTCCGCTCCGGGTCACCGTCGGGCCGATCACCAATGGAGTCAGGTGAGCCTCCCTCTCTCTTCCCTCGCTCTCTCTCGAATCTCCCCTGCTCTCTCTCCGAGAGTCTCTCGAACCCCTTCTTCTATTTTCTCTCTCTGTCCCTTCTCTCCTTTTAATTGTTTATTTATTTAATTTTTCTTTAGTTGATGGGAACAGTTCCCCACTCTTTCTCCCTATCCCTTGTTAACTTTTTTTATGCAACCCACGTTTCACTTGTTGTTGGGAATAGCAGGATGTGGGGATGGGTTTTGGTTGTTGTTCACTTAATATATTTTTGGGCTTTATGTTGGCAGATGGTTTGAAGTAGAAATTGGTACCATATATACATGACATTATTTATATTGTCATTAGTTTTTAAATTTTAATATAATTGTTATCTATAAATGTATAATTAATGTTTTCATAAATTATGTGGTAGCAAATATATGTTAGGGCTTTAGAAATCTTTTCTTTATAGTAATATAAATAGTTTTGGGTTACTTGGCCATATATACATATGTATAGTGGTATATGTATACAGTATAAGTATTTACGTGTATATGTGTATTGTGTCACAAATATTATTATTATCATTTTAGTAGCCTTATTTTATAAATATAAAAAAATGTATTAACTAATATTTTCAAGAAAATACTTTGTATAAGGTTTTGGAGCTTTCTTTTAATAATAAATACTTCTAAATAGAGTTTTATATATTTATATAATTTTCGAAAAAGTCTTTCTAAAGATGTTTCATAAAGTTTTCTAAAGTGGTTTATAAATGTTTTCTAAATAAATATATAAATATATACATACTTATAGTTAAAGATGACCTTTATCTTAAATCAAAATTTTCTTATATTAGATTGCCATCATGACTAATCGATCATTTACTATTTTTTTGCAAACCGAACTCCCTCATATCGACCTAGGCTAATCGGACTAGTCTGAACTCAATGGAATTATTGGTTTCACCAGCTAAGGACCTCAGGCAAGTGCACTTTCTGATTGCTTTTTGATTCATAGTAGTCTTTTTATTTCATGTTTATACATATATCTTGCTGCTTGTTGACACGCTCGGCACACGAAGTAGTCGGGAGGGGAAATATCTTAGTAGGCATTTGGACTACCCAGAAATATCCTAAGATGTCTATTCTTGAATAATAGCATCTGCACACGGTACGTGTAGATGCCGAATTTACCCCCTAGCCGTTCACATGTCGAAACAGATATTTCACACCACTTAGATAGATGTCTTTTATTAGTTTTTCCTTGTTTACTTCTCTATCGTGCTATGTCATCAGTTTTCTTACAGCTTTCATATTTCATATGCTATTTTCATGTCTTGTTAATTCCGTTATGCTTTGCATTGCCGTCGGTTTGTGTACTTGTTCCATTCCTGACTGGAAACCCACATTTTACAGGTTTAGCCGCGATCACTCTTAGCACTGGGGAAGACTTGGGTATGCTGAAGACAACCTAGAAATAGATAGCATTTGTATCAATTCCATTAAATGTAAAGTCCTGTATTTTTTTTATATATAAATGTTGTAATAAATGTAGAAATGTGAATGAGCAGCAAATGTTTATTTTTGAGCATTTAATTCTTGCGGGCTTGACAGCGTTCTACCGCCGACTCTGCGGCGTAGGCTGGCTTGGACACGCCTCGTATCCGAAAAAGCGGGTGCGGGTCGTGACAAGTTTTTGTGGTGGCCCATGCAGGTCAGTTTTTGTAAAATTGTGCGAACTCGTGGTAGTACCGTATTAGTCGTACTACTGCGAGCCTGCGACTAAAAAATGCTCATTCACAACTAGGAGTAAATCAATTTTAAGAGAATGGTTAGGACTAGGAGTCCCTAATTTAATTTGACAATTGGGTAGTTAAGGTTGCTACATAGGTCTCACTAGACGACTATCATAGAAGGATGCACTATCACATTTTGATTCGACAGTATTTCTAAAAAAAGTAGATTCGTAACCCTCTTTCCGAAATTTTGAAACTATCCTTTATCTACTTATTTGAATTAAATGTGATTTTTAGAATCTTAGAAATATTTAATTTAATTAATTATTATTATTGAACATCTTAGTCATGGTTATATTTTGGAGTGTAAAATGACTAGAAACTATGGCACGAATAGTGCAGTGGCATGCTTTAACTAGTGTATTAGCCATGGTAGAAAAGGCTGAGCCATAAGTGCGTCCCAACTAGGAAAACCAGGCCAAGTTGTGACTTGACCCAAAATGTGTATATATATATTTATTTATTATTAGGATTATTGGCTTTTAGATATTTCGATTGTTCCAAACCAGCCCGAATCCAACCCAGGTCTTAGTGGTCATGTAGTGTGACCAACGTCGTCCATGTAGATATGTAAATGGGTATATATTAGTAGTCTATTTCTAGCATTGTGATTAATTTCTATAAATTATATATTGAATATAATATATGTATTATTGCTATTTAAATTTATATTTTCCTGGAAATAGGATAACCTTCTCTTAGAATGATATTGTGAGATTTTTGAGATTTACTTAGTATATACATCTATACTTGTGTATGAATATATTCATAATAGGTAGACATAGTGTTTTTACATTTTTCCTCGATCTTGAATGTTAGATGAATATAAATTTAAGTTTATATTTCTTTTGCCTTCGGTCATTTTCTTCCTAATCATGATCATTGGTACAACTTCGTCTTACGCCTTTTCTAAGCATCGTCATATCATAAGTTCGTATCACTTATATTCTTTCCCTTGGACCTAAGGAAAAAAAATTTTAAAAAAAATTTTCTCACTCAATTGTCTATTAATCTTGAGTTAAGATTTTGGATTCAAAAGTTTCTCTCAATCGTTGAATATTGAATATCCGTGAAATAAGGATTATAAGAAAAAAAAATTTGGCTTCGATCATTATCCTTGCTAATCAATTGTTTTCTTTTCAAGAAGCTGACCTTATACATGAAGAACATGTACTTACACCTTTCTATCATTATCAACTTATATGATATTTTAAACTCCTTTGATATTCTTGGGGATATAGTTGGAATAATTTTGATGACTTACGATGACAGGACAGCAGCGCACTGTCGTCACTTATTTGAATTATCAAGACTATGGGTTCACTGCAGCTAGCAGCGCACTGGCGTGGCATGAACCCTAAATTAAAGTAATTTCAAGTAACGTAGGTTATCGAATACTATTAAAACTATGTCTTAATTGTCCTATTTGCTCCTTGAATTGTTATGTCAATGTTGGACAAAGATAATAAAATATTCGATATCGTGTCATAGCTGAGTCATGAAACCAAGGTTTACTGCAGCCATGTGTACACTGGCGAGGCATAAATTCTCGGCAAAGTGACTTCATATATACATACAATTTTCAAAAATTATGGAGACTACGTCCTCTTGACATATGGCTACTGATTTCATGGCCTGCAATTCTCTTGCTTAAATTATCATTTTATCCTTTCATATCTCTTATCTTTATGGTCATTTGTCTTCCTGAGCAACCCTTAAAACTTATTTTTGAATTCCTTCTATTCATGATCACACCTAGATTATGATTCTAGGATTATGCCTAATAATTGATCATGCTAAGACGATTTTAAATTAGATCATCCTTACGATTTTTGATCAAGCTAGACTATTTGATTATATCTTGATCATGTCAATTCGCATATTTTCTTGATTTTGAGTCCGTAACCATGCCTAAATGACAACTCCATTATTGATAATGTCATATTCCTATCCTACTATGATCATGACTATTTTGTTCATTTTCATGCTCGTGCTAACTTTTAAATTTTGATCATGCTTAGATGACTTCCATAAGTAGCCTTGATCGCGACTACTTCTTAAATTTATCTAAGTAATTTTTCATGTTTAGCATCAGCCTAAAATTTTGACCATTGATCATGCCTATAATTCCAAGGGCAGTTAATTGTGCCACATAGTATCTTTTTTTTATAATTTCAATTTCACGACCTAATCCATTTGATCAGCGATCATATCATTTCTTGATCATGACTAATTGTGCCATTCAAAAGTTTTGGAGAAGAAATTTCTAAGGTGGGTAGGGTCCTCGATTAGTGAAATGTCCTTAGGATTATCGATTTCTTGAACATTTAGGACCTGCTGATTCAAGACCGTAGCCTAAGACTCCAACACCAAGCCATATCTAGGTACTTCTCTACTTCCATCCTTACGTGGTCAATACTTGATCACTATTTTCTTTTGATCAAAATTCTTAATTAAGCAAGTTTTTGTCACCCTTGATTTTATCCTATCGGTTAATGTCGATCTTATTAAAAATTCAATGTTGCTACATTTCCTTCACCCTATCTACACTAGACATTCCTAAATTCGAGGACGAATTTATTTGTAAGGTGGGTAGATTTGTAACTCCTTTTCCCGAATTTTCAAGATTATTATTTTTAAATTTTAAAGGTGATGTTCATTGAAATTTTCTAAAAGATATTTTGTTATTTGTCGGCTTTCCAAAAATCATGGTTTAAAGGTACTAAATTATTTTAATAATTTTCGTATTTTAGCCTTGAAATTATAAAAGATGTTTTGACCATTATTTTTGACTTTCGAATGATTTAATTTCGAAAATGGATTTTAAAATGGTAAATAGACAAAAGGATTTGCCAATTTATTTTCAAATATTATGTTGAAAGTAATTTCCTAAATTTAGTTTATTTTGCTTCACGCGATTTAAAATGATTTTTTTCTTAAAATTTAGTATAAGATATTTGCCATTATTTTGTGCTTCCAAAACTAGTTAAGTTGATGATTGAGATTACCACTCATTTTTGTGGAAATATTTATATCTTATCATTATCATAAAAATATTTGGTTAACAATTATTGGACTTTCAAAGTATTTTTAAAATGGTTTTGGATATCATAAATAATTTATTCAAAAGAAAGATCTATTGAAACATTTCTAATATGATTTTTGACTAATAAAAATATGCTTCCAGATCTTATTTTGGATTGTTATAGTAATCAATTATTTGATTTAATTTGAATTATATGATTTAAATTATGTGATAGCAATAAGCACTATTTCAGAATTATCATGTTGATCGCTTATTCGACTTGGATTTAAATTCGTACAATTTAAATCATTTCGATAAAGCTAAATAATGATTTAAATAAATTTTATTATTATCATTAATAGATTTTGGTTGTATTTATTTGTATTTAAAAAGTTATTGAATCTAAAATAAAGGAAGGCTTATCTATTAGAACTCGAAGGCCTTATCCAATTAGGAGTCCTCCTCGTGTATATGTATAAGGAAAACTATTCCATAATATCGTACCAAACAATTTCCATCCATCTTAGCCGAAATCCATCCGCATAACCCGTCTTCCCCTCGCGAACACCACCCCATTATCACCACCCTCGACTCCTTCCAGCCTCCCCGGACGAGCCTCCACTGCAGCAACCCGACCAACATTCTCATGTTCATCACCCCCACCCATTAACCACCATCGCCTCCTCCGCAAGCCAACACCACCACCATCGGACAGCCTTTTCCCGTCAAGCCACTGCTGCCTTCGTGGCTCCAAACCGCCCCGCCAATCGTCCCCCAAAGCCACAGACGTCATTACCAACACCGCAGGCCCTTCTCACCGTTGAACCACCGTCACACGCCACACCACAGAAAACCCAACACCGTCAATCAATACCGTGTCCGGACCCGTGTGTCCGTGTCTAGCCCGTCTTATTCTACTATATTACAAATCCGATTCGTGTCGACACACCCGACACGAATGGCAGAACATCAAACTACACAAACCTAACCTCCGCAACAGCCGCGTTCCAGAGCTCCGACGAGCAGGACCCCGGTCGTCTACTCGGCCAAGCCCCTCAGCGTAGCACCAGTGGACGCCTCACCGCTTCCCGCGACCTTCCGTCTACCGCGGCCGGTTCCCTTTAGCCGCGACCTCACCGAGGTCGACCCTGCCTGCATGAGCAAACCCTCCTCCGCAGCGGCTGCCGTACTGCCGACCGGACCGGAGCCGACGGTCTCCACGACGGCGCCATCCGCCGCCAGGACCGCCGTGGGCCCTAGTCCCGTGCTCCCAAAGCCGAACGTCGAGCGCCCCGCTCCCCGTCCCAAATCCTCCTGCGATGGCTGGATCTTCCCGCGCCTAGCCGCGTTTCCTGGACCGCCACCGTCGACTCCATTGCGGTTGACGATGTCAGCCCTAAATCGACCCTCATTGCCGCTTCACCGGAGCGCACGCACGGAGCCATCATCCGCAGCAGCAGCTGCGCCGCTGCGACAGCTCCGCTCCGGGTCACCGCCGGGCCGATCACCAACGGAGTCAGGTGAGCCTCCCTCTCTCTTTCCTCGCTCTCTCTCGAATCTCCCCTGCTTTCTCTCCGAGAGTCTCTCGAACCCCTTCTTCTATTTTCTCTCTCTCTGTCCCTTCTCTCCTTTTAATTGTTTATTTCTTTAATTTTTCTTTAGTTGATGGGAACAGTTCCCCACTCTTTCTCCCTATCCCTTGTTAACTTTTCTTATGCAACCCATGTTTCACTTGTTGTTGGGAATAGAAGGATGTGGGGATGGGTTTTTGTTCTTGTTCACTTAATATATTTTTGGGCTTTATGTTGGTAGATGGTTTGAAGTAGAAATTGGTGCCATATATACCTGACATTATTTATATTGTCATTAGTTTTTATTTTTTAATATAATTGTTATCTATAAATGTATAATTAATGTTTTCATAAATTATATGGTAGCAAATATATGTTAGGGCTTTAGAAATCTTTTCTTTATAGTAATATAAATAGTTTTGGGTTACTTGGCCATATATACATATGTATAGTGGTATATGTATACAGTATAAGTATTTACGTGTATATGTGTATTGTGTCACAAATATTATTATTATCATTTTAGTAGCCTTATTTTATATATATATAAAAAATGTATTAACTAATATTTTCAAGAAAATACTTTGTATAAGGTTTTGGAGCTTTCTTTTAATAATAAATACTTCTAAATAGAGTTTTATATATTTATATAATTTTCGAAAAGTCTTTCTAAAGATGTTTCATAAAGTTTTCTAAAGTGGTTTATAAATGTTTTCTAAATAAATATATAAATATATACATACTTATAGTTAAAGATGACCTTTATCTTAAATCAAAATTTTCTTATATTAGATTGCCATCATGACTAATCGATCATTTACTATTTTTTTTGCTAACCGAACTCCCTCATATCGACCTAGGCTAATCGGACTAGTCTGAACTCAATGGAATTATTGGTTTCACCAGCTAAGGACCTTAGGCAAGTGCACTTTCTGATTGCTTTTCGATTCATAGTAGTCTTTTTATTTCATGTCGATACATATATCTTGCTGCTTGTTAACACGCTCGTCACACGGAGTAGTCGGGAGGGGAAATATCTTAGTAGGCATGTGGACTACCAAGAAATATCCCAAGATGTCTATTCGTGAATAATAGCATCTGCACACGGCACGTATAGATGCCGGATTTACCCCCTAGCCGTTCACATGTCAAAACAGATATTTCACACCACCTAGATAGATGTCTTTTATTAGTTTTTCCTTGTTTACTTCTCTATCGTGCTATGTCATCAGTTTTCTTACAGCTTTCATATCTCATATGCTATTTTCATGTCTTGTTAATTCGTTATGCTTTACATTGCCGTCGGTTTGTGTACTTGTTCCATTCCTGACTGGAAACCAACATTTTACAGGTTTAGCCGCGATCACTCTTAGCACTGGGGAAGACTTGGGTATGCTGAAGACAACCTAGAAATAGATAGCATTTGTATCAATTCCATTAAATGTAAAGTCCTGTATTTTCTTTATATATAAATGTTGTAATAAATGTAGAAATGTGAATGAGCAGCAAATGTTTATTTTTGAGCATTTAATTCTTACGGGCTTGACAGCGTTCTACCGTCGACTCTGCAGCGTAGGCTGGCTTGGACACATCTCGTATCCGAAAAAGCGGGTGCAGGTTGTGACAAGTGCATTGCGTAGGAGGGAAAGAGGTTACCAACTGCTCCAGGGGGAGAGGAGTCTTGGACTTTGCCATAGCAGCATAGGAAGTGGCTTGCGCGGCAGCAAGAGGAGCAGTATACTGCGCAAGAGCTCTGGCTTGCACTTTGGTAGCACGGGTGGTGTTTTTGTGCAGGAACAGAAGTGGCCAGTGGCTCCTTAGCAGCAGAGACAGAAGACTGCACAGAGGACTGCGCAGAGGACTGCACAGAGGACTTTGGAGTCCACACTGAACGAACCTTGCTCTTGGTAGAGGTTGCAGTACGAGAGTAGCCCCAGATTGATCATCGCTTCATAGACAGTCTGGTTGACCTTCACAACCAGCGTCTTCTGCGTCTTTCCGATAGACGCAACGTCACATTGAGTTGTCACTTCCTCGTCGGAGGAGAAAGTCATCCCCAGCAGAGTCGCTATTTTGTTTACAAAAATAAAAAGTTCTTTTTATTTCACAAACTTTGTAAGAAGATTACAATTGAATTCTGGAAAAGTACAACTATAGGAATCCGATCTGAAGACGATCGCTTTATCCCTTGGACGATGTGAACTTTGAAGACGATAGCCTCTGAAGAATGCAGCAGCACTTGGGCAAGAACTCCTGATCTCTGGTGATAATAATGATCTGATCTCTTTAATGAAGGACTTGAAACTCTATTTATATAGTTCTAGAAATAACTAATTTGTAGTTATTCTGAATTGTGCAGGCTGGATTGTGCAGGCATTGGACTGCACAAACTACCAGTTGTGCTGGCTTTTGATGGTTACTCAATCATGGGCTAACTGTATTTAGACGCGTGGCATTGTCTGATTGAAATACGCTTGGTCGTGTACAGGAAGCTGCCACGTGTTGAGCAATTGATGGCATGTAAGCCACGTACAAAATGTTAGTTATCTTGATGGATCGCACCACTTGAACAGTGCTAGCTTCAGACTGCGCTGGGAACGAACTGCGCTGAAAAGGATCTGGCAGACTGCGCTTCGGTTGGGCTGGCAGACAGCGCTGGCTTTTAGCAGCTGGACCGCGCTAGGATTTGGACAGCTGTCCTAGAATGCGACGCGGCTCGAAAAACGAAGAGACTCCTCGCCTTTCGGGCTGTCAGTTGTCAGAAGATCTGATTTCGTGTCAGATAATGATGATGTTGCCACGTCAGCATAGCGCGCTTGGATACCAGCGCAGTTTAAACTCGCGCAGTTGATTTGTTGCGCAGTCTGCTTCCTGCGCAGTTTATTTGAAGGGTGCGCAATTTGATTTTCATTGCCTTTTTGATGGGTGCAACTTGATTTTTAGGACCTACACTAACCAACTCTTGAGCAAGTAAAATATTATCAACAATCTCCCGTCCCTGCACAAATCTACTTTGTTCAAGTGAAATCAACCTTGGAAGGATAGCACTCAATCTACGAGCCAAGAGTTTAGACATAATTTTGTTCAACACATTGCATAAACTTATCGGCCGGAAGTCCGCCATAGAAGATGAGTGGTATTCTTAGGTATTAACACCAATGCAATGCTAGTAATCGCCTTAGGCAATTCAAAACCTGCAACAAACAAATCAACAGCCTCCAAAATGTCACCAGCAATAATGGTCCAGCATTTGACAAAGAATAAAGCAGTGAAACCATCCAAACCAGCTGCACTATCAACATCCATACTGTGTAATGTCTCGAACAATTCCTCCTTGGAAGGCGGTGCAGTATGCATATTATTTTCTTCGTCGGATACTAGGTGGGGAATGGCCTTCATGAACTCTTCGTCTACATTGGTTGCTGCACGTTTGTACTGATCTTCGAAATAAGTATTAGCCACCCGCTGTATATCAATCAATTCCTTCCTACGAACCCCAACCAAATAAAAAATATGATGTATTCTTAATTTTCTCTGTTTGTTAGTAACACAATCATGAAAGTATTTAGTGTTACGATCCCCTTCAACATCCCAACGAAGGTGCGCCTTTTGCTTCCAAAAAGAATCAAAATGCAATACTTTTGTTTCAACAGAGCAGTAGCATGTTGTAGCTTCTCCCTCTTCATGATGGACCTGTCACAATCATACTCTAATTCAGCAGCAAGTACACGGTCCTCCGCAATAGCTACTTCCTGGAATATATTGCTAAAAGTGCGATGACACCATGCAGATAGAGCCTTCCTGCATGCAGTTAAACATAAGCAAACCCTAATAATCCCATTAGGGTGCGTGACCGACCTCCAAGCCTGCTCAACCACCTGCATAAATTCATCATGTTTAGCCCAAAATGCAAGAAATCTAAAGCTACGCCGTCCACCATCCTGTCGAGAAAGAAGCTTGATTAGAAGTGGGGCATGGTCAGACTCCGTCCGATTCAAATGCTCCACCATAGTTGATGGTGCCAACCGAAGCCAATCATTCGAGACCATCATTCTGTCCAGCCGAGAGCCTTGTCTATCCCCTTCATTAGATTTGAACTAGGTGAACTTACTTCCTAAGTACGGTAGTTCAGTTAACCCAGCCGCTGTTTGAAAATTAAGGAACTCCTGAATAGATACCATGCAAGGAGGCCGACCACCAATCTTCTCATCCGAACTGGAAATAGCATTGAAATCCCCTCCTACCGCCCAAGGAAGAGAATGAGTAGTCCGTAATTGCAGCAACCTATCCCATAGTTCCCGTCTACCTTCCTTCTTACTATGGCCATGGACAAAGGAAAACATGACAGGCATTGGCAAGGACTCATTTTGGAAAGAAATAATGAGAGATTGTTCAAAATCATCTAGCAACGAAATCAAGCAACCTGACCTCACCATAATCCAAATATTTCCTCGGATGTTACAAACCGCCGTCGTAAAACCCAGCTTAAGTTTATAGTGAGAGAGCTGTTCCTTTGTCACTTTCGGTTCAATGACAATGAGCAATTGAATCTTATTCACCCGACATAAGTTCTTTAATCTTGTAAAAGCCATCTTGTTTGCTACTCCTCTAATATTCCAACATAGTGTATTAAACATTAGAGGAGACTTGGGGTTTACCGGATTTAATATTGGAAGAAACCGAGCGGAGGACTCGGTCTGTTGGCTCAGGTAATTTCTTCTTTCGCTTCTGGATCGGAGGCCCGACTTCAACTTCCTTCTTCCTCTCCCTGTCCTGTGCAGCATCAGCTTCATCGGCCCAGCTGCGAAGCTCCCCTTCCTCTTCGCTTTCGTCTGCAACCCCTTCTTGAGCAATGTCTTCTTCATCCCCTTCCACAGCTGTAGTAGCAATATCCCCAGCCACGTCCTGAGGAAGAACCAAATCCCTTTGAATGGGAGGCTCCCGGACCGGAGCAGTCCCATCTTCATTATGATGCATAATGACCGGAGCAGTCCCATCCACATCGGTGGCTACTATCCCATCCTCATTTGAGAGCACTTGAGCGACAGTACTATGGTTATTAACCACCGGTTGAGTCGTTGGTGAGATCACAGGTCTCTCTGGTTGCTTGATTGACCAATAACTTCACGTTGAAGGATTTGTGTCAAAATAGGTGGAGGAGTCTTCTGATGACGAGGAGGATCATCTTGTTGTGGTTCTTTTCCTTTGTCCTTCTGTTTAAACTTGCATTTGTCGACACAATGCCCTTGGTGGCGGCAGTGAGAGCAATAAAGAGGCGTGGATTCATAATCAATCAACTGCCAAAAACTACCACTTGGCAAATTAATTCTAATGCGACGTTGAAGCGGCTTAGAAGCATCTATTTCCATGAATAGCCTGGCCATACTAGGTCTCGATAGCTCCGCCGTTGCTTTATCGATTTTAAGAGGAGTCCCAAAAACTGAAGCAATAGCGAATAAGGCCTCCTTGGCATAGAGATGATGGGGAAGGTTCGGTAGAGTCACCCAAACGGGTATCTTCGGTGATTCTTGGTTTGGCATGAAATCAGGATCCCACTTGAAAACTCTCATTGGAGCACGAGCAATATACCACAAATCCTTAGATCTGAGTCGAAGGAAATCCAACTCAGTTGATGGCCGAATGAGCACATGTTTATCGTCGATAACACCCGCCTTAATGGATCCAGAGAACTCAAATCCTGAAAGAGCCTTACGAATCGTCTCGATCGGAGGCCGAGAGTGGAAGAACTTACCCACCAAAGCAAACCTTAGTGGGTCAGCGAGAGCACTTTCTTCCTCCACTGAGAAGGAAATTGCAGGAACACCTTTGAAAGAAGTAATCGTACGTGGAGGGATAGTGGTGGCCACAACAGGAGTTGGTGACCCCATCACCGCCTCGGCGAAAGTCTTGGCCGCCATAACCCTAAACAAAACAACACAGAAGGAAAGCCACCGACCAAATGGTTCGGTAGGCCCAGGAGGACGCCGGCCCGGCCATCGGCCACGCCGCTGTCGGTGGACAAAGGACTAGGGTTTATCAGAGGCGGCAGCGCAATGTACTGCAATTCATATATATATCTTGGACCATTATATATATATATATATATATATATATATATATATATATATATATTAAATATATATATATATATATATATATATATATATATATATATATATATATATATATATATATATATATATATATATATATATACTATATATATATATATATATATATATATATATTTATATTTATATTTATATAAATATATATATATATATATATATACTTATATATATATATATTTATATATATATATATATATATATATATATATATATATATATATATATATATATATATATATATTTATATATATATATATATATATATATATTAAAAATATATATATATATATATATATATATATATATATATATATATTTTATATATATATATATATTTTATATATATATATATATATATATATATATATATATATATATATATATATATATATATATATCTATATATATATATATATATATCTATATATATATATATATATATATATATTTATATATATATATTTATATATATATATATATATATATATATATATTTTATATATATATATATTTTTATATATATTTATATATTTTATATATTTTATATATATTTATATATATATATATATATATATATATATATATATATATATATATATATATATATATATATATATATATATATATATATTGGTATACTAAACTTTGGGAGTATTACTATTTTCAAATTATTGGATATTATGTATTAAATATTTGTTTAGGTTATTTAAACAAATAACATATATACAAAAGGTATATATATGAATATATATGGGGATGTGTGAATAGTATATGATTCTTGTGCATCTAATTAATTCATTATTTTTTGGAAACTTATCTATATTTTTATATTACATATTCTATTTTTAAATCTAAGAGAAATAAGGTAAAGTGGAGTAATATATATATACATATATAGATTTTCTATTATTCAATAGATAAAATATTGTGTACAAAATATTGATTTGGAAATATAAATTTAATTATTATTTTAAAAATAATTTTCCAGATTTAAATAATATGTATAAAGTTTTTGCAAAAGAAAGAAGGAAAAGGGGAAGTATATATGTATAGATAGATATAGTTATATATAGAGAGATAAAAAAACAATTATGTGAACAGTGTTTGGCACTGTTCACTACCCCTTCCCCTGCGGTCCCGAGTCCTACAGTAGGTAAAAGAAAAAGAAA
The DNA here is from genome assembly GCA_029216955.1 of Iris pallida. Taxonomy (NCBI): domain Eukaryota; kingdom Viridiplantae; phylum Streptophyta; class Magnoliopsida; order Asparagales; family Iridaceae; genus Iris; species Iris pallida. The sequence continues at coordinate 77,090,273 of JANAVB010034417.1, forward strand.
ACCATGGGTTAAATTTTCCAAACCTTATCAAGTCTAATTCAAATTCAATCGGATTTTTCTGTATGGATTCTTGATTAGATTCTCATCAATTTAAGTCTAAAATCCACATCAAAATCTTCTCAGAAACCAATCTAAATTGGGTTTAAAAACTAAGGATATATATAAACCTCCATTCAAGCTCAAGAGAAAAACCTAAAAAGGAGCTATCGCGGACACCTCGTGATCACCCAGGAGTTATCCTCGAAGTCCTAGCAACAACCCCGACATGCATGCAACGCCGTAGGGTCACCACCGGCATATGCTGGGACAGAGCCGCACAGCAGCCCGCAACAGTAGGTGCAGCAACAGCACAACACAGGTACCCATGTTTCAACCTCGATTTCTCCCTCTTCGTTTTACGATTCTTCGAGCCGTAAATTCCTATATAGAGCCTACCTGACCCTCTAGATGACCCAGCACGTAGTTCCTCGAGGAATTGGTCTAACGAGTCAGAGAATTGACTCGAAAATCCCTAAAATACTATTTTCTGACAGTTTGAAAATAGTCCAACCACCCAAGTTTGTAATCTAATTCCGATCAATCAAGTAGAAGCTTTTCAAAACTTTTTTGAATAGAAAATTAGAGCACTTGTAGCACTTTAATACCCTTTTCATTGTTTCTGTTTTCATCTACTATATACGAAGAAATTCGTTTTCCAAAATCAAGAAAAACCTATGTAAACTGTTTGGAATTTTTAGAAAAAAACAACCGATACGACGTGCACCCCGACAAACCGGATGACATGGTCGCGAACCGAAAGCATCGAAAGGTGCGTATCGGCTTCGTGGACGTATGGGTTTCGACGAAATTCAAATTGGTTGCGTATGTCCGACGAATTTGATACATATCCATCAAAATTTACCGTATCGGCCTTTTTCAAAATTCCCCAATTACTTTGTGCCCGTTTGTCGAATATAGACGAAACTTGCGCCAACGGGACTGTATCGTTTTTTGGTCATGTATGCCAAGTTTGGTCCGATTCTGAGATAGTTGACCGGATCGCCGTTTTGCGGGTCCCACGATCCGACACAACGAGCGAATTTGTGCACGGCCTGCCGAAATCCAACTTTGGACATACCGTTGGATTCGTTTCGTCAAAATAAATTATTAGACATGTAGTTTGATGACTTTAGAGACCATAGACTCTGGCATATTTTTTGGTACAAAGCGGGTGCAACGGCGGACCCCGTTTTGATCCAAAATTATCGTTTTGCCTCTGTATTCAGAATTGAACTTATGGGTAGCCTATTCTAGCTATTTTGCTTCTTTTAGAAATGTTGGCAATGTATATTTTAGCATCCGAGGTCAGTTGCAGGAGTTCAGCTTTTGTGGACATTTGATCTGACAGGTTATTTAGACGTAGTTGAGTCTACACTAGGCAAGTACACCTTGCCAAACTTTACGGTACTTACATACTTTTCCATATTGCTATTTTTTATATCTTACATAGTTCCATATTTCTCCTGCTCCATGTCGTGGTTATTCTAGTTTTACTTGCACGTAGATTATTACTCTTTTTCCCATATTACTTGCTCTATTTCCTTATCATGTTCATGTCTAGAGATAGTATTTCTTTATCTATACCATGATCCCCTGACCTATTTGACTGGGACTACCAGTACTTGATAGACTTGACCTGATCGTGATTGTTTTCACTTGACCCTGACTTGTTATTAGACGTGACTATACCTGACCACCTCGTTCATGAGCTCCCATCGAGTGTGAATGAGCCTTACTATAGTTGGAGATTCCCCATCGGCTACTGACTATAGGACTGTGAGCTCCCATCGGGCTGCGGTTACCTCGACTTACTATTAGTCACGCTTGATAGCAGTATCTTTGACGGTATGCCATTTATACTTATTATCTAGTCTCATATTGTTCCTTGTACCATTTTCTATTTTCTCGTATGTTATTTATTGTACAGTAGGGATGTATATTATGTGTCTTGCTAGTCCCCTGAGAACCTGGTGATCTCTCCAGGCTTAGACAGAGAGGAGGTTCACGGTTCTGGTGTCGTGGCAGGTGACGTACCTTCGCAGGAGGACGAGATAGTGGCTGAAGACTTCTCTTGAGACATGTCTCTTTTAGACTTGATACTTTATTTTGTTCCTTTATCAGTGGACCTGTAGTTGATTATTTATTTCTTTATACTGTGGTTTTGGGATGTCTTACCCGTACAGTTATTATTTCTATTTTATGTTGGACTGATCTTTCTCATTAGTATTATTTTATTGGACTTGATATCTCGTGTCTTATTTTTTGTGTGGATAAGATTAGCTGTGACCTGTGACTTGTATTGTATTGCTTGGTTGTTATCATGATTTACAGCTTAAGTATTTCGTTAATAGGCATACTTTGAGATTTGTCCCATTGGTGAAGTGTTGCTAGCATGTACCGTATCCTGGTCCTATACATATTTTAGGATTAGGGCATTATAGTAGTGCAATCTGATAAGCAACAGCTGCCACTCTCTCGAGGATTGCAAAGGGGTCTACAAATTTTGGATTTAGTTTGCCCTTAACTCCGAACCGTAGAATGCCTCGTATCCACGTCACCTTTAGAAGCACATGGTCCTATTTTCCATAAAAAAATTAAAGACAAGTATTACAGAACACTGGAATTGATTACAAACTCGCTTGTACAAAGAAATGCCTAGAAAGAAATCCTAGGAAACAATCTAAGTACAATTGTTTAGTTTTGATTCTTGGGGGTGACGGTGAAGGCTCGGGAAAGTGCTATCAACTCTGTCTTACTCCGTGGGCTATCTGACGCAGTCTTTGATCTCGAAGAAATTGCTTTTTTCTTGAAGGTTGCCAGCCTTTTACAGGGGTGTGGCACCCTGCTATTTATAATAGAATTTATGTTGAGCTGTATAGATGGTCTGCGGCCACGTGGCTGATTGGCACGCGAAGACCCGCTCTTTGGCTTTCATCTGTCGATTAGTTGGGATTTTGTTGCAGCAAATCTGGGTAGTTTAGGACTTGGTCAAATTGCCACGTGTCCTGTCGTAGGGATCATCATTCTTTTAGTTGCATAGATCGATCTCTCAGTCTTCAATCATGTGGGGCCGCATGAGCTTCATGCGACTTAAGTCGTAAACTTCCTTAGTCCAGACATAGCTTAAGGATTTAAGCCGCATAGATTCTGTACTTTGGTCGCATAAAGCACATGCGGCTTGGATCACAGTTACTCTTGGCTGCATGAAGTTTGGAGACTTTTGGGGCCACATATGTCTGAGCTGCATAAGGTTTCATGCGACTTCGGTGACACTCCTTCTGGCCGCATGAAGGCGTACGAACCTTGCTTTTGGGCGACGTCTCACATCTTATCTTTTTGTCGAAGTGTCAGAGTTGTCATTTTTGACAGGAATTGTCAGCTTTATCAGACGAACTGCTCCCCTTGGCCGTATATCTTCCTTCTGCAGCTGTTTGTCGATGGGCCGCATATGTCATTGAACCAGTCATGCGGCTTTCCTTTATACGGACATGTTTGGCCCAAAGTACCTATGCGGTAATTTATAATCCGCATGAATCCCATATTTTTCATGCTTCTGCAAGACCCCCTTCAAAGTTTTTAAATTGTAAATTTGGAATACTTTGAATAAGAAGCATGAAAATATGTCAAGCCGTAGGGAGTCTTCAAGTCGCATAAAATTTTTTGAACTGCAGAGAGATCTTGAGTCACAGGGAAGTCTCATTCCGCAGAGAGATCTTGAGCCACAGGGACATTTCGAGGCACAGAGAGCCTGCCAGCTATCACTGCTGCACTTAATTTTTTTAATTCGGTTGTGGATCCCTTTTCGAGATAAAACCGACGGTTACTGGGGATAAAGTCTCCAAACGTCGACATTATCTTTAATGATCTCGAGAACCGAAGAGGTGCTCGACGGTTATTAGGGATAAAGTCCCCAAACGTCGTCCCTATCCTTAATGATCTCAAGAATCGAAGAGTCTCTTTTCAACAACTCTATAAATAGGAGTCATTCAGAGAGAGAGATTTTTCTCTTTCACCTTCTCTTCTTTCGACTTCATCATACTTTCTGCTACGGCTCCAAAAGCTTCCAGGTCGACTGGTACGGCGGCCAAAGGGAAGGGACTTGCTTCTCCGTCGAACGCGACAGATGCTCCTTCCATTCATTCCGACGTGCAACCTTCTCTCAAGAGTAAGGATGGTGAGCAGACGATGACTGAAATTTTAAATGGCCATAGCACATATTTTTATGCGTGGGCCTGTCATATACTGCCTCTGCTATAAGCCTGGTCGATGCATGCCCTATCTCATCTAAACCGCCTGAGTGCCTCAAGACTGATCTGTACGAATATTTCATGACTGAGCCGCATAGGTGCCGTATGAGCACTTTATGATCGGGTCGCATGAATACTGTATATCTGGGGTACATGATTGTCTCGTGACTGATCCGTATGAGTATTGGGTCGCACGAGTATTTCATAAGTACCACATATTTGAGCCATATGAAAACTTCATGAATGAGCCGCATAAATGCTTCTCGAATTGAGCTGCATGAGTACTTCGTGAAGCCGGCCTCATGACTTTGGGCTGTATGAGTTCTATTTTGGCTGGGCTACATAATTAGCTAGGCCGCATAACAGAGTTTTTTGTTTTCTTTTTGGTGCTAAGTCCCCTTCTTTTCCATATTTTTGTAGGGATCTGGCTAGCAAGTTTCTCTAGGACCGGCGTCGGCGATGGAGTAAAAATACAACATTCTGGCGTTTATATCAGACAGCTCAAACCTCCCCATGCTTCGAAAGAGTTTTCCCTACGCTTTTTTGGCATACACATCAAACAACTCAGGACTCTTCATGCTTCGGAAGAGTTTTCCCCAGGTGGTAGGAAAAGCCTTTATACCTCAGAGAGTTAGACGGTGGTCAGGCGTCGTTATGAACGCCCTGCCTTCACGGCTCTCCAAGTAGGTGAAACCACCATCAGGGACCATGTTTTGAAGGTATGGTCCTTTGGAGGAGCGGGGCTAAGGCATCCGTAATACGGAGGGGAGGATAGCATGCTATATTTGCCCTCCTCCAGGCAGCTCCTTGGGGATTCAACAGCTTTGTTTGCTTCTCAGCAGTAAAACATGACTTCCTTCGAGGGCCACGAAACTGCTTGAAGACGAAGTGCTGTCAAACCAAACTATGTATTGCTAGATTTTCTTTTCTTTGCTTTCTATTGTCGATATAGTCCTATGAATATAACTGATCTTGAATGAGCAGAGTATGTTCACTACATTTTATTTGTGATATTTTATGGTGCTTGTACTAGAGGGCCTGATACAACATTTGTATTTGATAAAGGACATCCCACTGGGAATTTTGTGGACCTATTATCCTTTTGTGCATCTGAAAATACGAGCAAATAGATTTGAATGATATTTTGTGGACCTACTACTCTTTGGTATACCGATGGTGCGAGTAATAGATTAGGATAACTTTTGTGGACTTATTACCCTTTTTGTGTACTGGCGATGCGAGTACGGATAATAAGTGGAGAAGAAACCAACATATTTACTCAGAGGTAATGAGGACGTGATAAATATAGGTCAAAACAGAGCCTTCCTACTCATAGGTAATGAGGACATGGTAGGAGTAGGCATAATAGGGGTACACAGAACAACTCAGAGGTGCTATTAACGTAGAAGTTCTATGCATTAGGTGATTTGTTTGTGATGGATAGGAAAAGAACTCAGAGGTAATATGGACGTGGTTGTTTTTCCTGTTAGAAAATTTTGTGGACCTATTACCCCTTTTGTGCACTGACAGTACGAGTAATAAATTAGGATAAGTTTTATAGACCTATTACCCTTCTGCGCACTGGTGGTGCGGGTAAAAATTTTTTAGACAAACTCTTGGTGGAGAGAAGCTATGACCAGGGAGCTCATAGATATAACCAAGCGATAAAATATGAATTCATTCGGAGTAGTCAGAGAGTAAGTTCAGTGGTACCTGGGGGTACATAACTCAACAATCTGGGAGATTTGAAGTCAGAGTGTAAGTTCAACGATACTGGAGGGTATATAACTCACAATCTGAGAGATAGTTGGAAGGTGTTGTTTAGACAAAGTATTTCTTGAGGAACTTGCCGTTAATGGGCATCATGAGCAAGTCTCTATTTTGTTTACGAGAAGGTACGCACCGTTGGAGAATACGGTCTCGATGACGAACGGACCCTCCCACGTAGGCTGGAATTTGTCGGAGGTCTTGTGAGTCATGACCATTGGTCTGCGAATGGCCAAGACGAGATCGCCGACTTGGAATATTCTCTCTTTGACTTTCTTGTTGAAAGCTCGAGAGATGCACGCTTGGTAGAACTCTATACTTTGTTGAGCTTGTAAACGCTTCTCATCTAATGCTTCCAACTCTTGTAACCGTCGGCGGTAGTTGTCGTCCGACATTAACCGATAAGTGACAGCCACTCGGAGTGAAGGGATCTGAGTCTCCAATGGGAGGACTGCCTCACTTCCGTAAACCAAGGAGAACGGTGTATTTTCTGTAGCCGTCCGAATTATGCGATACCCCCATAAGCATTCGCTAAGCTTTTCATTCCAGTCGCGTTTGTTTACAGACACGAACTTTTTGAGAAGCTTGATTATGGTTTTGTTGAAAGCTTCAGGCAGACCGTTGGCCGATGGGTCATATACTATCGAGGCCATGTTCTGAATTCGATTCTTGTCACAAAATCGATATAAAGCAGGGCTTGCGAACTGCGGACCATTGTCGTGAATAATCCTCCGAGGCAGTCCAAAACGGAAGATGATGTGATATTTTATGAAGCAGATCACGTTCGATATCTTAACCTCCGCCAATGGAATAGCTTTCGCCCATTTGGAGAAGTAATCGGTGATTACAAGTATGAACCGATTCCCTCTAGACGACGGCGGGGTAATTGGCCCAATGATGTCCATTCTTCATGCTTCAAATGGCCAAGAGGCCACTGTCGGGTGCAAGAATTCTAATGGCAAATGTATGAAATCTGCGTGGATCTGGCAAGCCTTGCATTTCTTTGCATAATCAACTGTATCTGCTACCATCGTGGGCTAGTAGTAACCCATCCGGCGGAGATGATCTTACAATTTCGGCCTGGTTGGTGAGCCCCACAAGTGCCGTCATGAGCTTCGTAAAAAGCTTCTTTGGCTTCTGCAGGCATCTTAATAGTAACCCATTGCAGGATCGTTGATATAATATTTTTGTCTCCGTATCGTAGAAGAATCTGAGGGAGCGTCTTCTGATTGAAGTTGCTTCTTTCACATTCTCTGTCAGAATTCAATAGACTGCAAAGTCGATGAGCGGGCGTCTCCAGTCTTATGTGTCGTTGGTTATCTGGGCAGAGTAGCTCATACCCAGTTGAAGATTATTCCTGCGACAGACCAGCTCATGGCCTATTATGTCGACTAGATGATGAGTGTTATTAGGAAGTGCCAAGGAGGCGGCGAGACCTGCTAGGGCATCCGTTTCAATATTTTGGAGCCTAAAAACGTGCTCTATAAAGAACCTTTTAAGGTTGTAATGATGGCAATTGCTGTCTGATAATAGGGAATCAGGTCCATGTTGTGAACCTCGTATGAACCTCGGATCTGGTTAATAACCAACTGTGAGTCACTGTATGCTTCCAGGTTCCTGATCCCTACATCTTTTGTAAGTTGGAGCCCGATAACTAGAGCGTTATATTCGGCTACGTTGTTCGAACAAGGTTTTGTAAGAGAATACGCCCGATTGACTATTAGTCCAAAGGAAAAAATTAATACCACCCCGACTCCAGCGACGATATCACCTTGTGGTCCCGTTATTGAAGCACCGTCGAAGAATATTCGCCAAATAGCGTCATGCGAAGTCATGTTCGAGGCGACGACTTCGTCAGGAATTTCTTTATAGATTCTGGCTGTTTCTGAGCCTAGATGGGCTGCTAGGAAGTCAGCCAGGGCTTGACCTTTTTATAGCCTTCTGCAGAACAAAATCTATGTCGTACGGAGATAATAGTATCGCCCAAGTGGCTAGACGAGAACTGAGCGGGCCTGGCTTGGTCATGAGGACCCTGAGAGAATTAACTCATGAAACAGTATGGTTGGTCTGCCCTGTCGTATAGTATCGTATTTTCTGAATGGCGAACATTAGGGCAAGGAACTCTTTCTCCACGACGGTGTACCTACGTTCCGGCCCTATCATCATCCGGCTGAGATCGTAAATGGCTTGTTCATGTCCCGTGTCATTTATTCTGTGCTAGCGGAGCACCGAAGGAGTATTCCATCGCCCGTACATAGAGTAGAAAGGGCTTTCCGACGACCGGGGCTACCAGAACTGGTGGATTCATCAGGTACTCCTTAATGTCATCGAAGGCACGCTAACATTCCTCGTTTCATACGAAAGAGATGTCTTTCCTCATAAGTTGAGTGATGGGTTGACATCACCCTAAGAGGTTAGTTATAAACCTCCTGATATAGGCTAGTCTTCCCTGAAGACCGCGGAGTTCATGGAGGTTCCTTGGTGGGCTCATCTCCAAGATTGCTTTTGTTTTGTCGGTATCTATGTGAATGCCCCGGAAAGTAATGACAAAGCCCATGAACTTTCACCTGGACACCCCCAAGAAAGACTTGGTAGGATTCATCTTCAGGTTGTGTGCCCGCATGAGGTCGAACACTATTTTCAAATCATGTAAGTGATCATTTTTGGAGCAACTCTTGACGATGATGTCGTCAACATAACACTCCACCGTCTTGCGCAAATAATCTCTGAAGATGACACTCATAGCCCGTTGATATGTAGCACCGGCGTTCTTCAGGCCAAAAGGCATGACCGTATAATAATATACGCCAATCGGTGTTCAGAATGATGTATGCTTCTCGTCATCAGGAGACATCTTGATTTAATTGTATCCTGAGAAGCCATCCATAAAGGACATACGCTCGAAGTCATACGTATTATCGATCATTATGTCGGTGATCGAAAGAGGAAATTCATCCTTAGGACATGCTGCATTCAAATTGTGAAAATCGATACAAATTTGTATCTTTTTGTTCTTTTTGATGAATGGGTACTACGTTGGCTACCCAGTCTGGATGCTGCTCTTCACGGATGAACCCGCTAGCTATAAGCTTGTTCACTTCTGCTTCGATGGAATTTATGATGTCTGGACGAAATCGTTGCTGCTGTTGTCTGACTGGTTTTGCGTCTGGATAGATGTTGAGTTTATGAAGTGTAATCTCGGGGTTTAGCCCTGGCATGTCTTCGTAGCTCCAAGCAAAGATATCGATGTATTCTCTGACGAGTTGTAGCAACAACTCCCGCTCGTCGTCTGTCAGACTTTTACTGACGAAGATTAGCTTTGGAGAGGATTTATCGTCGAGGTTAACTTGCATAACCTCATCCTCAGTGGGAGGATCACGAAGTTCAAAGCGTTTCTTCTATTGTGCGTCTAGTTGCTGGACCCACGGCTCCAACTCAAGTGGTTCTAGTAGGTCTTCGTCTTCCTCTTCGATATCAGCGGATGTCATGTTGACAGATAATGTCTGTCTGAATATATCTCTAATACTGCTATCGGAGTCATAAATGGGTAACTCGGACGAATGAGAGTGCCACTCGCATTTTTCATCAGAAGTTTTGGGCGTTATTGGTGGAGTAACATACCCGAGGCCACGTCTGGATTTATGATAATGATCCTGAGGTTTTCCTGTCGGTGTCGGCGGCTATAGAGGCAATCATCGGCCACTGCCATGATTTAGACCCAGGGTAGCCTCCATGTCGTACCCCTGCTTTTGTATGAAGTATTTGACTTGAGGACTATACAAGTAGAGCGGTAGTCTTCCAGCGTCGGATCCGAGGTCGGACTCTTTTGGCGTGAAAGATTGAGGACCTTTTTTTCGGCCAACGATGATTGTGTGATCCCATCCTCCTCTATCTGGGACCGGAAAGTAAGCGCCTTTTATGGGAGCAAGTCGATTTAGGGTATGGACGGCTATCACCTGTGTGTGCAGGCTAACGTCTAGACAGTCCCGTGCGACATACGTTAGATTAGGCTTATCATACTCATAATAGTCTAATGGAGCCTCTTATTGATGAAATAAGGAATCTTATCCACCGGGATTACATCATCAGGAGAGGAGTTATCCACCTGTGTAACCAAGTACTTGGCGAGTTCTTCGTCCTCTTTGGCTACCCCCTGCGAGCTTAGAGGTCGGGATGCTGTCTTGGGCAACTTGACCACCAAGGGTTCCACTTGAAGTATTGACTTTCCTGAGAGTGTTGGATCGACACTTGGCTGTTGGCTCGTCTTGGGAAGACGGATGACAATTGGCTCAGCAAGGGACTTTGTATCTTTCGGTCGCTTTGGAGTAGATTTTGACAATCGGATTACCATCGACGTTACAGAGGGCCTTGTCTCTTCCTATTGCCTTTGATCGGACTTCGGTAGTCGGATCACCATTGGCCCTACGACAGGTTTTGGCTCCTGGCTGGATCTCGGAAGACGGATTACCATTGGTTCCAACTGCGTAGGTGTGGCAGGAGAACTGAGCACCTCTTTATGCAAGGTTGCGACGAGGGGTGTGGCCTTGCCCGGTTTACGAGCCTGGAGACGGGTTCTCAAGGGTTCTTCTGGCCCTGTGATGACCTCCAGTTCGTCAGTTATATGTTTTCTGGATTCGTCATATAGACAAGCCTCTGAAGAGTAATAAGCTTCAACCCCTTTGAAGGGATCAATGTCAGCAAATTCAGTTTTCACGGAACCGTGCTTACTGACGTACTTGAAACACTGGTGAAGGGTGGATGGCACGATCATATAGACATGTATCCACGGACGTCCCAGGAGGATGTTGTAGGAGGTGTCTGCATCTATGACGTAGCAGGTAACCTCCATCTTCAGGTCGCCAATCTAATATTATCGGATCTTCCCTTGGGGATAGCTCCTTCCGAGTTAAAACTGCTAATGGCAGTGTTGGTCGCCGCTAGCCGGTGCACAGGGATACCAAGAAGTTGGAGCAGGCTTTTCGTGATGATGCTTATTGACGAGCCAGGGTCGATGTGCATCCAATCCACCTTGATGTCGCCTATGTATCCAGTGTAGTATAAGGGGCGATCATGCAAAATGGACTTGATCAACATGTCCTGCAGAGTAAATATGATGTTGGGTATTGCATCTGTGATATCGCCGTCCTATAGATCTGCATGCGGGTCTTCCCCTGGGGGCTTAACTTGAGCTAAGTAGGCGTCAGCATTCTGGAGTGCTTCGCTTAATGCGACACGAAGATCCTTGGAGAGCCTTAGGAGCTCGTATAAGGACAACTGTGCTGGCGTATTAGCCAATTGTGCTAATATGTCAAAGTTGTAAGGTCTTTCCATTCCCTGCGGTACATCATTACGAAGTGGCCTGTCGAAGCAGGTTTCCTTTGTCTTGGACTTATCCACTAGTGGAGGCTGAGATGGCCTTGGAACATCAGAGGGAGGCAACATTGTCGGTTGAAGATCTTTGGCTGGACTATCCCGTGCAGGCTGGACTTGTGCTCCAGACAGGGTAATGACATCTGCAGCTTCTTCAGCTTCGGTTAAAATTGCGTGACAGGATCTAGACTTTCTGCCCTTTTTCTTGCTGGTAGAAGATGACACCTCCTGGGTAACTTCGGGCACTAAGTCCTGGTGTACCCACATAATTTCTCCTCGCGAGGTAGTGAGAGGTACCAATCCAGATGTCTGATACCGAATGGATGGAAGATTCGTAACTTTTATCGTTGCCCGGGGGACAGGTATTACCCCGTCTGTAGTGTTCGTTGGAGGGAAGTCACCGAAATGAATTGACACCATGTTCGCCGCCACGATAACCTCTTTAAAGTCAATCAACAGAGCTTTGGAGTCGATAAGACTCCAAATGTACTACTTTAATTGGAAGCAGTCATGAGTGGAATGATGGACGTAGCGGTGGAAGTAACAATATTTTGGGTCCTCTATTTCTGTCGCTCGGGGCTCACGCCTTGGTGGAGGGAGTTGGATCCTACCCCCTTGCAAAAGTATATCGAAGATAGGTTTGACATGACTATCTTCAAATGAGTAATTAACCTTGGGCCACGGACCTTTCGCCTATTTTTGTACGGGCTTCGAAGTCGCATCAGTGACCATGGCCTGCTTGCCCTTATTGTCCCGATTGTTGGTGGCGCTACTGTTGTTGTTACTGGAGGTGGAACCAGGATGTCTGACTTTATCTTCTCCGTCTGGAATGTGTAATGCCAGCTGGCGAGCCTTCTTCAATTTTGCCTCTGCGTTGGTAGCACTTATGATGAAGGTTGTCCAATCCTTGACCTGATCGTCGTCCATCTAGAGGCTAATTGCGGGGAGCAACTTCTTCTGGCAGATTTCGATCAAGGAGCTCTCGGGATTGCCTTGGGGCAACCTCATTGCGGTTTGGCAAAACCACTCGATATAGTTCCTTGTCAGCTCCCTCTCGCCCTGAATGACGTCCATGAGAGGCGATATTATCACATCATGCCCCACTTCGTAGAATCTCTCCAGGAACATGTGCTTCAAGTCGTCAAAAGAATGGATACATTTGTCGGAAAGGTTGCGGTACTAGTCAAACGCAATCCCTTCCAATGCTCCAATGAATAATCGTATAAGCATGGCATCACTATTGTGGACACACACAAAAAAGAAGAAGAAAATGTTGTCTTCTTTTATTGGCACAAGGTACCATAAATCGAGTACGCCTGAGAGATCCTGCGCTAAGGATCCCCGATTACAAAAAAGAATTCTGGGGAATGTAACGATGGAGATCGAACGGCAGTTGCTCCTTTACTCTGTTGACACTCCGATTATAAAAGTGGGAAAAAATCTAAGAAAATTGCTAACTCTCGGCTCACTGGCAAGAAGTGCAGCAATTTGGCTCTTAAAAATGCTCTTCGTTCTGTCCTTTGAAGAGGGATGAAGCCCCCCTTTTATAGTTGTTCTTGAACTGGAATGATGTTATGTGCCCACATAAGGAAACACGCTGGTTTCTAAGTGGACGCATAGTCCTACTTTGGGCGCATAGGACGTAGGCACATACAGGCTGCGAGATCGTGGGTTGGTCGTGCTGTTGACGTGGCTGCATGCTTCGGTGCACGACTGCTCGTGGAGACTGATGTGGCCATGCGCTTCGGTGTACGTTTTGATCATGGCTTTGACTGAGTCAGGCTTGGGCGCATAGCCATGTCTCAGGCTATGCGCCCTCCTTCACAGCATGATGGGCGCATATAGCTTCACAGGATGCGGGGCGCATATAGCTTCACAGGGTGACGGGCGTATGTAGTTTCACAGGGTGATAGGAGCATATAGCTTCATAGGGTGATGGGCGCATATATCCTCTTCGGGTTTTGGGCGCATAAGGCTTGATTTGCTAAAAATTTCATGCTTCTACAAGACCCCCTTCAAAGTTTTCGATACTTGAACAAGTTCGAAATACTTTGAAAGAAGCATGGACTGTCTTCTTGTTATGCAATGGACGCATAGCACGGCTCCTCTCCTTGGGCGTACTTGGCCAGCCTGTCAGGGAGATACGACTGTTGAGATCTTCCTCGAAATCCGTACTAACAGATTTATCGAAACAGAATTTGAAGCGGTCCATCCTTCGTACATTGTCCACGTCAGCAAGTGGCAATCACATAATGTGCAAAGAGCTAGTTCTTCATGTGGACGCATAGGCCACTGTGGGCGCATACTATGCAATGGACGGATGGGCGCATACAGCAAGTGGGCGCATAGGGGGTGGCCCGTGCCTATAAATAGGCCTTGGAGGAGAGAGAAAATTCATTATTCCTTTCTCTTTGAACTTTTCAGAAAACTCTTCGTCTTCTTTCTTTGAGAACTGTCTCCCAAGGTCGCCAAGAGATCCGCAAAGGGCAAGGGGGCTGCGCCGAGTGATTCTCCTCCTGGGGCAGCGTCTTCGGCAGTCCAGGACCCGATTCTGGGTGAGGGCATGCTTCAAAAAATAAAGTCCCGAGCGTTAATTTGCGACGCTTGGACTTCTCTTCTTCCTGGGGTGCTTGCGCCTAAGGCAACATACTTCTGTGAGCATTACTATGCGCCCAAAAAAGTCATGTGCCAACACTATGGTGTGTTATACGCCCTTCTGTTGCCATGTTATGCGCCTTTTTAAGCTGTGGCATGTTATGCGCCCACATACTGTTCGTGTGTTATACGCCTGCATGTCTTGTTTTGTACACATATCCCTTTGGGCGCATAGCCTTTTGGGCGCATAGAAGCCTTCAGGACTTAGTTTTTTCTGCAGTTTCCTGAATCTGACATTCTTTTCTGTCTTTGGTTCATGCAGCATCTTTAGCGAAGGCTGAGACTGTGGTGAAGGAGAAGATGCTGCCTCCTTTCATCAAACAAGAGTCACCGTTCATTAAGGAGGAGGTAGTGCAAAAAATCGAGAAAGAAGAAGAGTTGGCGCCCATCGGGGAGGGAATTACTTCCAAGATTGAAGCTGCTGTAAAAGAGGAGCACAAGCCTGAGAGTAGTAGTACTGGGAGTTCTGACCTTTCTGTCCCAGCCGTGGCCCTTGATCAAATGGATCCTTCATATACGAAATGGTTGAGGGAATGGTATATGATGGAACTGGGGATTCCCAGGACCCTTCCTTTGGTGTGCGTATTGATCGATAGAAAGTTAAACAGATCTAATACGTGTTCTAACCCTTCATAGGCAGAAACTAGGGTTCAGAAATTATACCTGCGGCGGAAAGAAGACAAGTAATTTCTGGCAATCTCGAGCGGACGACCCCAAGATCTTCTGCACGTATTCCTTCCTCGAGTTGGACGTCGTGTGGGCGACGATCTCCTAACTTTTTCTTCTCCTTGGCAGCACTCTCTTTCTCTCCTTACGTGAATCACGAATTTAGAGAAAATTTTAGATTTCTGATCAGTAATCTGGCGGCCAGAGAATAGAGGATATATATAGGCTACGGCAGGGACCATGAGAAGAAATTAGGGTTAGGCCTCCTAACGGATCTGGATATCCCTTGTTCAGCCCGAACACACAATCCAGACCCATTAACAATAGCTCGGTCCACTAATGAGCTATTGTTGTACTACCTCCCAAATCCCAAATTATGTTTGTGGGCTCCTTTTATTATATGCTCGTTTGGCTCCCCATGTTAAGATATTGTATGTCCGTCGATCAAATTAAGTTACTGACAACTATATTGATTCGACATCTTTTATCCTTAAGTAGTACCGCTCAATTTTATTTGTCATGTCGGATATAATCCACCTGCAGGGTTTACATGACAATCCTTATGAGCTCCTTAAGAGGACATCATCAACCCGATGTATCGGGACATGGATTCCATTTATAATCAACAGCCCATCATACATACAATGTTATTACCCAATTCATAGAGGTTGTTGATCCATAATGAATCTCACTCTTTTATGAGTCAAAGTAATGCACATTACATATACATGTCCGTTATTATATCCGGATTAAGAGTACAAGCATCCATAATAACAGAGATGTTTGTTCTCTTATGTAGTCAGTACAAAGAGAACAACCTCAAGTGGTCCTGTTCAATACACACAAAGTGTACTTGTGTAAACCTATAGTAAAGATAGACTAATACCATATTATACTACAACCTTTCCAATAGAATGTCCAAGTCCATCTAGGTTGTGAACTATTTATATACTCCATAGGAAACTGATAATATGACCTTCTGTGTGACACCACACACCATATTATCTACAATATAGAATATCAGACATTTGCATTAACACTTACAACAAATACAATATGCAAACATTTGTCCATATGATTCTCATTCAAAATTTAAGGAAATAAGGTTACTACAAAAGTGATGCTTTTAGTATATAACCCTAACAATCTCCCACTTATACTCAAAGTATTGCTTTTCAGTATACTGTTACAAATCTCCCACTTATACTTAAAGTCATGCTGCTACACATCTGACTCCCATTCCCTCAACGTGACTGTCAAAAGCCTTAGCTGGTAAGCTCTTTGTAAAGGGATCAGCTAGGTTGTCGGCTGATGCTATCTTGATCACAGCAACTTTTCCTTTTTTTACAAAATCTCGTATCAGGTGGTACTTACGCTCAATGTGTTTGCCTGTCTTATGGGCTCGTGGTTCCTTTGAGTTTGCCACTGCACCACTATTATCACAATAAAGTGTAATAGACTTAGGCAAACTAGGTACCACATCCAAGTCCAACAGAAAGTTTCTAAGCCAAACCGCTTCTTTGGCTGCCTCAGAGGCTGCCACATACTCGGCTTCCATGGTGGAATCAGCAATACATTTTTGCTTGATACTCCTCCACACAATGGCTCCACCTCCCAAAGTAAACACATAACCTGAGGTAGATTTCCTGGAATCCCTATCTGACTGAAAATCTGAGTCTGTATACCCCAAGGGAACTAAACTATCTGCCTGGTAAACTAGCATATACTCTTTAGTCCTTTTCAGGTACTTCAAAATATGCTTTATGGCAGTCCAGTGCTCTTATCCTGGGTTAGACTGATATCTGCTGACCATGCCTACGGTAAAGCAGATGTCTGGTCTCGTACATAGCATTGCATACATTAAGCTTCCTACTGTTGAAGCATAAGGAACTGCCTTCATGTTCTATATCTCTTTAGGTGTCCTCGGACACTGCTCCTTTGATAGAGCAATTCCATGTCTAAAAGGTAAGAAACCTTTTTTAGAATTTTGCATACTAAAACGAGTTAGTACAGTATCGATATAGGAAGCTTGGGATAAGCCCAACATCCTTTTCTTGCGATCTCGTAGAACTTTGATCCCAAGGATGTGACCTACTTCTCCTAAGTCCTTCATATCAAACTGTTTGGATAACCATACCCTTACATCAGATAATACCTTCACATTGTTTCCAATGAGCAAGATGTCATCTACATAGAGTACTAGGAACACCACCACGTTTCCGTCACACTTTCTGTATACAAATGATTCATCCTGACATTGATCAAATCCATAGGATTTTATCACCTGATCAAAACAGATGTTCCAAGATCTGGAAGCTTGCTTAAGTCCATAAATGGACTTTTTGAGCTTACAAACAAGATGCTCCTGGCCCTTTTCAATGACCCCGTCTGGTTGCTTCATATAGATGTCTTCCTCAAGACTTCCATTAAGGAAAGCTGTCTTGACATCCATTTGCCAAATCTCATAATCGAGATGAGCTGCAATAGATAAAAGAATCCGAATAGACTTAAGCATGGCTACAGGAGAAAAGGTTTCCTCATAATCGATACCCTCTCTTTGAGTAAAACCTTTTGCTACAAGCCGAGCTTTAAAGGTTTCAACCTTACCGTCTGATCCTCTTTTTCTCTTATAGACCCACTTGTATCCAATGGCTTTTACACCAACGGGTGTTTCTATAAGCTCCCAGACCTGATTAGAATCCATAGATTCTATTTCAGATATCATTGCTTTTTGCCAAGATTCTGCATCTTTATCTTGGAGTGCTTCATTATAGGTATAGGGATCATAATCTTGTTCCTCAGGGACGAAGTCTGATGACTCTCCCAAGAACATATATCTATCAGGTTGTATCACAACCCTCCCACTACGACGAGGCACTATCGGTTGTGGTGTAACATTTGTGACACGTTGTGCAGTTATTTGTGATTCATCCTCTTGTACTTTTGGTACTGAAGTACTTGGTGTCTCACATCTTAGTTCTTCTAGAACAACTCTACTTGTGGGTTTATGGTTCATCACATAGTCTTCCTCTAAGAATCGGGCATTGGTGCTAACAATAACCTTCTGATCCTTAGGACTATAAAATAAACCTCCTTTTGTTCCTCTTGGATAGCCTACAAACAAGCATACTTCTGTATGAGATTCCAACTTATCTGCTTTCACATTCAGCACATGTGCTGGACTACCCCAAATGCGAACATGTTTCAGACTAGGCTTACGCCCAATCCACAGCTCTGTGGAAGTAAGAGGTACTGACTTAGAAGGAACTAAGTTCAAAATATAAGCTGCAGTCTCTAAGGCATATCCCCAAAACGAATCTGGCAAATCCGAATAACTCATCATTGATCTAACCATCTCCATAAGAGTTCTATTCCTTCTTTCGGCTACACCATTCTGTTGGGGCGTTCCAGGTGCAGTCAATTGGGATACAATCCCAGTCTCTGATAAATAATCCCTAAACTCTCCAAAGAGGTACTCGCCACCACGATCTGATCGTAATGACTTGATACATTTTCCATGACGTTTCTCCGTTTCAGCCTTGTACTCTTTGAATTTCTCAAAGCATTCAGACTTACGGCGCATCAAATAAATGTATCCATACCTTGAATAATCGTCAATAAATGTGACAAAATATTCAAAGCCACCTCTAGCTTGGATAGTCATGGGTCCACACAAATTAGAATAAACCAATTCCAACACATCTTTGGCCCAATACCCCTTTGCCGTAAAAGGCCTTTTGGTCATTTTACCTTCCAAGCAGGATTCACAGACTGGTAGTGCCTCCACTTTCAATAAACTCAAAGGTCCATCTTCAACCAGTCTTTGAATCCTTCTTAGGTTAATATGCCCCAATCGTAAGTGCCAAAGATATGTTTGGTTCATATAAGAAGGTTCTTTTCTCTTATTTAAGTTAGATGACATATTATTCATTTCCATAAGTTGCATTGTAGGCGAAATAGGATTAATGACATACAAATTATCAACCAATACACCAGAACAGATAAAATGTTTATTCTTTATAATAACAATATTGTCATTAAAATAAACTGAATATCCATCCTTAACTAACATAGAAACAGAAACTAAATTCCTTCTAAGTGAAGGTACATAAAGACAATCTCTCAATGTCAAAGACTTATTTCTACCAAAAGATAAAGTAACATCTCCTAATGCAACGACCGATACTTTTGTAGCATCACCCATGAACAAGCATATCTCTCCATCACTGAGCCGTCTGGTTTCCTGGAACCCCTGCAATGTATTGCAGACATGATTAGTGGCTCCTGTATCTACACACCAGGTGCCGGTAGATAACATCGCTAAACATGTTTCAACTACTAGTAAATGAGATATACCTTCTTTGTTTCCTTGTTTGAGAAGTGGACAATCAGTCTTCCAATGTCCTGACCCTTTGCACTTGAAACATTTGCCTTTCGGCTTTTTCACCGCACCTTGAGGTCCCATGCCCTTCTTTGGTAAGTTTGCATGTTTCTGAATGTTATTCTTCTTCTTACCGCCTTTTGGCTTAGAAGTAGAAGCCTTTTCAGAAACAAAAACATGACCACTCTGCCTAAAGAGAGATTCAGCATCCTGTAGCTCTTTTGCAAGTTCTGCCAAACTATACAACCTTTTGTTCATGTTGTAATTAAGGCAAAAATTGTCAAAACTTTTAGGCAGAGTCCCGAGAATGATATTGACCTGGGTTTCCCCATCGATTTCAGCACCAAGGATCTCCATCTCATTCAGATGAACCATCATCTTGAGAAGATGATCCCTTACTGGTGTCCCCTCAGCCATTTTTGTATTCATCAAACATTTCATAGCAAACTGCCTAGCTGCTCTACTCTGATGTCCGAAGAGTTCCTTGAGGTTATACATCATGTCATAAGCTGTGGTCATGGTCTGATGCGGATGTTGCAGTACATTTGACATAGATGCCAGAATGTAACACCGCGCCATCTCATCTACCTTTTTCCACTTCTTATAAGCCTCTTTGACCTCTTCATCAGAGTTAGCATCAGGCTTAGGTGGGCATTCCTCAACAAGTACATATTTGTACTCCTCAGCAGTCAGAACAATGTCCAAATTACGTTTCCAGTCAATATAATTAGGTCCAGTAAGTTTGTTTTTTTTAAGAATCACCATAAGTGGACTGAAAGAACCCATTTTTTGAAATCCTGACAATCACATAAATAAAATTATGTAGGGCAAAAAAAACTTTTTGAATTAACTAAATATTGATTCCCTCAAAACAATAATAAGAAATTCACCAACACCTTGAACACCATGAATTTAGCATGCCACGATAGTGTGGACGTATACAAATTCAACTTTGTTCAAGTAGATTTTTCTTATTAATTTTACTATCATGTCAATATAACTTTATGATAAATAAAATTAATATGCTGGTCTTGCTCTGGTCATACAAATAATAGCAGTGACTCCGATGGGGAGGATACCATTATTTGTATCTAAGTGTATACCATTACTTAATACTAAGTCCATTACCTTGTAATAAGTTCCTTCAGATGGAGAAGTGAACACATACTAGGTAACTTTCTACAATTATCCCTAAGGAAGTTTGTACTGGTGATCCATAATTATACTCATCCGATATGGAGGAAAGCACTAAAGCCAACACGCAAGTATAATTACATCACCTACAAACCAGTAATGGAGACCATAGGATTTATACTAAATAAAAATCCTCTCCCACATAGTTATTTAACAATGAAGGTTTTCTACTAGTTGATATTATGTCCATGTTGTCCATTATTAATGTAGGCTTGGTTTTTCAAAAAAAACAACCACACAATAATAAACATGCATAATTAGAAAAAGCAAAATGACAAAAATAAGAGAAAATATCCAACTATTATGGTCATCTTTGCTGCTCCGTCCTCAACTATCCGAATCCAAAATCTGGTGCTGCGCAGATCTATACGGGGTTCCTTCATCAAAAATCTGGTGCTGCGCAGATCTATACGGGGTTCCAAATCCAAAATCTGGTCCTCAAATATCCAACTATTTTGGCTGTCGATTCCTTCATCAAAAATCATCTATCTGCCTCTGGATTGCTCAAAACCAGCATCTCGTCCGGCGTCAGAAATAGCCACCACCGCCATCACGATTGATCAAAAATAATTAAAATTACATCAATCCTATGCCTCCCGAAGGAGTTCACACATAATCTAGATTGAAAAATTAAATTAATAAGCACGATCAACCCTCCTGATTTTAATTACATCCACAGCAACAACAACATCCACGACATGTCCGTGGTTTAAACAACACAATTAAAAAACATGTATTGGACCATAATAGTTGGATCTAAGATGCCTGCAAAACCGAGTTAGAACAGATCTACATCTACCGACTATTACATAGCGCAAGTTTTATTGGACAACATGGACGTATCAATCAATACGTAGATCCAAAGTGGCTCTGATACCAATTGATGGAACTGGGGATTCCCAGGACCCTTTCTTTGGTGT
Source organism: Iris pallida (assembly GCA_029216955.1). NCBI lineage: Eukaryota > Viridiplantae > Streptophyta > Magnoliopsida > Asparagales > Iridaceae > Iris > Iris pallida. The sequence continues at coordinate 77,111,512 of JANAVB010034417.1, forward strand.
GCGTATTGATCGATAGAAAGTTAAACAGATCTATACGTGTTCTAACCCTTCATAGGCAGAAACTAGGGTTCACGAATTATACCTGCGGCGAAAAGAAGACAAGTAATTCCTGGCAATCTCGAGCGGACGATCCCAAGATCTTCTGCACGTATTCTTTCCTCGAGTTGGACGTCGTGTGGACGACGATCTCTCAACTTTTTCTTCTCCTTGGCAGCACTCTCTTTCTCTCCTTACGTGAATCACGAATTTAGAGAAAATTTTAGATTTCTGATCAGTAATCTGGCGGCCAGAGAATTGAGGATATATATAGGCTACGGCAGGGACCATGAGGAGAAATTAGGGTTAGGCCTCCTAACGGATCTGGCTATCCCGTGTTCAGCCCGAACACACAATCCAGGCCCATTAACAATAGCTCGGTCCACTAATGAGCTATTGTTGTACTACCTCCCTAATCCCAAATTATGTTTGTGGGCTCCTTTTATTATATGCTCGTTTGGCTCCCCATGTTAAGATATCGTATGTCCGTCGATCAAATTAAGTTAGTGACAACTATATTGATCCGACATCTGTTATCCTTAAGTAGTACCGCTCAACTTTATTTGTCATGTCGGATATAATCCACCTGTAGGGTTTACATGACAATCCTTATGAGCTCCTTAAGAGGACATCATCAACCCGATGTATCGGGACATGGATTCCATTTATAATCAACAGCCCATCATACATACAATATTATTACCCAATTCATAGAGGTTGTTGATCCATAATGAATCTCACTCTTTTATGAGTCAAAGTAATACACATTGCATATACATGTCCGTTATTATATCCGGATTAAGAGTACAAGCATCCATAATAACAGAGGTGTTTGTTCTCTTATGTAGTCAGTACAAAGAGAACAACCTCAAGTGGTCCTGTTCAATACACATAAAGTGTACTAGTGTAAACCTATAGTCAAGATAGACTAATACCATATTACACTACAACATTTCCAATAGATTGTCCAAGTCCATCTAGGTTGTGAACTATTTATATACTCCATAGGAAACTGATAATATGATCTTCTGTGTGACACCACACACCATATTATCTACAATATAGAATATCAGACATTTGTATTAACACTTGCAACAAATATAATATGCAAACATTTGCCCACATGATTCTCATTCAAAATTTAAGGAAATAAGGTTACTACAAAAGTGATGCTTTTAGTATATAACCCTAACAGTATATGCCTCGCCACAACTAGGTTTCGTGGGTTTCCATAAGTGTTCGTATTCTGTCTCAGTATTTCTGTCTGTTCTTAGCTTTATGTTTCACTTCTTTTGGACATCCGGTGTAATCCCCTATTTTTTGCCCGGATGAAGAGATGAAGAACTTTTTTGTTTTACTCACTTGAAGTAGTCTTGTGAATGTAACTGATTTTGAATAAACAGAGTACATTCGCTCCATTCTTTACTTGTGATATCTGTGGTGCTTGTCTTTAGAGAGCCAAATACCGCATTTGTGTAAAGGGTATCCGGCTGGGGAATTTTTTATGTGGACCTATTCTCCGTTTTATATTTGAATGATTCGAACATAGATAATAAGTTGAATAAAGCTGCTAGTAGAGGTAATATGGACGTAATAGCAGAGGATGTTATGTATCTGACCAGAGGTAATATGGACATGGAAAGATATATAACATTATGTAGGAGTGGATAGTTCAGAGGTAGTATGGACATGACTATCTTTGATGAGTACTTTGCTCAGAGGTTATGTGGATGTGGCAAAACATTTGATCATTCTACTGGGGAAATAACCTATCGAAAAAAAAATTCAGAGGCAATAGGGACGTGATTTGTTTTCGCCAAATGGAGTAAAAACGGAAATGATTACATTGGGGAAATATTTGGAGGGCCTATTATCTAGGGCGTATTCAAGACTCTTGAAATCCGGATAATATTTAGATAGTTTTTTTTGAACCATATAAACATAGTACTATACATTTACATGACTGAACATATGTGAACATTATGTAAAAGAGGTTACATATAGTATTTCTTCAGGAACTTGCCATTGATAGGCATCATGAGCAAGTAACCATCAGGCTTGGTCAGCCGGTATGCACCGTTAGAATACACCAATTCTATGACGAAAGGACCTTCCCATTTAGGCTAGAATTTCCTTTTTGTTTTGTGCGTCATGACCATCGGTCTTCTCATTGCTAGGACCAGATCACCGACTTGGAAGATCCTTTCCTTCACTTTTTTATTAAAGGCTCTGGAAAGGCGTGCTTGGTATAGCTTAATGCGCTGCTGAGCTAACAAGCATTTTTCGTCTAGCACTTCGAGCTCCTGGAGTCGTAGACGATAACTTTCTTCAGTAGTCAGCTCGCTGGCTAAGGCTACTCGAAGAGAAGGAATCTGGATTTTTAAAGAAAGAACTGCTTCGCTCCTATAAACCAGAGAGAATGGCGTATTGCCTGTTGGAGTCCGGACCATTGTGCGAGAAGCCTATAGGCATTCATCGAGCTTCTCGTTCCAATCATGCTTGTTTGAAGACATAAACTTTTTGAGAATTTTTATGATGGTTTTGTTGAAGGCTTCTGCTAGCCCGTTAGTCGCTGGATTGTAGGCAGTAGAGACTACATTCTGGATTCGATTCTTATTGCAGAACCGATAAAACGTATGGCTTGCGAACTGTGGACCATTATCATGGATGATCCTGCGAGGTAGGCTGAAGCGGTAGACGACATGATGTTTGATGAAACTGATCAAGTTTGACGTCTTCACTTCGGTGAGCGGTATAGCTTTCGCCCATTTGGAGAAGTAATCGGTTATGGCTAGGATAAACCGATGTCCTTTGGAAGATGGCAGGCTGATTGGTCTTATGACGTCTATGCCCCAGGCTTCAAATGGCCAAGATGTTGTCATCGGGTATAGAAACTCCGAAGGTTGATAAATGAAGTCGGCGTGGAACTGACAAGCTCTACACTTTTTTGTATATTCAACAGCATCCGTTATCATTGTGGGCCAGTAATAACCCATTCGTTTGAGGCAATCCTGTAATTTGGGGCCTGGTTGATGTGCACCATAAACTCTATCGTGCGCCTCCCGGAGTGCATGTTTGGCTTCTGTGTTTGATAAGCATCGTAACAGTAGCCCGTCGTAAGAGCGTTGGTACAATATCTTGGTAGCTGTGTCGTAGTAAAATCTGAGGGATCGCCTTTGGATGGATACTGCTTCCTTCGGGTCCTCGGGGAGTCCATAGACAACATAGTCTATGAAGGAAAATCTCCAGTCTTTAGCATCGACGTTTATTTTCGCTGCGTAACTGTGATGAATATGCAAGGCATCTTTCACACAGAATAGTTCTCGACCAGATACTGTGATCGGCTGCTGGGTATTGATAGGAACGGTCAAGGAAATAGCAAGACCGGCCAGAGCATCTTCTTCTATATTCTATAGTCGAGGTACGTGCTCGATGAAGAATCCAGCGAAAGTAGACTCCAACTCAATTGTTTCTCTGTAGTAGGGGATGAGATCTTCATAACGAACTTCATAATCCCCTCGAACCTGACTGACTATTAGCTTGGAATCACCGTAAGCTTCTAGATAGTCAGCTCCCAGTTGCTTTGCCAGTTTTAGGCCGATTAATAAAGCATTATACTCGGCCACGTTGTTGGTATATGGTTCCATGAGAGAATATGCACGATTTATAATCAGATGATCAGGTGACACGAGCACGATACCTACTCCAGCCACAATATTCCCTTTGGGTCCTATTCTTGATGCACCGTCAAAGAACATTTGCCAAATGGGGATTTCTTCAGTTGCAGTGTTAGACTCCACCACTTCGTCGGGAATTTCGTCGTAGAGTTTGGATGACTTCGGTATCGGATGAGCTGCTAGGAAATCAGCTAATGCTTGGCCTTTTACTGCCTTCTGAGGAACGAAGATCATATCGTATGGAGTCAACAGCATAGCCCACGTAGCTAAACGGGAATTAAGAGAGCCCGGTTTAGTCATGAGTATCCTGATAGGGTTGATTTTAGATATGATGTGGATAGTCTGTCTAGACACATAGTGGCGTGTCTTTTGGATGGCAAATACTAGTACAAGGCATTCCTTCTCCACCGGTGTGTATCTGTACTCGGAACCCACCATTGTGCGGCTGAGGTAGTAGATTGCCTATTCATGGCTGCCTTCGTTCTTCTGAGCTAAGAGGGTGCCAAGTAAATAATCCATAGCACGAACATATAGTAAGAAGGGCTTCCCCATTATTGGAGCTACCAATACTGGAGGGCTTGTAAGATACGCCTTGATGTCGTCGAATGCGTGTTGACATTGTTCAGTCCAGACGAAAGATATGCCTTTCTTCATGAGCTAAGTGAATGGTTGACACCTTCCAGAGAGGTTCGAAATGAAATGTCTGATGTAGGCTAGCCTTCCTTGTAGTCCGCGTAGCTCTTTGAGGTTTCTTGGAGGATGTATGTCGAGAATAGCCTTCACTTTCTCTGGGTCCAAATGTATACCCTTTGAAGTGATGACGAAATCGAGGAACTTGCTGCTTGAGACTCCCAGAAAAGACTTGGTTGGATTCATCTTGAGTTGGTGTGCACGCATTAGTTCGAACATCGTTCTCAAGTCTTGGAGGTGGTTGCCCTTGAGACGACTTTTGACTGCGATATCATCTACGTAGCACTCCACAGTTTTGCACAAATGATCACAAAAAATTGTGTTCATGGCTCGCTAGTATGTCGCCCTGCATTCTTCAATCCGAAGGACAACACCGTATAGCAGCATACCCCTAACGGTTTTTGAAAAGATGTGTGCTTCTCATTGTCGGAGAATATCTTGATATGGTTGTAGCCTGAGAACCCATCCATGAAGGACATCCGCTCGAAGCCGTAAGTGTTATCGATCATTACGCCGGTGATCGATAGAGGGAACTCGTCTTTCGGGCATACAGAGTTCAAATCACGGTAGTTGATATAGATTCGAACTTTACCGTTCTTTTTTATGACTGGAACGATATTGGTGACCCAGTCTGGGTGTTGTTCCTCGTGAATGAATCCACTGGCAATGAGCATCTTGACTTCATTCTCGATTGCTTCCATGAAGTCTAGTCGGAATCGTCGTTGCTGCTACTTCACTGGCTTAGCTTTGTACGAAATATTTAGGCGGTGCATGGAGACTTTAGGGTCCAAGCCTGGCATGTCTTCATATCTCCATGCAAAGACGTCGATGTATTCTCTTATAAGCTGTATAAGAGATTGGCGTTCTTCGTCAGATAGGCTTTTGTTGATGAAGATTGGTTTGAAAGATGCTTCATCTCCTACATTGACTTGGATGACTTCGTCTTCGGTAGGTGGTTCCCATTGTTCGAAGTACAACTCCCACCTGGTGTCCATCTTTTGAGCCCATTGTTCTAGTTCGATTGATTGGATATCGTCTGTAATTTGGTCGGCGGAAACCATATTGACGGACAGAGTTGCTTTGAACATATCGTCGATGCTGGAGTCTAAGTCCTAGAGGAAGGAATCAGAAGAATGAGAACAACGATCTACTTCATCATCTGATCTTTTGAGAGTTGTTGGAGGAGAGACATAGCCCAAACCAACACCACTTTGTTGGTAGTAGTTCTCGGGTTTGCCGGAGGGAGCAAAGTGTCGTATTGGCAACCGTCGTCCTCGGTCGTAATTTAGCCCTTTGTCGCTTTTGATGTCATATCCCATATTCTGGATGATATTCTTGGCCTGCCAACTATACCGAAAAAATTACATTTTTCCAGAGTCATAGTCAGCTTCTATGTTGTGCTTGGGAGAAGTAGAGTCTGGAACGAACTTTTTCTTGCCAATTATACGACCGAAGATAATTAGCACTTCATCCTTCTTTCTGGCTGGAACGATGAAGTAGAGGATATCTTCAGGGAAAACTTTTTCCCGCAGGTGAGGTGTTGTGACCGGCATGCAGAGGTGTGGTCATATGCCGTTCTCTAGGACGTATATCGTATCTCTGTACTGGTTTACAGATTGATAGACATCGGGATAATTCAAAGATAAACCTTTACTAAGGAAATACGCAAGTTCTTCTTCAGGGATAACATCATCCGCTGAAGGTACATTATTATGATTATTGATATACTCATTGAGAGGATCATCATCTGGAAGAGGAGCCACAGTCTTGGTCGAGTTCACCACGTAGGATAATTCATCAGGATTGGGAGGATGGGCATCAGTAGGTTCCTCCTAGGGTGTCTTGCTGAGAGTGATGGTCAGTGGCTTGACCTTGTCGGGGTTCTTCTTTTTCACCCAGATTGTGAGAGGCTTCAGAGTACTTTTTGGAGTAGTATGTCCTTTGACTCGGATAATCAGGGGACCATCAATGGAGGATGGACTTGCTTCAGCTTCATTGTCAGCTTCACTGCCATCATCCTTGGGGGGTTGAGATTGTTAAAGTACCGAATCTCTATAGTAATCTTTGATGCCTTTAAAAGGATCGACATCAGCAAACTCCGTCTTACGACACCGTCACTATTGATGTACTTAAAGCACTGGTAAAGTATGGAAGGGACGATCAAGTTCTCGTGTATCTATGGACGTCCCAACAAGATGTTGTAGGATACATTGGCATCGATCACATTGTAGAAAACCTCTGTTCAGAGATCACCGATCTGGCATTTAAGATGGATCTTACCCAGCGGTTGGCTTCGACCAGCATTGAAAGCCATGATAATTGTGTTGGTTGCAGATAGCTTGTGCAGAAGGATTCCCAGGATTTGAAGCAAACTTCTAGGAATAATGTTAAGGGAGGATCCGAGATCGATGTGCATGCGGTCCACCTTGATCGCCCCGATATACCCAGTATAGTACAGGGGTCTATCGTGACGATTATTTTTTAGTAACATGTTCTCATGTGAGAAGGTGATGTTGGGCACCACTTCCATAGTACTGTGGCAGTGGAGACAGAAGACAGGATCTTCAGCGGGGGCTTTGACTTCGGCGAGGTAAGAGTCGGCATGTAGCAATGCCTCACTTAATGCCATCTGCATTTCTTTGGAGAGTCACAATAGATCGAACAGAGACAACCTGGCAGGTGTATTGGCTAGCTGAGCCAGTATGTCAAAGTTGTAGGGCCGATCCATGCCTTCGAGAGCTGGCGCCTTTAGAGATTTTTCAAACCGCGTCTCCTTCTGCTTGGATTTGTCCGTGGTTAGAGGCTTAGACGGGCTGGATTCTTAGCTTATGGGGGCAGCAGGAGCTTGAGGAGGTACTGCTTCTTCTTGTGCGGGATCGTATGTCCGAAGATAAGTCTTCCCCGATCGCGTCTCTCCAGATATAACTTCGTAGATGGGGGAGGATACCATATGGCATGGCTTGAATTTCTTGCCCCTTCTTGCTTTGAGAGGTGCTACCCCCTGCGTCACGTCTTGGACAAGGTCTGGGTGGACCCACATGATCTAACCACGTTCAGTCCATCATCGCCTTGGGGATCGGGACCACGCCGTCTAGGACTTCTGTAGTAGAAAAGTCGCCAAATTGAAGAGAGATCATGTTAGCAGATACGACCTTGTCTTCAGCTTTGAGGTTGATCATTTGGCTGTCGATAAGCTGTTGTATCTTCTTTTTCAAGACGATACAGTCCTTGGTGGAGTGATGCACGTACTAATGATAGAGACAGTACTTGGGATCATTGAGTTGGCTCACCTCTGCAGGACGTCGTGGTGGAGACAATGTCAGCTTATTACCCTTCGTCATTGTGTGGAAGATGGTAATGACATCGTCTTCGTCGAAGGAGAAGGTATCCGTAGGCTTGTCGGAGGTGCCCTGAGAATTGGAAGCTCCTTTGGATGTGTCAATTTTTAGGACTTCTTTCCCTTTACCCCCACGAACAGGGATAGTTTGAGGGTGCTTGCCCTTGTCTTCGAATTTGGTTGTTTTCAACCCCAGTAATTCCAAGTTAGGAACATCATTTTCAGCAGCATCAGCGGCCCCAATGAACGCAGGCCATGTATCATACTTATGTATACCTAGATAAACTTCACTGTAGGAAGGAAGTTATGTCTACAAGTATCCATAAGTTCTGAGTCTGGTATGCCGAAGGGCATCTTCAGTGCTAGCCACCTGAAGCGTTCTATGAAGGCGATGACAGACTCAGGCCTCCTTTGCTTGGTCTCGATGAGTGTGGACATACTAACATGCATGTCGCTCTCGTAAACCCTGTTGAGGAACAACATCTCCAAGTCTTTGAATGAATTGATACACCCGTCAGGCAGACTGCAGAACCATTCAAAGGCTACACCCTGCAAGGTGCTAATAAACAACTTCGACAGCAGAGTCTGCGTGTTGAAGTACGTCATGTGTTGACAAGGAGAAGTTAAACCGTCGAATGAGTTCAACGTCAGCGGCTTGTAGTTAGGAGGGCAAGTAGCGTTATCCCACTCAGGGAGATATGGTTGAGATATCCCCATCTTCTGTAGCTCATCTTTATGTGAGATGTTGTCGAGGCGAGCGACCAGGGAATCAATTACATCCTATTGATTGAGTAGGTGTTGGGAAACGGCTGCTGAACGGTTGTCAGGCATTGTTGGCGAAGGACCACCCCTAGCATTTGTAAGATTTGGAGGAGGCGCAACGGAATAATACTCCTTTTGTAGTGAAGGAGGGTTATTGTTGTGAGCCGAAATAGCATGGGCCGAGATGTTTTATTGAGATGGAGGAACAGCCCCAACAGCTTGAACCATCATGATACTGGTAAGCATATCGGTGATCTTGGCGAATGCTATTTCAAGACCCTCTAGCCGTTTGCTGGTCTTGTCGCTGGCTTCTTCAGGTCTTTCTCCGTCCGTCATGTATGTAGATAGCATGCGATGATGAACAGAGGAAGCAGTGCAACTGGTATTGATATTGTCTGTCTCCGAGTAGATAAGTCCTTCATCTTCAGGTAGAGGAGGAGATAGTTGTCATCGAATTCAAAGGGATCATCGTCCTCTGGAAGGCTACCCCCAGTGTGGGGGTCATCTGCTTCAGATTCTGAGGGAATGCTACCCCCGGCTTGGGAATTTTTGTCATCCATACGGAATCTTGCCTTTGATCGAGTGTCCATATAGACTCCTTCTAATGTGACAGCCTGTTGGCTATCTTTTGGTAGGCTTCTCCTTCTTCTTCTCGTAGAACTAAGAGAGAAAGTTGGGTTCATAGTCCACAGTCTTTGATTGGCCGTAAGGGGGACTTTCTTGGTGGAGAAGCACATAATGGCTTCTCGTCGTCAGAGAAGTGCAGCCACCGAAACACGGACTTTCTCTGAGGCACTCTTGTTGCTTTGGAGTAACAAAAGTTGATAACAATACTGGTGCACGGAGATATACTATGAATTGTTATGTTCTTCCTCGCTTTACGCTTATGATTTATCATGTCGCGCAAGTTAGCGGAAGGGAGTTGTGCCTTACAACCCATGTTGCATAAATCGCCAAGCTTTGCATAAGGGTTCTTAAGGAGAGTAGGCGCATCCAAACTTAGTTTATGTGCAGGGGCAACTCCCATACCTAAGTTCTGTGATGTCCTTGAACACAGCCCCGTGCTATACACGTTGGGGCCCGTCTTTGTGCTGTGGCTGCATAGGCCTTGGAGACTGGGCTTGGGCGCATGCTTTCTGACAACATGTTTGAGTTTCCTTGATGTGGGCGCATAATATGGATCCAGAGAGCCTGGGTGCATAGCCTTGGGCGCATGACTCTGAATGCCCAGCCTGCTGAAGACAGAAGTGTTTTGGTTGGGGCTATGCGCCCAAGCACTCACTTGGGCGCATGGCTTTGGGTGCATGCTTGGTGGAGAAGCGCTGTTTTCTTCCAGTTTCGCCTCCTTCGTTCGTGAGCCTCGTCGAGTTTGACCAGAGTGCCGCACACTCCGATTCTTGGCATCATAGTATTTTCCTCTGCCAAGTCTCGAATGTTGAAAACTCTGTTGTTGGTTGTGGAGGAAAGAAGTCACTGGGCTAGTAGAGCCCGGAACGGTGTGAGCCCTCTTTATTTGGGGGACTTCTGTGGCAGAGTCCTGCGCCCAGGTGACAGAGTCCTCCAGCTGCATATCCGCTATGACACTAGCAGGATATGCGCAACGAGCCTTCGGAAGCCAAGTCTTGCGAGACTTGTTTGGCTTTGCTGATTTTAAGGGAGTGGAGCCGTCCCTCGAGAGCATCTTTTCGAATGCCTGCTGATCGAACTTTACGATCAGCATCTTCTGAGTACTCTCCACTTTGTCGGTATCGAATTGTGTCACCACCTTCTCGTCAGAGGAAAAGGTTGTCCCCAGCAGAGTCGCCATTTTTGTGGACATACACAAAAAAGAAGAAGAAAATGCTGTCTTTTCTTTTATTGGTGCAAGGCACCATAAATCGAGTATGCCTGAGAGATCATGTGCTGAGGATCCCTGAGTACAAAAAAGAATTCTGGGGAATAGGACGATGGAGATCGAGCGGCAGTTGTTCCTTTACTTCGTTAACACTCTGATTATAAAAGTCGGAGAAAACCTAAGAAAATTGCTAACTCTTGGCTCACTGGCAAGAAGTGCAGCAATTTGGCTCTTGAAAATGCTCTCCGTTCTGTCCTTTGAAGAGGGATAAAGCCCCCTTTGTCGTTCTTGAACTGGAATAATGTTATGCGCCCACATGAGGAAACACGCTAGTTTCTATGCGGGCGCATAGGACGTAGGCGCATACAGGCTGCGAGATCATGGGTTGGTCGTGGTGTTGACGTAGCCGCATGCTTCGGTACATAACTGCTCATGGAGACTGACGTGGCTGTGCGCTTCGGTACACGTTTTTATCGTGGCTTTGACTGAGTCAGGCTTGGACGCAAAGCCATGTCTCAGGCTATGCGCCCTCCTTCACAGGATGATGGGCGCATATAGCTTCACAGGATGCGGGGCGCATATAGCTTCACAGGGTGATGGGCGCATATATCCTCCTCGGGCTTTGGACGTATAAGGCTTGATTTGCTAAAAATTTTATGCTTCTACAACTATGCAACAAGTGGTCGGTTTTGACTTCAAAGTAAGTCATGTACCGACTAGCAGAGGTCTTTCCATCATAAGAATTGATATGGAACGGCTTGTACCGTGGTGGAAAAGGCACATCTCTCCATGAGACGGGATATGGCTGCCGTATTCTGAGATCCCAAGAGGAGTCTCGGACATTGAATATTACTCGAAGCTCCTGGACTTTCCTCCTTGCCTCCTTGGCTTCATCTGCAGCTGAAGGAACGGATGGTGCTAAGGGATCATCACCTAAAGGAGGGGCGGTCGTGTTGGAGTCCGCGTTGACTGTGGGTCCCAGGTTTGTTTGTCCGGGCGTCCTTGTTGGTTGAGTTTGCAAGGCAGCTTTGATCTCGTCTATGGACTTGACCAAGGACAGGGACATGGCTTCCAGCACTTCTAGCCATTATCGGTCAGAAGGTGCTTCATGATCATCGTCAGCCATAAAGACTGTCCTCACGTGGGTCGAGGTAGAAGGGATTGTGGCAGATGTACTCTCTGTGTCGTACCCTTGTATAGAGAAATCGTCAGAAAATATCGGAATATCATCTTCCTCTGACTCGGAAGGGGTGCTAGCCCCTGTGTAGGAAGTCGCATCGTCTTGGTGTGGGTGGTGGCCCTCAGAGAAATCTGATTCCGTTACAGAGTTCTGGGGGATCTCTACCCCATGTGTGTGCTCTTGGTATACCGAGTTGTCGTATATATTGAGGGGACTGCTACCCCCAGCTTCATCTACTCTCAAAAAGGCCGAAGATGCACCCCCGGGTGCTGGAAGCTTCTTTTGGATCGAGTGCCTAAATAGACACCCCCTGTGGTTGTCGATGGGAACCCTCCAGATGAGGGTCTCCTCGCAATACTAGCTGAAATTGCCGGTCTGGAAGAGCCTGTCTTCTTTCCTCCCTTGCAAACCTTCTGAGCTGAATTACAGGAAGCGAGAGGAAACCCCTCGTCTCCCAGAATTTGCACCTGTTTCCTGAGTTGTTGTCGGACAGGTGCTGGCTGCAGTCGTTGAAAAACTGACTGCCGATCTTGAGGTGCTGCTGATTTGTTGTAGCAGCAGTTGATGAAGAGTTGGGTGCAACGATGCCCCGAGGAGGACTCATTGCATGTCGATGCTGCCGTCTTACGTTTGTGAATAATCATGTCATGTAAGTCGGTAGCAAGCTGCTCTACCTTTCCACCAAACTTGTGAACTCGGGAATCCCGAGTGCACGGGTACTTAGGTATCATGTTTTCTCCCTGATCCGTGGCTAGTAAAAGAACTTGCTCTGGATCGTTGGAGGGAGACTTTGAAGACCCACCCTATCCGTTAGTCCTGGAGGACTGGACGCGGGTGGTTCTGTATAACTTTCCGTCAGGAGCCCGTGTAACAGTCAACGGGGCCCGCTAACAATCAGCAACTTGGACAGTTAACTGGGCTGGTTGGGCCCGTACTGCCCTAGAACTTTTTGACTTAGCACTCGAAGGCGCATAGTAAAAGGATTCCAGATTGATACATCCCACATCTTCAGTGGGCCGCATGGCGTCGGGCCCGTATGAGAGACGGTCGAACACATAGCTTCTGATAGGGCCGCATGAAACATCCTGTCTGAGGCCAGGATTGGCTGTTACATGGACCATCTTCCTGCGGCTAGAGCTGGCTGCCGCATGGACCATCTTCCTGCAGCCAGAGTTGGTTGCCGCATGAGTTGTCTGCCTGCTGCCAAAGTTGGCTACTGCATGGACAGACTGTCGATCTCCTCTATGTGGCTTCTTCTTTGTCCGTATGGATTTTCCTTGAGCCCCCAAAAACTCAGCATCGTAATGTTTTCCTCTGCTGGATTTGGGGACAGTGGGCTCCTCTGCGGTCGAAAACAAAGTTGCAGGAGAGTTCTGGTCACCGCCTTGGGCTACAGAAGGAGCTTCTTCGAGAACTTGGTCGGGGGCAACAGTTTTGTGCACCTATGTCTTGCGAGTCCTCTTTGGGTTAGCTCGCTTCTGAGACGGGCTGGCGCTCCCTTCAGAGAGCATTTCTTCGAAGGCTTGTTGGTCGAAGCGAACCACAAGCATTTGCTGCGTAGAGCCGATCTTGGACGCATCAGATTGCGTCACCGGCTTCTCATCGAAAGAGAAGGACGTCCCCAGCAGAGTCTCCATCGTGTTTGCCATAAACAAATTAAAGACAGGTATTACAGAACACTAAAATTGATTACAAACTCGCTTTTACAAAGAAATGCCTAGAAAGAAATCCTAGGAAACAATCTAAGTACAATTGTTTAGTTTTAATTCTGGGCGGTGACGGTGGAGGCTCGGGAAAGTGCTGTCAACTCTGTCTTACTCCGTGGACTATCTGACACAGTCTTTGATCTCGAAGAAATTGCTTTTTCTTGAAGGTTGCCAGCCTTTTGCATGGGTGTGGCACCCTGCTATTTATAATAGAATGTATGTTGAGCCGCATAGATGGTCTGCGGCCACATGGCTGATTGGCATGCGAAGACCCGCTCTTTGGCTGCCTTCTGTCGATTTGTTAGGATTTTGTTGCAGTAAATCTTGGTAGTTTAGGACTTGGTCAAATTGCCACGTGTCATGTCATATGGATCATCATTCTTTTAGCCGCATAGATCGATCTCTCAGTCTTCGATCATGTGGGGCCGCATGAACTTCATGCGGCTTAAGTTGAAAACTTTCTTAGTCCAGACATAGCTTAAGGATTTAAGCCGCATAGATTCTGTACATTGGCCGCATAAAGCACATACAACTTGGATCACAGTTACTCTTGGCTGCATGAAGTTTGGAGAGATTTGGGGCCACATATGTCTGAGCCGTATAAGGTTTTATGTAGCTTAGGTGACACTCCTTCTTGCCGCATGAAGGCGCACGAACCTTGGTTTTGGACGACGTCTCACGTCTTATCTTTTTGTCGAAGTGTCAGAGTTGTCATTTTTGTCAGTTTTGACAGTACTTATCAGCTTTATCAGACGAACTGCTCCTCTTGGCCGCATATCTTCCTTCTGTAGCTGTTTGTCTATGGGCCGCATATGTCATTAAACCAGTCATGCGGCTTTCCTTTATGCGGACCTGTTTGGCCTAAAGTACCTATGCGACAATTTATAATCCGCATGAACCCCATACTTTTCATGCTTCTACAGGTCCCTGACCAAAAACTTTAGCGGCCATCGATGAGTGCCTACAAAACTCTTCTATCGACTCTGAGTAATACAAAGCCTGTCTTGAATCATACGGACCTTCTCAATGGCTTGTTCGACCAGTACCGGCCAAGGCACATATTAGATCCGTACTTCCTTTCGTAGAGTGCCTCACATGGAGCCATCTGGATGCTTGATTGATAACTTTTGTTGTACGCAAACTCAACAAGCAGTAAATACGTGTCCAACTAGTCTTCAGATCTATCGTACACAGATGCATCATGTCTTCTAACATCTGATTCACCCTTTCTATTTGACCATCAGTCTAGGGATGGTATGCGGTACTAAAATTCAGCTTGGTTCCTAGCGTCACTTGCAGGCTCATCTAGAAATGCGACAAGAATTGCATGTCTCTGTCCGAAACGGTCGTAGCCGGTACTCCATAAAGTCGAACAATCTTATCTATGTAAATATGTGCCAACCGATCAACTCTCCATGATACTTTGATAGCGATGAATGAGCATACTTGGTCAATTGATCAATAATGACCCAAATTGCGTCATTCTCCCGCGACGTCTTTAGAAATCCCATGATAAAATCCATAGAGATGTTGTCCCACTTCTATTCAGCAATGGCGAGGTTCTACAGCTCTCCGCCTGGCCGCTGGTTCTCTGCCTTCATTTATTGACAAGCCATGCATTGTGACACAAAAGTTGCCACATCCTTCTTCATGTTGTGCCACTAAAAGGTTGTGCGCAAGTCCTTGTACATCTTGGTGCTTCCAGGATGTAACAAGTACTTCGCGTAGTGAGCCTCTATCAGAATTTTTTTCTAAGTTCGGCATGGTAAGGCACGCTCATTCTTTTCTTCACCCTCATCACCCCGTCTTCGTTCTCGCAAACTCGGTCGCCTTCAATATTTAAATTTGGCCGTGTATCTTCTTCAGGAATGGGTCGTCCTTCTGTACGGTTTTTATCTTATCACGCAAGCTTGGCTCAAGGTGCAGTTGAGCCAACTGCGCCTCTAGATATTGAACTGGGATTTCGATACCTTATGCCAAGTCTCGTTGTATCTCACGATTGATAGCAAGCCATCCCGTAAATATCTGATTAGACCATCCGCTACAACATTTTTCTTACCTGACGTGTACTCGATCGTTATAGAAGCTCAAAAATATCAAGAAAATACAGTGCACTATTCACAGATGGCGTTAGGACTTATCTATCAAATGGCACCCATTATCTAATCGTGCCCAAACTCAAATTCTGCCACCTTCAAATAGCGCGAGCTGCCACATGGCAATCTTCCCAATAAGCTAAGTTGTCAGTCATGATGACTGACAATATAACAGTCGATGAAAATCTCTTCGGATCCCGAGCACGCAACACTCGAGAAGATTTTGTCAGATTTGCCATAATGACAGCTGTTTGTTTCTCAGCGCCATTCATCGATGGCATAAAATGGTTAAAATTATTCACGGACTTGATGCTCAGTGCTTCCGCAGTTGGCACCAATCAACAGATTGTGCCATTCATGTACTGACGCCAATCAAACATTCATCATCCAGAAGCAGTTAGATGACGTGGCATGCATACCACTAATCTCGAAGAACGCACACGCAATATTGCCCATGACCAAACGCACTTCTCTTACAGAATTCCACGTGTCTCAGGCAGTTAAGCTAACCATTCGCGCGACTGGACGATTGTACGCCAAACAGTGCATAATCAGTCTTGTTTTATACTGCGCACCAATCATGATAACTACTTGGCTGTTATCCCAAAACTCTATAAAAGGAGATTAAAATAACTTTTCAAGGCATCATTAATGATCATAATCTCCTGATCAAGCTTCAGCAGCATGCTTGAGATCTTTTCTTCTCCGATATCGCATAGTCCAAGGGATAAAGTGGTCGTCTTCTTATCAGATTCCTATAGTTGTACTTTCCTAAAATTCAATTGTACTCTTGCACACTTTTCCTTTTCTTAGTTTGTAGTTAAACTTCGTTTTTACAAACAAAATGATGACTACTGGGGACGACTTTCTCCTCCAACGAGAAGATGACAACTCAATGCTATGTTGCGTCGGTCGGTACGACGCAGGAGACCTTGGTCGTCGAATTCGACCAAGTTTCTTATGAAGAAATGATTGACGCCGGGGGTGCCAAATGCGCTTCTGCCAAGCGCGCCACCACCATTGTTTTTAAAAACAAGACGCATGCCATTTGGACACCAAAGACTAATGTCGCGCTAATTGTTGTTGTTGCTGCCAAAGACAAGGAAAAATGCCCTATGGCCATTCCCTACTCTTCTTCGGTCTTGGACTTAGTGGAAAACTTACTCGATTGCGCCTCTGCGCCAGTCAGTACCAAAGCATCTCTGAACAAAAACTCTACTTCCCAGAAAATAGGACCTGCTCAGAGTTCACTTTCTTCTGCCCGTAGGCGCCGCACCAAACTGTTGTGCCAATGCGCGCAGAGCACCAAGGCATCTTGCCTGCTCCACAACAATTTGACTGGCTCCAGGCTGGTCCATGCCAATCAGGCCAGCGCAATAACTTCCCTATACTGCGCATATCAAAGACAAAATAGGGAAGATTGAAAGTGTCACAGACCAACAACCAAGTGGGGCCAGATGCTGACATGCGCTCCTATCTCAATAGGCGTCGAACAAAAATGAGTCAGATGGCGCGCCAAAAGGCTCCAGTGCAGTCTGCACCAATCTCTAATTCAAGCGTAGTGAGGGCTTCTAAGAGCCAGGATCTACTCACCTATGCTAATGAACTTAGTACTGCCCTATACACGCAAGGAACTCAGAAGGAATAGGCATCATATTTCTAATATAATCAGACAGAGTGTGCCTCCTCCTCTTCATCCTCCTTCTTTTTCTTCTTCTTTTCCTGCTACTGTACCAGATCTCAGCGAACTTATTGTACAAAAGTGGAAGACGGCAAGTACATCATGTACAACGATGACTCCACGGACTGAACATCACTGTAACCAGTATCATGAGATTTTAATCAAGTATTGTTGTAAGACAGCCAAACGGTCTGTGTTTGACCGCTTGAATTACCCTGGTTGTCCTAGAATAATCTTGATAGTTTAAGGTGACATGATGTAAGGACCCTGATTTTTGGGAATTATTTTTATTTTATTTTATACGATTAGATTATTGAATATTTATTAAATTATGTTTTCTTATTAATTATGACTATAAATGTACTTTTCTGTATCTTTAATTTTTGGAGCACAAGAAATGCCAATCTTTCGAACGTCCTTCATGAGTTTTGAAGTAGACAAGTCCACCTTCAAGTTGATATATCATGTCACATCCAAACTTGTCCCCTATCATTCTTTTGACTTCGTACAACTTTGTGTCAAACTTAGGCCATTTGATTATTTACCGAAATTTTAAGACCTAACTTCCAACGTGAGTTCAGAACTCGAGATAGATCAAAACCATTCAACCCAATATGTGGTTTTGACCCATTTTAAGTCTATGACGCTCACGCCAAAGGTGTGTCATCGAGTCCCTATGTACTATTTATTTGCGAATGACACAAGGGACTCATGGGTTGAATTTTCAAGTTCGATTTGATTAGAAAATATATTTGGACCCTAACCTAGCCAATCCTACTTGGTAGAGCCATGTTAGGTTGCCATGACTTAGTATAATTATTTTGAATTTATTTTGGGTTGTTATACAACCAAATAGAATTAAATACAATATTGTATATATAGAATTATATTTATAATAGCCTAATACTATATATAAGGCCTTAGTCATGGTTAAGTTTTGAGATGCATATCGACTAGAAATTTTGGCACGAATAGTGTAGTGGTGCGCTTTGACTAGTATTTTGACCATGGTAGGAAAGGCCAGCCATAGTGTGTTCTTACTAGGAAAACGAGTCAAAGATGTGACTTGAATCATATAAATGGCTTAATTAGTATTTATTGAGAATTTTGACTTATAGGGAACCCGGTGTACCAAACTAGCCCGACCTAACCCATCCAAACCCAAACCCATGTAGTCATGTAGTGCGTCAAACGTCCATGTAGGTGTACGTTTATTATATATGTACATATTTCGTATGTTATTTTAAGGGCTATTAAAGTTTTCTACCTATTTTTAATATAAATAAAGGTTATTGATATTAAATTATATTTTGGAAATATGTTTTAAATATTTTTTTCTTAAAAAACCTTTTAGATTCTTGGGATTTTCTTAGGCTTATTAGTATATATACCAAAAGAGTTTTTATTCTATAAACTTTAGCAATATACTCAATGAATATGTATGGCATTAATTGGTAATATTTATAGAATATTTATATACTGTTATTGTCATATATCTATAGATATATATATATATCTTATATATAATATATATATTATA
>JANAVB010034417.1:77227006-77234506 GCA_029216955.1 Iris pallida
CGCGTGCGAGGGCTCGTGCGGCGTGTCCTGTCCAAATTGGGACACGAAAGTGACACAATGCTCAGTGCGTAGGGAAAAGAAAACATACATGTAGGGATACAATCCTATTCAAATAGATTTCAAATTTTCAAATAAAAACCCCTTTGGGGTATGTTATCAAACACGTTCACAAAGACACTGATAAGTATCTGATACGGACACCAAACCATTATCAATTCCTATGAACCTCATCCTACAGCTAGGGGATACCTAGATGGATGCATCTACGGGAAAAATTTATGAAATTAAAGGGTTTTGGAGAGATTATCTATTGAGGTGAATTTTCTATAGAAAGTTCCAAAAGTGAAGATCCTCCTTGCGACTCCGAAACTCCGATGCTCTTCAAATATGAGTTTTCTCACCATTAACAATTCATATGCACAGATCAGAACCCAATGCAAGAGACTAGGGTTTAAAAGGAGAAGAAATAAAGAAATATGAAGAATACTTACCTAGGGTTTTGCCAGAAGGAGGAAGAATGGAAAAGAGAGACAATTCTCACTATAAGATATTAAATAGTATTCCCTTGACCTAGCTTGGCCGGCCACAACATGGGTGGGCCAGGGTTTCCTAACAGTTGGGCTTGGGCTTCTTTCTATGATTAAAAATGATTCATTAATTTAATGGTTTCTAGCTAGCCTCTATTCACAGCTGCTAATTAGCTTCTAACCTGAAACTAACTAGAATATGATTTATTAATACTAACTAATCATGCTAACTAAGTCACTAAGTCATGGCGAGACACTAGGCTAGGTTGCACCAAGGCTATACTATCAAAAGACCAAAAATCACAACACCAATAATATAATATATTAAAAATAATCAAAAGAATGTACAATTACCAAAATACCCTTAACTAGAAAAATAGATCTGACATGCCTAGAAGAGGGAACTAGTAGACATAACAATTATTTGGATAAGACTGAATAAGTGCAAATAAGACTGAATAAGGGCAACACTTAGCACCTATGCCTAGAAGAGGGAACTAGTAGACATATGTAACTTATTTTATACAATTATTTGGAGAGTATATATACAGGGTTTGCTAGGGTGTCGGATATGGGCTGAGGTAGGATAGTTTTGGGTAGGTTTTGTTAGGGTTTGAGGTCCTAATGTAAGAAAGATTGAGTTTCCTTGTTGGAGTTTAAAATATTCAATAAATCTAAAATAAATATTTAGAAGGGCCCCTCTCCATGTAGGGATGACCTTAGCAAGTCCTTTACAACTTGTTGGGTAAGTTTAAGCTTGAAAAATTTGCCCGAATCAAAAATAAGCTCTAAAAGTCACATAAGGGATCTTATGAGCCATTTGAATTAGAACATAGGGACTCGATTGAGTAGGACAACCTAGGCATATGTGTAGTCGGCTAAAAATAGTCGAAATCATTTAGATCGTTTAGGTTGGATCGATGTCGAGTTCGGAATTTAAGTTGGAAGTTATAACCAATCTCACGGTAGATAACTTCTTGGCCTAAATTTACGCCAGAGTTGTGCGAAGTAAATGGAATACAAGAGGCATATTTGAGTGGGATATAATATACCAACTCGAAGATAAACTTGTCTAGGTCAAAACTCATGAAGGACGTTTCTAGAGTTTGACATTTCTTATGCTCCAAAAATCAAAGCTACGGAAGAGTATATTTTATGATCATGAAATAAATCAAGAAAACATATAATAACCAATATATAACTCAAATAAAAAAAAATATAAAATATGTTAAAAATTTAGAGGTCTTACAACCTCTCCACCTTAGAAAATTTTGTCCTCGAAATTAAGCACACACTAATATAAATGAATCAATAATGACTAATTAAAGAAAATATACCCAATCCCATAAAGAGATGAGGAAAATGCTCTATAATTGCATCCTCGTGCTCCCAAGTCGACTCGTCTGGTGCATGATGTCTCCATGCGACACAAACTAAAGCAATGGTCTGGTCCCGTAAGACTTTCTCTCGACATCCCAAAATCTCCACGGGCTACTCTTCATAGGAAAGGCTCGGCCCCACAGTAATCTCGGAATGGTCCAGAATATGACTCGGATCTGACACGTACCTCCTCAACTGAGATCCATGGAATACGTCATGAACGTCCTCCAAGGCCTGTGGCAACGCAAGTCTGTACGTGACCTCTCCAACTCTCTCTAGCACGTTAAATGGTCCGATGTACCTCGGACTAAGCTTTCCTCTCCTTCCGAATCTAATGGTCCCTCGGGTAGAAGAAATCTTCAAAAATACATGATCTCCTGGTCCCTGGCTGAAACTCCAATGGTCGACGATGACTGTCTGTCCAATGCTTCGGTCGATATTGTGCTGCTCGCAAATATCCTTTGTCATGCCCCAGTCCCAAAATATGTAGGACTAGGTACGTAGACATGCCAGTCGTATAGTAAATATACGTAAGCTGTAAGATGCTGTATAACCATGACAACTAATCTCATCCACAAAAGAATAATGGTATCATAAAAATCAACTTTGAATTATCTTTTATACAAGTCATTGGGCGGATACAAATCCACTACCAACTATTTTAAAAGAGAAAAAGTACATAACAAATGAAAGAGTTTGGAAGCGAAGCAAAGAATGATCCAAGAGCAATCATCTTCGAAGGAATAGAGAAGATCACGGCCTTAGCTAGGATACCTACAGATAGTCAAGAAAGCACACACCTTGAGAAATCACCAGGTTCTCAGAGGGGCATAACCAGATACATAATAACATGCCTATCTAACAGTATAACGTACATAAAGAAAACCAAGACCTAAATAGAAAAGGACTAAGCAACTACGAAACATGAATATGAGAACAAATATGTATAAATGAACTACTGGAAAGAAAACAGGTGAACACATGACAAGAAATCAAACGGATAATCAAACCCTCACCCTTAGTGTCAACTCGCAGGTTTAAACAAATAACTAAACCTTGCCCCTAGTATGGACTCGCAGATTAGCTTCAAGGAATAAACCCTTGGCCCTAGTGTGGACTCACAGGTTTGAACAAATAACTAACCTTCGCCCCTAGTATGGACTCACTGGTTGAGAAAATTAAAAACAAAAGTAGCAATTCAGTTATAATACACTCGTCCTACGATACGGTATGACTCTGTCAAGGTACATGTGAGAACAGACCCAATATGAACTATAATGTCAAACCATGAACAATGACCGTATATGAACGAGACAACTAAACTAGTATGTATATTATAAAAAAAACTCATATCAACAATCAACCAAAAACTAGATAATGACATGTATCAAAAGAAAAGAAACATAAGTATGTAAATAAACTGTAAAGAAAGGCAAGGTATACTTGCCCGAGGTTGTGTGCAGAGAATAACAAGTCCAGTTGTGTAGATTGTCAAAATCTACATCAATGAGAAGTCAAGTCCCGCAAACTTCTACGGATGCTGAAATAAACATCATGAACATTTTGGGTATAAAAGAAATGTCTAAAATGCATACCCAAAAGTCCAATTTTGGACATAGTGGCAAAATCATAATTTTGGATCAAAACGATGTCCGCCGTTGGACCCACTTTTCATCGAAAAGCATGCTAGTACCTACAGTCTCTAAGGTCATCAAACTATATGTCTACAAGTATGGTTTAACGATACGAACCCAACCATATGTCCAAAGTTGGATTCCGGTGGGCCGTGCACAAATTCGTCAGTTGGATCGGGTCGTAGGCCCGCTAAAATAACATTCTGGTCGACCTTCTCAGAATCGGACCAAACTTGGCTCACAAGACGAAAAAAATGACATGGAACTGATGGCACAAGTTTTATCTCGAGGTAACAAATGTGCATAAAGTAATTGGCTAGTTTACAAAGAGGCCGATACGGCGTTCTTCGACCGATACGCCTCGAATTCATCGCGCACACGCAATCAATTCTAGTCCGTCGAAGTCCACACATCCGCAACATCCATACGCGTCTTTCAACGCTCATGGGTTGTGACCAAGTCACCCAGTTTGACGGGACGCACGTCGTATCTGAGATTTTAAATGTTTACGAAAACTATTTTTCATGTTTATTCTCGATTTTCAAACTGTTTTATCTTAATGTCTATTTAACTAAAATTAGAACAAACAATAGGGTTTTAATCTTGGTCATGTAGTCTACAAATCTACTTAAATAGATTTCAAAAATTTGCCTAAGATTGGCATTCCAAATTGGGTCCTCGAACGAGTATTATGTTTCAGTTCGAATCAGATTTTTGCCAATTTTTGCGTCAATTTTTAACCCAATTTTGTTTCGTTTTAAATCGAAACTATCCATTAGGTTTGAAGAGGTATATGTTAGGTTTGCAAGGAACTAAATGGTTCAAAAATCAACGATGAGACGGAGGAGATAATTACCTACGAAGTGTGCTGCCGTAACTGCTACTGCTGCGCTCTGTTCCCAGTTCGCGCGCGCGTGGCCGGCCCTGGGCGACTATCCGACGAGGCTGGGGCAGCGCGCGTGGTGACAGGGGTACGTGCAGGATATTGGCAAGATCGGGGAAGGGGTTTGGCAGGATTAGAGCTTACGGTTTGTCAAGGAAAACCTCCCTCTCTCTATCGAGTTATATATGAAGGGGCTACTCTCTATCGGGTTATTAATGATACTGTTCCCATGTGGGAACAGTACTAGTTTTACTTTTTTTCCTTGTCACACATGTATATATATATATATATATATATATATATATACACACACACACACACACCCTAAAAATAAACTAAAAATAGTTATAACCTTTTGCTCCCCGGGGCAAACCCGCTTCGTGCCACTGATAGACTACTAAAGATTTAATTCAAAAGATGATGTTCGGTTGCCTTTGTCACTGTCAGTCAAATAAGTAGGGCCTTCGGTCCCCTGTGAATTCGTAAATTGAAGAGCATACCGAAAAAAACTAAAAAATTATAAATAAATTATCTCATATTTTTACATGATAATTTATACGAATTTTCATAAATATCGATAAATAAATTTTTTGTATGTATTTATTGAATGCATAAATCTTAAAATATTTTATATATTTATAAAATTCCAAAAGGAATTAACAAAATCCTCAAACTAATAAAATGTAATCTTGTTCATAATTCTCTCATTATAATTCATATATATCATATAAGTATATGTATTGGGTAACATCATTCAATAACATGATTAACCATATCTATTCTTCTAAATAGCAAAAAAATAATAACAACAAAATAAATCCTTAGTAAAAATAAATATAAATAATTATATACAAAATAAAATAAAAATAAAAATGAGGGTTTACATCCTACCCAACTTATAAAAATTTTGTCCTCAAAATTAAAAATAATCTGAATATCATGAATACGAAATTTAATACAAAGGGAGAACATGTACGTCGATTTGTATTTTGGTTTCCAGAAAGATGGAGGGGTAATTTTAAAAGGAATCCATATTGGCTCCATGTTCTACAAGATACGGTACTATTGGGTTAAGGCCGTACCCAACTTATAGAAGTTGGCTTAACCATGAAAATTGTCGTTATAATACTTCTTGGAAGGACAATTTCTAAGGAGAGGCACGGGAATATTGGACACCTTTTATCTACAGTCACGGATTCTAAGTGAGGCTAGATATTGTCATGGCGTTCTTGGTCAATAACTTCTATCGAATGATTATTACAATCTAACGTCGTTCCTATCGGCCATACTTCCAACAATATGGTAGGAATCTCTTGTTCGAATATAACTAGAACATGTTGGTTTAAAGAAATTTTAGCCTTTGCCTAGCATAGGTAACTAAGAGATGAGGGTGCATAATGGTGCATAAACTTGCTATCAAATATGATTAGGTAAGTGTTTGGATTCTTAAGTCATAGTGACTAGTGTGTGCGAGATTGGTATTTGGTGTTGTGTAGGAGGCATATATCATAAAACTTGGTTTTATGGTCTAAATATGGCGATATGCATGGATGGATTTAACTGGGGTTTAATGGGTTCTCTAATTGGACATCAATCTTTGATTGATTACATATTTAGTTTTAATCTAAATTGGCTGGACAAGATCCCATAAAATAAATCTAGACCATTTCTATTGGGTTAGGATAACCTAGAATGGGCTCCAACTCAAGTGTTTGGGCTTATTGCCAGTCGGGTTGGTTAACTAGGCTCCTTAAGCCCAAAAATACCTTATGTGACTTTTGTGTTTAAGTAGCACATGGAGACTCTATTGAGTGGCATACTAGTGCTATGTGCACAGTGGGCTTCGAGTGGATCACAACCATATATTGGGTTGAAAGATTTGAGTCGAGATTTGATCTCCAATTGAAGTCGGTAACTACATCGATATTACGATAAGGGTTATAGTTAGCCTGTTTGACCTAAACGTCGCATCATAAAAATATAGCACAAGGGGACATGTTTGAATGGCACATGATATGCTTAAGTGAATGTGGGATCGTCTAGGTCTTGCATATAGAATTTGTTGGAAGGTAACAACTAGTATTGTGCTTCAAATATCAATGACACGGTAGAGGACACCAAATGATCAAAATAGAAAGTGGGTGTTCATGAGGTAATGATTTATCATTCTAGTGGAAACCAATTTATTCTAGTCAATCAGTGAAAGAAATTTAGAAGGCTTACAATCTATACTCTATAGAATTTCCTTCCTCATAAAACCAAGGCATGATTCTATGATTAATGAAGTTAGAAAAATTCTAAGTCATGATATCGTACTTCGATTTTGAAAAGAATAATTCACGGTGGAATAGGAACACTAGATATGAACCAAGTTGAAGATAGTTCTCCGATTTAGAATAGATAGAAAATGATGGTGTATATAGCCTTCATAGCCATAGGAGAATACTTCCTGTCTATGAGCGCTTGTTTTTCGAAGTAAGTGACGAAAAATAATAAGAGTTCAAGGGAATGGGTTTGATTTGTAAATATGGGTTTCAAAGGCGATTGACTAGTTCAAAAGGGAGTTGCCAAGATTGTTGTGGATGAGATCCTAGAGGCAAGTTTAACTATATCTCAATCCACGTAGAATAATCATACGAAGAGCGAACCAAGTGCGCTAGGTTGATCAGACCATCATGCACCGGTTCTGATCAGATAATATGTTAGTGGACATGCCCAGATAACATATGTCTTGAACAAGCTCGATAAAAGGATGTGCTTGCAAAACTAGGCTATAACAGCAGCATTAGTCAAGATAGTTAGAATTATGGGTATGTGAGAAGACGAAGAAGGTGTGAATAGTTCAAGTTCTTCAAATAAAATCTAATACTCATCTGGTATTTGTGCCTATACAGTCGTCCTATTGTCTTCTTGTCTAAGGCCTTGGCTAAGGTCAAAGGGAGTGTTAGGTCGTGAGGCATTCTACCCAACTTATAAGAGTTAACTAATAATGTGATGGGACAATAGAACATGTCTACCTAATATGAGTCACATTCCTAACCTTTATCAAACACGAAGGGATAAGAATTACGATAGA
>JANAVB010034417.1:77239506-77464506 GCA_029216955.1 Iris pallida
AGCCGCAACATTACCAAAACATTTCTATAAAACATATTTAAATGTAATCCAAGTCTTACATCACTGTGTTCCCAAAATCTGGAAACAAAATAAAATCCAAGTCTTACATCACTGTGTTCCCATTGTTCACCAAATAAAATCTGGAAACAAAATAAAACCCATTGTTCACAAAATAAAATCCAAGTCTTACATCACTGTGTTCCCATCAAGTTTTACATTAGCAAGCATTCACTTAACCAATCCATGGCTGCCCTGGAAACAAAAAAAGACCACACATCCATTGACAAACCAATCCATGACTGTCAACAAAATAAAACCACACATCCATGGCTGCCCTGGAAACAAAATAAAACCTATACTTTTTACACAAGTCCAAAACACATCCATTGACAAAACAATCCAGATTGCCAGCAGCATTGGCTACCTGGAAACAAATAAATGCCATAAATATGGTTAGTTATAAGTTAAATAGGACCTCAGATTCATGGAAAAGTAATTTACAAACCTACTGTGTAAAGACTTAGAAATTAGAGAATGGGAAAGAGGGTGCTAGTGTGTGTGTGTATAGCAGGTAGCAATTTCAGGAAGCATAAAACAGTGAAGAAGGTGAACCAATGTGCAATTTGTGTGCAGGAAAAATGTGATAGTGAATAAGGAGAAGTGTGTGACAGTGAACAAATCTGGAAAACCTAGTTTTAGAGCTGCAACTGCCAGTCCCAAAAGAAGTTACTTGATTCATAACGGAAGTATTCTGAAAACCATTTACATCTTCAGTAGAATGTTTTAATGTTCAGTTGATTGAGTCAAGAGTCTTTGTCTCCTTCATTAATTATAAATAAGAAAAAACTCTATGTAAGTAAAATACATTGTTTTAATGTGAAAATTACTAGATATTTAAGTAAAAGATGTGATAAATATTCGTATCAAACTTGGAACAAGTATATTAGCCAATGGCCTTATAACCTTGCAAACTTATGTAGGAGATTTTTTCGAATAACTTGCGCAGAAGATTTCCCGTGGAAGAATAAATCTAGAGCCTTGGAGAAGTTCAGTATCAAACTAGGCCGATCTCAATTTCTTACAATCATTTTCTATTTATTACCATTTCTTAATGTGCATCTTTTAAAACAAAATTTATCATGTTGAAGTTATCAAGATTTTGATAATGAACAAGATGTACATTTAGTGTAAAATTAGCAAATTATACAAAACCCCCACATCATCCTGAGATGCTTCCTTATGTAACATAAAAGGTTTAAAACTGGGTCAGTGATTATAGTATGTTTTAGCTACGTTGTATAACAAAGAATATGCAAATGAATACACTCCCTTATTGCTCATGTGTTGAAGAAAACATAACTTGGAAATGTATATATAATATATAGTAGTACTCCATGTTTGAAACTACTAAGAATGACTTCCAAGAGTGTTATCAGTTTGAAACTACTATATATAATATAGTACTACTATATATAATATAGTAGTACTCCATGTTTGAAACTACTAAGAATGACTTCCAAGAGTGTTATCAGTTTGAAAGGATAAAGACGAGATTGAAGATCAACATCAAAATGATAACATGGTCTTGTAATAAAACTTCTAATATAAAATAATATGAATAACATAGAAATGGACATATAAGCAAATTGTATTTTTCATGAGAAAGAATCAAATATTTATCTTGTGTATCAGAATAAGTGACTCACATATGAAGGTTGAGCATGTGTCAGAGAGTTCAAAAAGTAATTTCAATTGCCAAACTCAATTAAATTAAAATTAATAGTACGCAAGAAAGATATGCACAAATAAAATGGTAGTTGGCAAATCATCAATGCTAATGTTATCTTTAACATAAAAAAAATCCTAACAAATGCAACAATGAGCATGAGAAACAGAATATCCAAGTTTTCAATTTGAGTAAAAATAAATTAAGGAATAAATTAGCTACCTTATTATCCTCATTTGGAAGACATAGCAAACAATGCTGGATGACATGCTTTCCATTCTAGTCCTTTGTAAGATCAAGAAAACCTAGTTTTAGAGCTGCAACTGCCAGTCCCAAAAACCTGATTCAAAATGGACAACACTGCGGTGAGCCAAATGTAGATTTATATTCACATACTTGAACACGACTGGCAAAGAAGTTGCAGGAAAAATATATTACTAATATTATTAACATCCAAGGACGTAGGCATAGTTCACGCAAGTATCCTCATGACTAAAGAGAGAAAAATACTTAGAGAAAAGTGGTGACATGCAAATCAAAGTAGTTTTATGTCACTAGGCATTTCAATGTGTATTTGGATATTGCTTTCAACAGGATAATCTGTTGTCAAGATTGTTTATAGGATGTATAACTGGTAATATTGAAGATAATAATTTCCTTTTTCAAAAATAATTGTCATAGCAGTCATGATTAGTAAAGCATTTCCCAGGTAGACGGAGAGACAAAGGTATAAAGGTGCTAGTTTAAACCAAAGATTTTCCAACATGAGTTTGTTACTCCTAAATGTTTCATAACCTAAAGGTTCTCTTCTCGGTAATTTGTTAAAAGCGAGAGGATGACAAGAGTCTAAGAATGGTTTGCTAAGAAAAAATGGATACTGTTAGATGGCAATATGTGAGTCCTATTGAAATATCAACAATAATACTTCAGTTAATGGTAGATGTGCTACGTGGCAATGAAAACTACTTCGAATAAGTTACAAGAAGAAAAAAAAGGTAGCAGTAACTGACTTGATAGTTTTGATTATCTTCAGTGCTGTTGTTTCTTTTGCAGAGATCAAGTGTAGTCACCATCCTAACCATTTCTTTCTCATTCCCAAGTACACCTTCCAATTTTCCCTTGTTCACTGAATTTGAGATCTTGCTCTCCAGAAGATCAATCAGGAAGGCCTTGAACGTTGGTATTTGGCCTCCTTTCAGGGAAGGGTGAACTTTAGTGTCAAAGAAACCAATTTTTGACAGACAAGACATTATTTGACTGAAGCCTGCATCAGAAAAGTAGGTCAACTTATGAGACATCTAAAAGAACAAAGAGAAAAAAACTAGATCTTAGTCATCCAAGCCAGGCCTCCTTAAACACATAGTAGGCCCAGCATAACTGTCATACAAGCTCCTCTCCAAATTGGATTCAACACTAATATAGAATCTACACTTCAAAGTAAACTCGACACTGTAGCCTGATTATGGTCCAGAAAATGGTCTGGTGCGTCATCTTAGAAAGATTCAGCGGTGCGGCACAAGCTGCGAAAAAAGGCGTCTCCGGTGCCACGGAGCTCCCACTAATGCAGGGCTTTATACTAAACAATCGTTGCCAACCTAGATTAAAGCAAACATTAGTTTTATTCACCAACTTATTTTTCACCCTTGCACTTGCATGCGTTTGTTCTCCTCAAAACTCTTCCATTTTTGTGTTCCCTTTCAAAAAAGAACACACCTCCAGCTCTAGCTGTAGGGTCCAACTTATTCATGTTATACTACTATTTAGTTTCAACTGCTAGATTATCGGATTTACTTCTTGAAATATGCTTACTTGTTTACTATTATTTATTCCTCCTAGAAACGGTCAGCAAACATAAATCCCAACCAACAGATACAATAATGAATACGACTTTTTTTTATTTAGATGGTTAGCAAACTTATTGACAACCTGGCTTGAGTGAACCTTTTAAATCAGCAATTATAAGTTTGGATGAAACATGAAATCCCGGCAAGTTTAAAAAGAACCTTTTTGTTTACACTTCAAAAATGTTTTATATAGGGTTTAGGGTAACCACGCCTACAATTTTAAAACTAAATAAGATACTAACTAGATGTAACCTTTAAAGGAACTTATGCCAGAGAGGATTTAAGAGAACACCATTCAAATTAATGATGAAATTAGAAAGTTTCATTTCTAAGAGGCCAAGGAAACAGTACTCTTATACAAAGTTCTAAAAGCAAGGATAATGTATAAATAACAATTGCAAATATTATATAAATGATAACGGAAAAGCTCCTTTCCTACATAAGAATCTCTCTTATGTCCCCTTTTAAGTTTCTACCATCAGCCCATAAAGTTTGTTTGCCTTCCTTCCCTATTGATATTTCTTTACCATCTCTTTATGTCTAACATATACATATGTTCCCTACTTCCCATATAAATGACCTTCTGAAGAAACAGGTGGTGCGAGAAGATGAGAGTCAAAAGAAAAAATGGTTATGATACTGAAATTGTGTACGGTCACCTTCCACAGAATGAATCTGCACATGGTGTTACACGTGCGTTCGACCAGAGCATGTGTCTCTCACGTCTCTTTCTCTACAAACAGAGATAACACACACAAAGGGTACCTTGATAGCGGAGTGTGGCTCTGAAGATGGTTGATGCTTCCTCACTGATCCCATACAAATCCCCATACACTAAAGACTTTTGATTTGGGAAACACTCCAAAGCAAAGGCAGGAAGATCTGGTATGCTAAATCCCACTGCCGAATCATAGAGTTCTTTCCCTGCAAGAAGTTAACTGAATAAGTTGTTCTTTTGAAAGACTAATTATATTATCAAAATAAGTAAATTTGTCTATATGTGTTGTCAAAGGAGTGGAAGGTTTAGCAAATGAGAGGAGCAAGGGAGAAACATATATAACTATTCCCTTTATTCCAATTAGTCATTCTCTATTTTTAATTGTTATTAATTTGAAATATGACAAACAATGAAGAATGGAATAAATATCTAAAGAGGTTCTTTTCTAAGAGTAATATATGATGCTGCTTTTACCAACTGCTTGAATCCTTTTCCTCTATTCATTTAGTACCCCTTAAGAGTGAAGATCTATTAGCTAAAATAGCTTCCATTTGAATGCCTTGGCCCCGCCATTTATCTTCTTCAACTGCTCCTTATTCCCAAATCCTCCAAGGGTTGATACAACCACGGATTCTCCAAGCAATAGTTCATCCCACTTAACATAAAAAAAATCTCTTGTATATATATATATATATATATATATATATATATATATATATATATATATATATATATATATATTTGAGCCCTCATTTTATACGTGGTCAGAAAATTTCCAATAAGCTATATACATGTATTAAAGAACTTTAGTGTACATAATTCCAGGAAATAAGTTTTAAGCCATCTCAAGACTAAAAATTACATTCTCTAATGCATAGATTTGGCAATACACTAGCATAGATGTAACATTAGTCACTTAAGGACAAAGAAAGTAAGTATGTTCAACAATTGCTTGTTGCTAAGAACACAACAGGGCTTTATCTACTTGGAATGATCTTTCAAGACGCATTGTAGTTGCTGCAGAATGTGGGGACCATATTACGTTGACAACACATATAGACTATAGTAAATTCACCTCTAAGTAATACCAGTTCCTTATTGCATCACAAAATTGATCATCTCACCCAACACAAATGAAAGACTAATAATACATTGCCTGTAACATATATCTAAACAAAACAATAGCCCATTGTTGAACAAACCAAAGAACAGACATTTGAAAAAATATAGCTAAGCCAAATAACACTATCTATTGTCAATCTAAATGTTATAAAAATAAACGATGACTATGCAATAACCCAGAAACTACAATCAACAAACAGAGCAAATCGCAAATTTTAAACCAAATCAAATCAAAGTTCAAGTTGGGACCTGATTGGAGTACAGGAGTTAGGGTTCGCATAGGACGGGATCCAATTGTGCCTGTGTCCATAGTGCATCCGTTGCTGGAGGACCGCAAACCCGCTTCGTCGACACGGATGGATCAAAGGCGTTTGATGAGATCGAGGCAGGAGGGGTCTTAGAGGTGGTTGTTGGAGGAGGTGATCGGACAACTGGAGGTGGGGCACGTGGCAGTAGTAGAAGCCGTCGATGTCTGGCTGGTAGCAGTGGTGGCGGAGGTCACAACCGAACAAGATGAGGAGGATGTGACTGCCGGCGATGAGGGTGGTGGTATAGGAGTGGCCGAGAGGGAAGGTGGAGGAGTGGGGACACAGGGTCGTTTGGCTATGCGGGGGGAGGCTGGTAGTGGTGGATGGGTTTGTGGTCATGAGTAGGGTTAAGGAAGTGATTGGGAGGGGCGCTTGATGTGTGATCCAACGATGGAAATTTCTGACGAGAGATCCAACGGATAGAAGAGATCAGGAGTAAGGAAAAAAATTCCAAAATAAATTGGTCATGAGCCGCCAAATATTTGGAATCCCGCCAAGATTATTTGGGACAATTATAAAAATTATTTGGGACAAAAAAATTTAATAGTCCCAAATAA
This sequence comes from Iris pallida, assembly GCA_029216955.1. Taxonomy (NCBI): domain Eukaryota; kingdom Viridiplantae; phylum Streptophyta; class Magnoliopsida; order Asparagales; family Iridaceae; genus Iris; species Iris pallida. The sequence continues at coordinate 77,245,782 of JANAVB010034417.1, forward strand.
GAGATCTATTTTTCAATTTGTCCCAAATAATACTATTTTTTTGTTACAAAAAAAATAGTCGTCTCAAAAACTATTTTTTATGACGGTTTATACTAGTGTTTCTAATAGTGTCGTCCCAAAAGTCCTCTTTTTTTGTAGTGGTATGAATGAATGAATGAATCAACGAATGAATGAATGAATACGTGAAACATGAATGAATGAACAAACAAGTGAAAGAAAGAAATAAAAGAGTGAATACAAGATAAGACATGAAAGACGTTAGCGACAGGTATGACGGGCACATGCAACGGGTCTCGCTACCTGCGCTGTACGGACGCCAACCTGGTCGATAACGCATTATGGCTCAAGATAGCCGCTATGTTAAATGACAAGTAAAATACGAAATGGTCGTGGACAAACGGCACGGACGATGGGGGGAATACCGTGGCCGTCATGAGGAAGGATTCTGCGGCACGGGCGATGGGAGGGAATACCGTGGCCGGCCTAGGCAGAATCAGACATGGGGCTTATGGGCTGCTTTGAGTGGGGGTTCGGCCGCTCAAAGAGACGTAAGGCCAGGCATTTCAAGAGACTATCAAGGTGTACCATCCATCACGCTTCGATAGGTGAGAATGTCCAAGTGATATGTCCAAAATGGCTTGTAAAGCCAGCGACCCATGCATGTAGATTAAGTGGACTATGCTGGTGGCAATCCACGTGCAAGTTCTTATATTGAAATCAAAGTAGTCTAAGTAAAATGAAGTGCCTCTTGAAAACATGCTCAATATGTAACACTCCTTAACATGCTTGAATGTAATATCCTGAACATGCTCGAAACGTAACACTCTGAACATGCTTGAAATGTAACACTCTGAAACGTGCCTACGACGTGCTAGAACATGCCCACGACGCCCTAGAATCTGAGACAGGAACACGCCCTTGACACTGAATGCTTACATGAATCATGTCTAGTTGAAATATATGAACTGTTGTCTAACTTTGTTTACTTTGGACAGGGAAGGCCGGACGGTAAGTATGGGTATGACGTGCATGTATTTCCATACGACACTTGAATTTGGCAACATGGGATAGGTTATGACATATGCCATGAAATTGATCCTAAGACAAGATTAGAAAGACAATGAATGATAGAGATGCACAAAAGTAAATGGAACGTGTTTGGTAATGATAGCATTGTAGGCGAGCAAGCCTCTCCACCAGTGCATAACAATGTACTGATAACCCCACAGTCTGCTTGCAGGATGCAGGAGACGCCGGCGGGTGCGAATCTTCCATCGAACGTGTTGAGGCGCGGAGCCAACTTCGGGGCCTTGGGACGTTGCAAGGAGCTGAAGCACCCTATACAGGACATAATGTATCGAAATATCGCCATGAATCATTCCATATTGTAAGCCACTTGGCACGCCCTTTTATGTTTCAGAGAGAGAGCTTGAGCGACTTATAATATCGGCCTAGCACCGCTTGTAAACTTCTTCAATATCAATAATGAGTTCGAATTTGCTTCTACTTGTGTTCATTTACTTTCCGCTGCAATGGGGACACTCTGTGCGACTCTGTGGCCTAGCTCAAATCGACCGTTTCTGGACTTGGCCTTGCACGGGCGCAACCTAGGCCCGTGCGGCATCACGCCTTAGCGAGGACGATCGCTCCTACGGGAGCGGGGCGTGACAGATTGGTATCAAAGCACGGCTTTACGTCCTTGGACTTCACGTCGATTTCTCAGTTTTGAAAGCTCGTCGTTGGAAAAAGAAGTGTACGCTCTCTCTCGTTCTGCCTTGGGATGTTCCATACAATAGGTCTAATTATTTTCAAAAGCTCGTACGGGTACTCGGTTGGACGGGATTGATAGTCGAAGGCCTTTGTGCCAAACCACGACAGACTTGAGTCGAAGGAAAACTAAAATGCTAGAAGTTAGCAAACGCAAGGCGTACTTGTATAACCTTACGCTAACAATGTCGAACGATGTTAAACTTGACTCGATAGAGAACACATGCTAAGTTAACATGTCGCGTGCGTGCCTGACTAGTCTTGCGTCGACCTAACAAGTGAGTGTGCAAACTTGAATATAGTCCGCACGGGATGGTTATGCGGTACAACTTAGTCCGCGTGTCGCGCACCTCGACTTTTGGGTGCAATCGGGTTGCAAGCGATATCAAGTATCGCTCGATCGAGAACGGAGATACACTTTGAGTGTCTATCGATAGGAACGCTATCGAGTTAATGCTTAGGCATACCGAAAAGATTGGCTTGGATTTTGAGAATTAATACGAACGACTTAGTACGTCGAGGCGACGTGAACGATTACGCTAGAGATTCGTCGAACGAATCTGAAGGATGTCTTAGCGCATGACGCGAACGTGATTGAGGACTAGATCGTATGGCTTGAATCCGAGTGGTGTATGTGATAGGTCCGAAGAAGAATAAGAATGAGTGTCGACGACTAGTCGAGTGGCTCGAACCCTGAGTGGTGTATGGACGTCATAGAATTGTTCGAACGAAACTAAAGGATTTACGGATCGTACGAGTATGTCGGCAAGCGATGCGATCACGCAAAGCCTTAGAACGTGTCACGCTTAGTTGGTCGTGACTTCAAAAGTTCCGAACGAGATGTCGCTGGACAACTTGTCAATGGGCAACGCGAGTTAGAAAATGGTTCGGAACGATGAATGAAAATGAATGGTCTTGATCGAGGAAACTTAGAGGATCGCGCGTACGATTTCGGATTGATTCAAATGAATTGTGACTTGAGTTTGAACAACGGTATTGAAACTAGCTTGAGGAATAGCAATCGAACTTGATCGTGAATTGAATCGAATGGAAATATAGTATATCCAGTTCGGACAATAGCATCAGTCGCACGACTCGAAATTGGTTGCAAAGGAAGATCGTCAGGTTATGCATATCGTCGATAGTATTGAGGCGTATCAAAGATCGATATGCGATAACTTGGGGGTACTCTGACTCGACAAATAACGATCGTACAAATATCATTGTTCTGACGGATGCTATACTCGGAATATTGAAACGTGTCGAGAAAAATATAGACTTGGCTCGAGGATTTTCTAGTTGAACGCATGACGGTCAGACTGTCGAATTGATTTGGCTTGGATGAAAATGTGAATGCTTGGATTTACTTCGACAATAACCCCAACGTTGACATACTTGTCTTATGCGAGCGCAACTCTAGCCTCGCACATGCGTCGTGCCGATTAGGGCGATCACTCCGCGTGAGCACTGATATGGTGATTCATACAGCGGGGGTGATTGAACTAGCATGGCATGGCAATTTGTGTGCTTCGACTTGTGGTGATGCGAAGGTGAACTTGAGAATGACTCGATATGCTTGATGATTGATCTTGAGGATTGCGTAGGTCCAATCCGCGTATCGAGAATGAATTAGTCTAGACTCAAGCAAGAGTTACGCCCCGATGAGAATAATTATTCCACGGAAGCATTGCATGGTGATTCATGAACCACCATGGATAATCGGACTCGCGTGAGATTGGGGTGCAACATATTGTCAAAGCTAGATGAACTCGTGATCGAATACATAAATTGGTTAGAATGGATATGTGAAGTATGTCAATTTAGTGAGTTGAATCGATTTGAATTCGTTGCGGTGCACGACGAATGCCTTGATGCGAATAGGTGATCGTGCTCGATGTTTAGAAATCTGAGTGACGCGAGCATGGGTAGAAATCCGTACTACTGACTTTGGTTTGACCCTAGGATTGGGGTCAGTGTTGGCATTATTGTTGGGGAACTATGATTCCAATCCTGACATTGACTTAGCCTCAAAAAGATGGCCTAGCGGTTAGGCGAGACGTCCTGTTTCATGAGTTATCAATCAAAAGATTGATCTTGAGGATTGGCATGGATGGATAATGTGAATCACGAATATAGGAAAACCCCTCACGAGATTCGGCTGACATGCATATATTTCAGGGACGCTTGAGTATGTGCACGATGCGACTCGAGTGAGAATGACCAATTTCTAGATCATGCGGCTTGGCTGAATATATGTATTTTGGGGACGCTTGGAATGTGTGCACGATCCAGCCAAGTGATACATTGAGTTCAAGCAAGAATTGAGGAATGGAAGAGTGTCGAAGATCTTGAAATTGCGTTAAGTAAAGGATCGATACTAGTACGAGCGTGGCTCGGAATCCAAGAAACGTGTGAGCGGAGTGTGTGTGAACGACAATGAGATTGGCCCTAAATAAGTGAATGATATGGAATCGATATCGTGCAAATAAAAGTTGGTATAACGAATTGAACCATTGATAGAAAGATATACTCGATGATAGTACAATACTTAGTCTTGAATAAGGACAAAAATTACTTAAACGTGGCCGACCCCGCTAAGAAGAAATCATACTGATTTTGTTGACACGAATGCTTGAGAAGCAAATCGGGTCATCTCAATGACCGAGATAAACGAAAGTGAGTTTGCCTCAACCCACGATCCGTGCACTTGATAAATTACAACGTGCCTCGTGCGACCATTTTTAGTCCCATGACACGAAGAAATAGCAACCAAGACGAAGAAACACTTGAATTGAATAAGTGCCAACAACTCTAAAATGAATGGAAAGTTATTCAATAAAATCGACCAAACGTATGCGACACGGAACTTAGAAAAGTATCGAGCATGGTTCGATGCCATCGAACGATAGAGCCGTTCGATAGAATTGTCTAAGAAACACGACGACACGAGTTAAGGAATGATAGGATGACCTGCACTCAAGAAGCCTCGAGGATGAGACTTATTTTGAGTGGTGTATTATGTAACGACACGCTCCGCCCTAGCGGAACGCCGATTCAAACGGCAAGTGCAACGACTCGAACGAGCCGTCGACCCGAAGAGTTGGCATCGACCTGATGAAGAATCGATACAGGGCTTACATTGGCCCGTCAAGATGAATCCAGACTTAGACTTTCAAAGGCGCGCTCGGAGTATCGCTCGGCCGATGCGAACATCGCTAAGGTGGGTGGCTCCGATGAACCTGTCTTTACTTAGCCTAGACACATAATAATGCAGCACACTTGCTAGAATCGTTAGGCGATAACATCGTGCATGCTAATAAATGACTCAACGCACCTAGCTAAGGGAATAATCCCATCTTGCATGCTTATTTAGAACATGGAAAAGAACTCGGCAAATATAGAAACTCTCGTACCGCGCTCTACGCTCGTGCTAAGGCACAAGCTCACGTTCAAGTCCCTTATGTATTCAACAATGAAACAATGAATGGGTTACAACAATGAAATGGAAGACTATCGACATAGTCGTTCCGAGTAGAGTATAGCAACATTGAAAGACTTCGGGACCGATGGGTCGCCAAGGCGACTCCCGCACGGGGAGTTGCACAATGTATGAATGAATAAATGAATGAATCAACGAATGAATGAATGAATACGTGAAACATGAATGAATGAACAAACAAGTGAAAGAAAGAAATGAAAGAGTGAATACAAGATAAGACATGAAAGGCGTTAGAGACATGTATGACGGGCACGTGCAACGGGGCTCGCTACCCGCGCTGTACGGACGCCAACCTGGTCGATAATGCATTATGGCTCAAGATAGCCGCTATGTTAAATGACAAGTAAAATACGAAATGGTCGTGGACAAACGGCACGGACGATGGGGGAGAATACCGTGGCCGTCATGAGGAAGGATTCTGCGGCATGGGCGATGGAGGGGAATACCGTGGCCGGCCTAGGCGGAATCAGACATGGGGCTTACGGGCTGCTTTGATTGGGGGCTCGGCCACTCAAAGAGACGTAAGGCCAGGCATTTCAAGAGACTATCAAGGTGTACCAGCCATCACGCTTCGATAGGTGAGAATGCCCAAGTGATATGTCCAAAATGGCTTGTAAAGCCAGCGACCCATGTATGTAGATTAAGTGGACTATGCTGGTGGCAATCCACGTGCAAGTTCTTGCATTGAAATTAAAGTAGTCTAAGTAAAATGAAGTGCCTTCTGAAAACATGCTCAATATGTAACACTCCTGAACATGCTTGAATATAATATCCTGAATATGCTCGAAACGTAACACTCTGAACATGCTTAAAATGTAACACTCTGAAACGTGCCTACGATGTGCTAGAACATGCCCACGATGCCCTAGAATCTGAGGCAGGAACACGCCCTTGACACTGAATGCTTACATGAATCATGTCTAGTTGAAATATATGAACTGTTGTCTAACTTGGTTTACTTTGGACAGGGAAGGCCGAACGGTAAGTATGGGTAAGACGTGCATGTATTTCCATGCGACACTTGAATTTGGCAACACGGGATAGGTTATGACATATGCCATGAAATTGATCCTAAGGCAAGAATAGAAAGACAATGAATGATAGAGATGCACAAAAGTAAATAGAACGTGTTTGGTAATGATAGCATTGTGGGCGAGCAAGCCTCCCCACCAGTGCATACCAATGTACTGATAACCCCACAGTCTGCTTGCAGGATGCAGGAGACGCCGGCGGGTGTGGAGCTTCCATCGAACGTGTTGAGGCGCGGAGCCAACTCCGGGGCCTTGGGACGTTGCAAGAAGCTGAAGCACCCTATACAGGACATAATGTATCGGAACATCGCCATGAATCATTCTATATTGTAAGCCACTTGGCATGCCCTTTTATGTTTCAGAGAGAGAGCTTGAGCGACTTGTAATATCGGCCTAGCTCCGCTTGTAAACTTCTTGAATATCAATAAAGAGTTCGAATTCGCTTCTACTTGTGTTCATTTACTTTCCGCTGCAATGGGGACACTCTGTGCGACTCTGTGGCCTAGCTCAAATCGGCCGTTTCTGGACTTGGCCTTGCACGGGCACAACCTAGGCCCGTGCGGCATCACGCCTTAGCGAGGACGATCGCTTCTACGGGAGCAGGGCATGACAGGGTTCCTGCAAAGTCAATAAATCTAATAATAATTAATTAAACTTATTTATGATGGTCATGCTATAACTTGGCCTGGTTTTCCTAGTTAGGACACACCGATGGCTTGGCACTCCCCCACCATGGCTAAATACTAGTCAAAGAATGCTACTTCACTACCCGTGCCAGGATTTCTGGTTGTCTTGTACTCTAATTCCTAACCATGGCTAAAACCATCTACCGTAATAATTAACTAAATAACCATTTATAAAATCCTAAAAATCCTCATTTAAATCAAATAAATAATAAAAAAATATTTCAAGGATTTTTGGGAAGGGAAGCTACACGTTGGGCGGAGACCAATCCACTACCAACTATTTAAAAGAGAAGAAGTACATAACAAATGAAAGAGTTTGTAAGCGAAGGAAAGAATGATCCAAGAGCAATCATCTTCATAGGAATAGAGAAAATCACGGCCTTGGCTAGGATACTTGCAGATAGTCAAGAACGCACACACCTAGAGAAATCACCAGGTCCTTAGAGGGACGTAACAAGATACATAATAACATGCCTATCTAACAGTATAAAATGCATAAAGAAAAATAGGATCTAACCAGAAAAGGACTAAGCAACTACGAAACATGAATATGAGAACAACTACGCATGAATGAACTGCTGGAAAAAAATAGGTGAACACATGGCAAAAAATCAAGCTGAAAATCAAACCCTCGCCACTAGTGTGGACTCGTAGGTCACATTCAAGGAATATACCCTCGCCCGTAGTATGGACTCGCAGGTTTGAAAAAATAAATAACCATCGCCCATAGTGTGGACTCATAGGTTAGCTCAAGAAATCAACCCTCGCCCCTAGTGTGGACTCGCTGGTTTTGAAAAATAAAAACAAAAGTAGCAGTTCAGTTATAACGCACTCGTTCTACGACACGGTATGACTCAGTCAAGGTGCATTCGTGAACAGATCCAATATAAAATATAATGTCAAACCATGAAGAGTGATGGTATATGAACGAGACAACTAAACTAGTATGCATATTATGAAAAAAAAACTAATACCAACAACCAACCAAGAACTAGATAATGACATGTATCAAAAAAAATATAAGCATATAAATAAACTGTAAAGAAAGGCAAGGTATACTTGCCTGAGGTTGTGTGCAGAGAATAACAAGTCCAGTTGTGCAGATCGTCAAAATCCACAGCAATGAGAAGTCAAGTCCTGCAAACGTCCTCGGATGATTAAATAAATATCAGAAACATTTTTGGTATGAAAACAATATCCAAAATAGCCTACCCAAAAGTCCTATTCTGGATACACGGGCAAAATTATAATTTTGGGTCAAAACGATGTCCGCCGTTGGATCCGTTTTTCACCGAAAAGTATGCCAGTACCTACGGTCTCTAAGATCATCAAACTATATGTCTACGGGTCCAGTTTGATGATATGAACCCAACTGCACGTCCAAAGTTGGATTCCGATGGGCCGTGCACAAATTTGCTCGTTGGATCGGGTTGCGGGTCCATCAAAATAGCGTTCCGGTCGACCTTCTTATAATCGGACCAAACTTGGCTTACATGACCAAAAAAATGACACGATCTTGATGGCATAAGTTTCATCTCGAGGTAACAGACGTGCATAAAGTAATTATCTAGTTTGCAAAAAGATCGATATTGTGTTCTTCGATCGATACGCCTCGAATTCATCGCACACATGCAACTAATTCGAGTTCCGTCGAAGCCCACACGTTCGCAACATCCATACACATCTTTTGATGCTCACGGATTGCAACCAAGTCGCCCGGTTTGACGAAATGCACATCGTATCAGAGATTTTCAAGGTTTTCGAAAACTATTTTTCCTGTTTATTCTCGATTTTTAAACTATTTTATCTTACTGTCTATTTAACTAAAATTAAAAATAATAGCAGGGTTTTAATCCCGGTCATGTAGTCTACAAATTGATTCAAATAGATTTCAAAAATTTGCCTCGGATTGGTAGAAATTTGCCTTCTAAATTGGGTCCTCGAACTAGTATTTTGTTTTGGTTCGAATCAGTTTTTTGCTAATTTTGGCATCAATTTTAAACCCAATTTCATTTTGATTTAACTCGAAACTATCCATTGGGTTTGAAAAGGTATAGGTTAGGTTTGCAAAGAACCAATCAGTTTGAAAATCGACGATGAGACGAGGAAGATAATTACCTACAAAGTGCGCTGCCGCAACTGCTATTGTTGCGCTATGTTCTCTGTTCGCACAAACATGGCCGGCCCTAGCGACGCTCCGGTGAGGCTGCGGCAGTGCGCGTGGTGGCAGGGGCACGCGCAGGGTGTTGGCAAGGTTGGGGAAGGGGGTTGGCAGAATTAAAGCTTAGGGTTTGTCGAGGAAAACCACTTTCTCTCTATCTGGTTATACATGGAGGGGATGTTCTCTATCGGGTTATTAATGATACTGTTCCCGTACACACACACACACACACACACACACACACACATATATATATATATATATATATATTTTATATATATATATATATATATATATATATATATATATATATATATATATATATATATATATATATATATATATATATATATATATTTTAATAAAAAAAATACATATATATTTTCATAATATATATATATATATATATATATATATATATATATATATATATATATATATATATATATATTTTATATATATATATTTTATATATATACATATATTTTTTTTTTATATATATATTTTATATATATATATATATATATATATATATATATATATATATATATATATAAATATATATATATATTTTTCATATATATATATATATATTTTCATATATATATATGTATATTTTCATATATATATATATGTATATATATATATATATATATATATATATATATATATATATATATATATATATATATACATATATATATATATATATATATATATATATATATATATATATATATATATATATATACACACACACACATACACACACACACACACACACACATACATACATACCCTAAAAAAAAAAAAAAAAAAAAAAAAAAATATATACACACACACACACACATACATACCCTAAAAATGAACTAAAAATATATATAAAAAAACTAAAACTTTATAAATAAATTATCTCATATTTTTACATGATAATTTATACGAATTGTCATAAATGTCGATAGAGAAAAATTTCGTAGGTATTTATTGAAAGTATAGATCTTAAAATATTTAATATATTTATAAAATTCCAAAAGTAATTAAAAAAAATCCTCAAATAATAAAATGTAATCTTGTTCATAATTCTTTCATTATAATTCATATATATCATATAAGTATATGTATTGGGTAACATCAATCAATAACATGATTAACCATATCTATTCTTCTAAATAGTAAAAAAAAAAATAACACCAACAAAATAAATCCTTAGTAGAAATAAATATAAGTAATTATATACAAAATAAAATAAAAATAAAAACGAGGGTGTTTACATCCTTGAATTCGTTTTACCTTCTCTACTGTATGAACCACTAACTCTTATCCCAGTATCTGTCACTCACCAACATCACTCCAACACACCGGAGAGCGACACTTTCTGTCACGCCCCGATTCGGAGAATCATTTGTCCTCGCTTTGATTCACGCCGAATCGTTCATCCCCGCTTGGACGTGATATCATACAAGTCTGGTATTGCACTTGTACAAGGCAAAGACGAAAACATAATCGATAATCTTCAAATAGGAACACATCGCAGCGACAGAAGCAGACAAATTGAATAATAAGGACATTCTTTCTCATTGAATAGAACAAATTATTGGTTTGTAGCAGCAAAAATAAGTAGATAACTTGAAGTCACACAGTGATATGTAGAAATAAGCTGTCTTGATTGATGATTGAAATACAGTACAAGACTTGCATTGGAATGCAAACTTTACAACATATCTCACTGTACATTTGATAGCCACTGAAACACATTGCCATTTAGGCTTAGATTTGATACTTGATACATTGACTTACAACTGGATATGCCGACTTGGCTTATAACTTACTGGTATAACTGATTATAATATTCCATACATTATGCCCTTTATAAACAGAAGACATCATCTTGTATAAGGAGAGCTTCTGTATGCCCAACAAATCTTCGATGCCGAGGGACCAATCATGCCAATCTTCATGTACTGGACTTCCCAAGCACGAGCACCTAAAAAGAGTAACCATAACGTGGGTCAGTACATCATCTATGTACTGGCGAGCAGAACCAGCCCACTCGCCTAAACCAACACTAAGTAGTCATCTGAACAAACATTATTACAGGCATCAATGAAGCATACTTGGTGTTACATGTTCTAATAGTGTTTATGTAGAGACATCATTTACGTGGCAATTGAGTTAACATATATCGAACATGTTATAGTGATTCTCTTAGCAAGGCAATACTTTAACATGCTGTATTTAACATGTTGAGCATGTTACAAAATTTCTTATTGGAAAGGCAACATCACAGTATCATTTTATTTAGCATGTTAAGCAGGCAAGTTGAACCAATATATATATTGAATATATCACATTTAAGTGATTTCTTACCGATAGCCGACTCCTTGTACTTGTATCAAATATAGGTTGTAACGCCCCAGTCCCAAAATACTTAGGACTAAGTATATAAACATGCCAGCTGTATATATACGAAGTATACTCCAATGTATGAAATCCCGTATGTATACATAAGCTGTAAAATGCAGTAAACCATGATAACTAAATCTCATCCACAACAATAAAGAATAATATTATAATCAACTCAAGAATTTGTCATTTATACATGTACTTGGGTGGAGACAAATCCACTACCAACCAATTTAAATGAAAGAAGATATACAAAAAATGATTAAAAAAATGGTAAGACGAACCAAGAGCAATCATCCTCGAAGAATTGGAGAAGATCACGGCCTTGGCTAGAACACCTACGAAAAGTCACAAAGCACACACCTGGAGAGATAACTAGGTCCTGAGAGGGACATAACAAGATACATAAAGAATATACCATATAATCTGTTATATATAATAGAGAGTAAAAGGGGATGCATGTAATAGGGTGCCTACCAATTCTACAGTGAAAATGCAGTTAAGAACAAATCTTCAACGCATGGGCACTCTGGCTCAGGTGCAGGACCTCAGGTATGGTCCCATTAGGATACCAGGGACCTCAAAGCATAACATTCCTCGAATGTCAGAGGGCAGCAGGAAATCCGGTATCAGGATCCAGGACCGTATCTCCAGTAGAGATAACCGACAATAATAGGAAAGTGCATACGTGGCCCATACGTTAAGAAACTGTTCTCCCCACCCAATGCCTAGTAGAGTCACATCCATGACTCATAGAAACCTCTAGTAACATCCAAGTTTACTCGCATGCAATTCTATTGGCAGTTACTCCTAACCGTCGTACGCCTAATACGTATCGGTGGTCGACCGACTACGCGAGTACGTGTCCTACATGTGACTCATATCACGTGATAAAGTATGTGTCAAGGCCGTATGAGATATACCAATACCTTATCAACAAAGGGGTGGTCACTAGACTAAGTCAATACAAGAAAATTAAATAAAAACGAGAAAAACGACCGACAAGGTTGCTTGTATCCAAGTGTGACTTGGACGCACAGTTATATAATATAAAAAAATAAGAAATACTAAAAATAACAACTGAAAATAAGAATATATAAATTACAGAGTAAGATGGCAAGGTATTTTGCCTGGGGTTGTGTGCAAAAGGGCGACGTCCAATAGCTCGAACCGTCAGAATAGTGAAGCGATGAAAGCCAAATCCCACATACGTCCTCGTATGCTGAAATAAACACCACAAACATGTTTGAAATATAAGATATGTCTAGAAAAATCCTGTCCAAAAGTCAAATTCTGAAACAGGGGCAAAATTATAATTTTGGGTCAAAACGATGTCCGCCGTTGGACCCATTTTGCACCGAAATGCGTGTCAGAACCTACGGTCTCTAAAGTTGTCAAACTACATGTCTACGGGTCCTGTTTGAGGAGATGAAATTAATGGTATGTCCAGTTTTGGATTCCGATGAGCAGTGCACAAATTCGCTCGTTATAGCGGGTCGCGGGCCCGCCAAATAGACATTCCGTTCGACCTTCTTAGAATCGGACCAAACTTGGCATACAGGACCAGAAAAATAATACGGTCCAGATGGCGCAAGTTTCGTCTCAATACGAAGAATGTGCACAAAGTAATTGAAAATTTTGCAAAGGGGCCGATACGGTAAATTTTGACGGATACGCATCAAATTCGTCGCGCACACGCGACCAATTTAGATTCCGTCAAAGCCCACACGTCTGCAAATTCGATATGCACCTTTGGATGCTTTTAGTTCGCGACCACGTCGCCCAGTTTGGCGGGACGTACGTCGTATCGGAGAATTTTTCTAAAATTTTAATTTTTGAAAACCGTTTTGGGTAAACTTTGGAATCAGATTTCTCCACGTACGGTTGACAAAAATCAATTCTGAAAAGAAGGATTTGGAGACCTTTAGGTTGTCTCGGGTTATGATTAACCAATCTCAAAAATTTATGCACGAGTTGATTGAAAATGATTCTTGAGCAGGGTCACTAAAACTGATTCTAACTGTTTTTTTTGAAGCAATTTTTCGTTGGATTTCGGATCGGTTTTCTGGGTCGATGACACGACTATACCCCAAACTAACTTCTGGTATGTGGAGAGGATCCATCTAGGCTCCGTGTAGAAATTTACGAAAACTAATTTCGTTGAACGGTTGAGAAGGAAACGCACCGCAAAGTTGCCCCGCTTGTTGCTACTACTGCTGCGGCTGCCTTTGTTCCGTGCCTCCCGCGCACGAACTGTCGGCCGACAGGTGGTTGCTGCGACAGAGCACACTCGCCTGGGCGGCGCGTCGAGGGGTGAGGGTTCGCCTAGCGCTAGGGTTGGTTAGGGCTTCGACGCAAGTACTCCTTTTTTCAATCGCCATATATATAGACATATATATACACACGCACACATCGACTTGGTTTGTTGGAGGGATTTGCCATCGGGCTCAGAAAGACACTGTTCCCGCAAGGGAACAGTGCATGCTTTTTTTTAATCTTTTCCTAATTTATTTCTCTTTCTTATTCTTTTTTATTTACTTTTATCCCTATATTTGAATTAGCTTTAAATAAAATACTTTTCAATTAAAATATTGAATACACTTATAAAATTACTATAACTATTTCTAGCTTTATTACTAAATATTTTTAAACAACATCTGAATAAATATAAACATCTATTAATTATTTTGAATACAGTAAGAATACTATATAAATAAACTACTAAATATTTCAAATAAAATCTAAATAATAAATGTTTTTTAAATCTAGAAGTAATGCATTTTGTCATATAAACAGTATGTACATATATTCCTTTAGAAAAAAAACTTTTTAAAGAATTAATACATTAACCATATACTAAATCTATAACCGAATATACTTAAAAAATGTATTTTTACCCATATATCAAATTACTTATAAAAACTTTACATTTGAGTATGCTTTTAACTCCATATGCTTATTCACCAATTATATACATCAATTATTTATGTAAAAAATTTAAATCCACAGTAGTCAGTATTTTTTATTATATATATATATATATATATATATATATATATATATATATATATATATATATATATATATATATATGGAAAAAAAAGAGAAAGAAAGAAGAAGGACAAAAGTAAACCCAAAATACTTAGCTGAATTTAGGGGGGTTTACATCCTACCCAACTTATAAAAATTTCGTCCTCGAAATTAAAAATAATCTTAATATATAATAAAATATATAATGACGAGATTTGGTACATGGGAGAGCTGGTACGTCAGTCGTAACTTCGATTTCGAAAGGGTGCAGTAGATGGTTATCACATGAATCCAAATTAGCGTCATACTCTACAAGATAGGGTGTTCTTGGCTGTAAGGCGCTAGCCAACTTATAAAAGTTGGCTAACCGTAAAAATTGCAGATACAAGGCTTCTGAGGAGGACAATTTCTAAAAGGCACAAGTATATTTGGCATTTCTAACCGCATTCTCGGATTCTAAGTGAGCCTAGATGTTGTCGTGGCGTTCATGATTAATATCTGCTATAAGAAGGTTATTGCAATTAAAGATAGTCACTCCAGGGTCATGCTTCCGTCAAGATGGTATGGACCTCTTACTAAAACGTGTTGGTTCAACTGAATTTTAGACTTCATCTATCATGGGTTATTAAGAGATGGGATTGAAAAAATTTAAGGAAGGAAGAGTTCATAGGCCAATAGATGAGTGTTCTCGGTAAGTGCAGGAAACTTCTCTATAGAATTTGATTAGGTAAGTGTTTGAAAACTCTAGGTCATAACGACTAATATGTATAGGCTGATGTTTGGTGTTGTGTAGGAGGCATGTGCTTGCTTGCGTGAAAGGTATATGTCATAGGTAGGATACGTCTTGCATGGATCACGGTTATTCAGTTTGTTCGAAGAATGAGTCGATATTGTTGGGTTAAAACAAAATGGGACAAAAATGGGTATCTATAGTTTATTCTAAGGGAGAACGTGTCCTTCTTGTGGTTTAATTGGAATGGAGCACAAGAAGGCGTATTTGTGAAGGACATATATGTCATGCGTGTAGTTTGACTGGTCTAGTTCATGAGGGTGAACTTTGTTGGAAGGAAAAGACTAGAGTTGTGCTTCAAATATCACAGTCACGGTAGATGTCATCAAATGATACACATAGGAGTGGACTTTTATGAACCACTGTTTATTAGTTCAACTATAGCCAACCCATCCCAATCATGTTCTAGTTCAAGAATCCCTATGTTCTAGGGGGCTTGGAATCTATATACTTCAAAAATCTTATTCTTGACTTGAACAAAGACACGAATCTAGGTTAGAAAGTATTTTAAGAATCTAAGGCTTTGATTTTTTACCGTGGTTGTCTAACACTCGAGCAAAGGGATATAAAGGGTAATATGAAGATTGTATCGCAATTCCCAACATATGGAAAAACTGTTACGAAAACTATGGAAGGAGCATTAGTGAGCCAAGAGGTGGGGCCTACATGATAGGGGTGAGGGCCTATGTCATCAAGTTTGGTTTTTATGGTCCAAATATGGCTATACAAGGATGGGTTTAACTGGGTCTTAATGGATTCCATGATAGGACATCAGTCTTTTATTGAATAAGTCTTTGATTTACCACAAAAATCAATCGAGACCATGCCCATCAGATTAGGATAACCCAGAATAGGTTCTAACTCAAGTGGTTCGCCTAATTGTCAGTCGGGTTGGTAGAATAGGTTCTATAAGTCATGAAGATGTACCTTCTGTGACTTTTGTGTTTAAGTAGTACAAGGGGCCTCTATTGAGTGGCACACTAGTGGCAAGTGCGTAGAGAGCTTCGAATAGATCACAACCATATATTGGGCCAAAAGTTTTGAGTCAAGGTTGGATCTTTAGTTGCAGCCGGAAAGTACATCGGTGTTATGGTAAGGGTGATCACTAGTCCCTTTTGACCTAAAAGTCATATCATAAAATATAGTACAAAGGGACATGTTTTAGTGGGACATGATATATCTACATGAAGGTGGACTCGTCTAGATCTTGTACGTACAATTTGTTGGAAGGTAACAGCTGGTCTCGTGCTCCGAATATTAATGTCACAGTCAGTGACACCAAATAATCTAAAATATAGAGTAGAAGTTCACGAGTCACTATTTTATCATCTAAGTGGGAACCAATTTATCTCAATCAATCGGTAATCCCATAGTTCCTAAGATGAAGAATGGCCTACAACTATTCACTCCAGAGACTAGGACATAATTTTTAGGAATAATGAGGTTAGGAATATTTGAGTCGTGACATCGTACCTTGACCTTTGGTAATAATAAGTCACGATGTGATCGATAACGTGATGTGGTAGTTATGAATCAATTTCGAGGATCGTAACCCGATTTCCAATAATGGTGATGATTGCGTACCATGATACATGAGTCGATAGAATAAAATGGTCCACTCGTCATAGTATACGAGTGTTATCGATGAGGGAAACGAACTCTACGGCACGTCATATGAAGACCTCTGACGACCAAGTCAAAATTTCTATTTGTGTAAAGCCTGCAGGACTATAGTCACAAGGGTTCTAATGGTATCGAGTGTAGTGCTCATGAATTGCTGTTGATAACTGGTAAATCATAATATGACAGGGTATTATGCTATGGATATTGGCCAAGCTAGAGAGTGTGATATACAAATGCTAAGTCACGTCTTAAAAATAAAATTGCTTAACTAGGATAATATCCTTTAGGACTCTAATCTCGGGATGGGTGTCTATCATAGTCATACTGAATGCTTGTCTTTGTTTCTGGTCTATTCTTCTCATTGCTAAACTATGGCCTTGGTCGAGTAAGGATTGGTTAAGGCATAAGGGTTTCTAGTTAAAGCAAGGATCAAGAAAATAATCAGAGATTACAATAATTGGTTCTTTGAGAAAATATGGTTGCCCTGGGCTGGTATTTCGACTAAGGCTACGATTCTAATCATTATCAAATTCAAATGACTAGAAGGTCACGATAGTAATATTAGGGTCGAGAAAAGAACGAGTAACTTAAGGCAAGGTTGTAGTCACATGGCTGGCCGATGGTAGCTACACTTGTGTATACAACTATCATGGCCATAGAAGAATACTCTGTATCTATCTACCAATTACGAGCGTTCATCCTTACAAATCAGTGAAAGACAACAACAATATAGAGTTCAAGAAGGATGTCACCGAATACAATTCTGTGCTTCAAGGGCGAATGTATAATTCAAGAGGAATTGTCAATACAGTCGCGGATGAGATCCTAGATACCTCGATATCTCAATCCACATGGAAGAATCAAATAAAGAGCGAACCAAATGCATCAAGTTTGATCAGACCATAATACACTGATTCTGATTAGGCAATATGTTAGTGGGCGTCCCCAGTATACATATGTCCTGAACAATCTTGATAAAGAATAAGCTTGCAAAACTAGGATATAAATAGCAACATTATTTATAATATTACAAAGTAATAGTACGAAAGATAATATTGAAAAGCAGTAATAAATAGCTCAAGTTTCACAAGGATCTAAGTCTTGTCCGGTGTTCCTACTTATACGGTCGTCCTACTGGTTCTTGTATCAGACCTTGGTTGACCAATGGGTATGGGCTACAAAATCTCTATATTCTAGGTAAACATCTCTCCTACACTAGAATATATTCATTATCACTCTGTTACACTTTAATACTAGGTTACAAGGATACAGGTGGTAGGTCGTAGTCATACTACTCAATTTATAAAGTCAACTAATAGAGTAACTGGAGAATATAACAACTATACTCGTATGAGTTATCTTTCTAACCTCTCTATCAAGCATGATGGAAAAAGATAAGTTTAAAGTGGAAGGGAATCAAGCTGAAGGAAATCAAGGTTGTCGGACGATAGTTCAAAATTGGAATCAAAGGAGGAGATCAAGTATATGGACGAGATTCTAGACTTCTAATACTATATGCAGGCTCACATCGGCACAGTAATGTAACCGAAGTGATAAACTCGACCTGCATGGGCCACCACAAAAATATGTAACGCCAAAGTACCAAAATACTTAGGACTAAGTACGTAAACATGCCAGCTGTAAACATACGAAGTATACTCCAATGTATGGAACCCCGTATGTATACATAAGCTGTAAAATATAGTAAAACCATGATAACTAAATCTCATCCACAATAATAAAGAATAATATTATAATCAACTCAAGAATTTGTCATTTATACATGTAGTTGGGCGGAGATAAATCCATTACCAACCAATTTAAATGAAAGAATATATACAAAAAATGATCAAAAAAATGGCAAGACGAACCAAGAGCAATCATCCTCGAAGAATTGGAGAAGATCACGGCCTTGGCTAGAACACCTGCGAAAAGTCACAAAGCACACACCTGGAGAGATAACCAGGCCCCAGAGGGACGTAACAAGATACATAAAGAATATGCCATATAATCTGTGATATATAATAAAGAGTAAAAGGGGATGCATGCAATAGGGTGCCTACCAATTCTACAGTAAAAATACAGTTAAAAACAAATCTTCAACGCATGGGCACTCTAGATCAGGTGCATGAACTCAGGTATGGTCCCATCAGGATACCAGGGACCTCAAAGCATAACATTCCTCGAATGTCAGAGGTCAGCAGAAAATCAGGTATCAGGATCGAGGACCGTATCTCCAGTGGAGATAACCGACAATAATAGGAAAGTGCATACGTGGCCCATACGTTAAGGAACTGTTATCCCCACCCAATGCCTAGTAGAGTCACATCCATGACTCATAGAAACCTCTAGTAACTGCCAAGTCTACTAGCATGCAATTCTATTGGCAGTTACTCCTAACCGTCGCACGCATCATACGTATCGGTGGCCGGCCGACTATGCGAGTACGTGTCCTACATGTGACTCACATCATGTGATAAAGTATGTTTCAAGGCCGCATGAGATATGCCAATACCTCATCAACAAAGGGGTGGTCACTATACTAAGTCAATACAAGAAAAATAAATAAAAGCGAGAAAAACGACCAACAAGGTCGCTTGTACCCAAGTGTGACCTGGACACACAATTTTATAATATCAACAAATAAGAAATACTAAAAACAACGATTGAAAATAAGAATATATAAATCACAGAGTAAGGTGGCAAGGTATCTTGCTTGGGGTCCTGTGCAAAAGGGCGACGTCCACTAGCTCGAACAGTCAGAATAGTGACACGATGAAAACCAAATCCCGCATACATCCTCGGATGCTGAAATAAATACCACGAACGTGTTCTAAATATAATATATGTCTAAAAAATGCCTGTCCAAAAGTTAAATTCTGAAACAAGGGCAAAATCATAATTTTGGGTCAAAACGATATCCGTCGTTGGACTCGTTTTGTACCGAAATGCGTGCCAGAACCTACGATCTCTAAAGTCGTCAAACTACATGTCTATGGGTCCGGTTTGTGGAGACGAAATCAACGGTAAGTCCAGTTTTAGATTCTGATGAGCAGTGCACAAATTCGCCCGTTGGAGCGAGTCGCGGGCCCGCCAAATAGGCGTTCCGTTCGACCTTCTCAGAATCGGACCAAACTTAGCATACATGACCAAAAAAATGATACGGTCCTGATGGCATAAGTTTCATCTCAATACGACGAACGTGCACAAAGTAATTGAAGATTTTACAAAGGGGCCGATATGGTAAATTTTGACGGATACGCCTCAAATTCGTCGCGTACATGCGACCAATTTGGATTCCGTCAAAGCCCATACGTCCGCAAAGTCGATACGCACCTTTTGATGCTTTCGGTTTGCGACCACGTCGCCCGGTTTGGCGGAACGCACGTCGTATCGGAGAATTTTTCTAAAATTTTAATTTTTGAAAACTGTTTTTGGGTAAACTTTGGAATCAGATTTCTCTACGTACGGTTGACGAAAATCAATTCTAAAAAAAAGGATTTGGAGCCCTTTAGTTTGTCTCGGGTTATGATCAACCAGTCTCAAAAATTTATGCACGAGTTGATCGAAAACGATCCTTGAACAGGGTCCCTAAAACTGATTCTAACTTTTTTTGAAGCAGTTTTTCGTGGGATTTTGGATCGGTTTTCTGGGTCGATGACACGACTATACCCCAAACTAATTTCTGGTATGTGGAGAGGGTCATCTAGGCTCCGTTTAGAAATTTACGAAAACTAATTTCGTTGAACGATTGAGGAGGAAACGTACTGTAAAGTTGCCCCACTTGTTGCTACTACTGCTGCGGCTGCTTTTGTTCTGTGCCTCCCGCGCGCGAACTGTCGGCCGGTAGGTAGTTGCTGCGGCGGAGCACACTCACATGGGCGGCACGTCGAGGGGTGAGGGTTCGCCTGGTACTAGGGTTGGTTAGGGCTTCGGCGCAAGTACTCCTTTTCTCAATTGCCATATATATACACACGCACACATCGACTTGGTTTGTTGGGGGGTTTTGCCATTGGGCTCAGAAAGACATTATTCCCGCAAGGGAACAGTGCATGCTTTTTTTTAATCTTTTCTTTATTATTTCTCTTTCTTATTCTTTTTCTTATTTACTTATATCCCTATATTTGAATTAGCATTAAATAAAATACTTTTCAATTAAAATATTGAATACACTTATAAAATTACTATCACTATTTCTAGCTTTATTACTAAATATTTTAAACAACATCTGAATAAATATAAACATCTATTAATTATTTTGAATACAGTAAGAATACTATATAAATAAACTACTAAATATTTCAAATAAAATCTAAATAATAAATTTTTTGTTAAATCTAGAAGTAATGTGTTGTCATATAAACAATATGTACATATATCCCTTTAGAAAAAAAAAACTTTTTAAAGAATTAATACATTAACCATATACTAAATATATAATCGAATATACTTAAAAAATGTATTTTTACCTATATATCAAATTACTTATAAAAACTTTACATTCGAATATGCTTTTAACTCCATATGCTTATTCACCAATTATATACATCAATTATTTATGTAAAAAAAATTTAAATCCACAGTAGTCAGTATTACATATATATATATATATATATATATATATAATATATATATATATATATATATGTATATATATATATATATATATATAATATATATATATATATATATGTATATATATATATATATGTATATATATATATATATATATATATATATATATATATATATATATATATATATATATATATATGGAGAAAAAAAGAGAAAGAAAGAAGAAGGACAAAAATAAACCCAAAATATTTAGCAGAATTTAGGGGGGTTTACACAGGTTAGGTGATATACTTACTCTGCCTGTACAAAACATTCATTAGCATGCATCCTAACTACATGGCCACTGGTGTTGTTAAACCATACACTCTTTTCGCCTTACCCGTGCTCCCAAAGCACGTCAATGTTTCTCCTAGGCCGAATTGGTCCCCCTAACGTCCCAGGGTACCGTTCGAGGAAACTAATCTCAAACCTTGTGCACAAGTTGTCAATAACCATGCGAATGCGTGTCCGACTCGATTGTGAACATAATTGCTGTAAAAATATTAAAGAAAGTAAAGGCAACAAAGCATCATTATTCATCTCTATCACGACCCGCACCCAGTGTAAGGGCACGAGAAGTTGGTACGTCCAGCCTACGCCAAAGTGTCGACGGTAGAACGCTGTCCTAGGTCACAACATCTAGCAATAACCATACATGTACAGTAGTATACACTCCAAAAGGAGAACAATATAAAGGTACAATTCAATCACAACATCTAAGGTGGAATAAAGAGAATAGATATAGAGATAAGATAAAATAGTAATCTCCAACCAGCTACAAATGAAAGTAATATCTGAATATACAAACATCAACAATATCCAAAAACTGAAAGTACATAAAATAAGACAACTAATGGGAAGCTAGTTTAGAGATCTAATCTAGTGAATAGGCAAGTCCTCAGCAACTGTAGAATCCCCCTGAGGGTCCAAGTCGCCGGTGTCGTCTAAGCCTGTGCCATAATATGTAGGACAGAACTCCTCATCACCTGTAATATTTTCAACAGTCCAATCAGGACGGAAACGAGCACAGTACATCTCACGTAGTTCATATCTTGATAGAAAATATAAAGCATGTGATAGGTTAAGATACATAAACACTGTAAGAAATAAGCATAAAAAAGAGAGAGAAAACTGATAAACAAGTCTATCTATATATAATAATATAGAACTGTAAGTGACTATGTGATTTAGAGTACAAGATAGATATGTGAACGGCTTGATTTGCACATGATTACACTAAAAAGTTTGTACATGATTACACTACTTGAGAATTATTCACATGACTATTTCTACTCCCCCATGCCACAATCAATACACAAGGATCTAGACAGATTATGTTATTGTACATGATAGTTTATACATGAAGCTCATGAGATCATGAGAGTACATGAGAGCGCATGAGTATGAATAATAAGAGTCCATAAAATACATGATGTTCGTGAAAAGCACATGATATGATGTATTCGATGCACCCGAGGGGAATAACATCTCATGTAAAGATCCATATAGTAGTAATCCTTGATAATGTCGTGTAAGCATCAAGTAAATTAAACTATGACAGAAATATAATTCCTAACAAGTATAAAATGGTCTGAGAATGTACTCGCCTGATATCCTGGCTGTTTGATAAGAATATGAGTCTGAACTGGAGTATCTGAGTACTATTTAAAGCAACGCAGGTCACAACATGTCTAACATGAAATAAGAATAGCCTACAATGCATTCTAAATGATTCTAGGCCTCTAGGTCAAAGTCAACCCTTGGTCAACTCTGGTCAAATCTGGTCAACTCTGGTCAAACATGGTCAACCATAAGTCAACTAGTCCGTCTACCAATTTTTAGGTCAAACACAAATTATCTAGTCATTCTAAGCTCATTTGAGTCGATTTGGATCAAGTTTGACTTAAAGTTGACTTTTGTCAACTTGGTCGACCTGATGGTCAACTCGGCCAATTTAGGCTCATAGGCTCAACCTAAACTGATTCATAAACCTAGACTACATCCTTTAGTAACAATAACATATATATATATATATATATATATTTTTTTTTCAATAACATATATATATATATATATATATATATATATATATATATATTTTTTAATATATATATATATATATATATATATATATATATTTTATATATATATATATATATATATATATATATATATATATATATATATATATATATATATATATATATATATATATACACACACACACATTATATTCAAATATATACACATTTATATACACATTTATATAAATGTGTATATATTTGAATATAATAGGATATACACAAAATATATATATATATATATATATATATATATATATATATATATATACACATTTATATTCAAATATTTATATATATATATATATATATATATATATATATATATATATATATATATATATATATATATATATATATATATATATATATATATATATATATATATATCTGTGTGTGTGTGTGTGTGTGTGTGTGTGTATATATATGTGTGTGTGTGTGTGTGTGTGTATATATACATACATATAATACAATGAAGAAGAGGCTTGTGTGTGTGTACTGTGTTGAAGGGAACCATCCATCTCAGTAGAACTAAGATTCTATTCAGTCAAACAATTCAGAATTAAAAGAAAGGATTGACACATATACATATATATATATATATATATATATATATATATATATATATTATATATATATATATATAATATATATATTCATGAACACACATATGTATATAGACAAGATAGAGTGTGTGTGAATGAAGGGTGTGAGGTAAATCTCAATTAACTGCTAACAAATAACATTCAACCCAAATCCAGATTAAACTCAAACCAATTTGTCAAAATTTATTTTTTAAGAATTAATAAATGAGAAATCCTATATCAGTTATTTAGTTTTGAATAGAAACCATACAACCCAAGTCGAATATTCCCAATGATCCCATACATGTAAACATGACCTCTGACATAAATTCATGTTTAAACATTATCAAAATATCGTTCAAAATTCAAGAAATGGACAGGATTCAAATGAACCCAAAATCAGTTAAATAAAATAAAAAAAACCATGTATCAGCCCTTATCAATGCACAGTATCAAAATGGTCAAAAATCTAATTTACAACCCAAACATGCATGTTAATAAGAACCCAGCTATAAAACTCATCTCTCAGACATGCATACATGTTAATCATTAATAATTAATCATAATTTATAAATAATTCGGTTTAAAAAACTTTGAAAATACCATTTTCAAATTTAGTTTTTCTTCCAAGTATCGGGAACCCACCATTCATGCAAATTCGAACTCAAATACACATGGAAAACCTAATTCTATCTCAAACAGAGGTGATGTACTAAGTACTCGTGTCAGGGGGGTTTATCTCGTGTCTATAAAACTGGACACGAGGTGTCCAAATGCAAAGTAATATACACAGCAGGACTGCCCAGGCACTGCCTCGTACGGGCGTGTTAGTGGCTCGTGGACACGACACAGAGTTCGATACGAGTCGAGCTCGTACACAGTCCTAGAAGGGGTCTAGGACTAGTGACGTATCACCCTGTACGGTACCCACACGTGTCGTGTCGAGTGGTTCGAATGCGTATCAGACGTAATTTCTCGTGCACGCACAGTGTCACCCAAATCCGTACGCGTGAGATTTCTCGAGATCCGCTCGATGAAATCTCATAAAACTTGATCAGCCCTGTGTCAGTGATGTGCCCTACAGGTCCACCAATTTTGGGGCCACGACGTGTCCTATCGTATCCGCTACAGTGCCCAAGTAGCAGGACACGCGTGCGGCTCGTGTGCGAGCAGGTTCATGCCCAATTTGGACACTGATACAACACGAATTTTCCTCCAGAGCGACACAAATCCATAAGCCATGCATAGATCTACAAATCCATTCAATTAGATTTCAAAATTTTGAATAAAAATCCCTTTAGGATATTTTATCGAACACATTCACAAAGACACTGATACGTGTCCGATACAGACACCAAACCACTGTCAAATCCTACAAAACCCATCCTACAGCTAGGGGACACCTAGATGGATGCATCTATGGGAAATATTCATGAAATTAAAGGGTTTTGGAGAGATTACCTATTGCGATAAATTTCCTATAGAAACTCCAAATGTAAAGATCCTCCTTGCGGCTCCAAAACTCCGATGCACTTCAATTCTGAATTTTTTCACCATCAATAATTCATATACAAAGATCAGAACCTAATGCAAGAGACTAGGGTTTAAAAGGAGAAGAATTGAGAAAAATAGGAAGAATACTTACCTAGGGTTTTGCCAGGAGAAGAAGGAAATGGAAAAGAGAATGAATTCTTAATATAAGATATTAAATAGGCTCCCTAGATCTAACCTGGCCGGCCACAACATGGGTGGGCTAGGGTTTCATGATAGTTGGGCTTGGGCTTCTTCCTATGATTAAAAATGAATCATTAATTAAAAAGGGTTCTAACTAGCCTCTAGTTAAACATGCTAACTAGCTTCTAATCTGAACTAACTAGAATAGGATTCATTAATACTAACTAACCATGATAACTAAGTCACTAAGTCATGATAAGACACTAGGCTAGGTTGCACCAAGGCTATATTATTACAGTCCAAAAATCACAACACCAATAATATAATATATTAAAATAATCAAAAGAATTTACAATTACCAAAATATTGTCAATTTGCATCATCCGGAATCAAATCGAAGAAGGACTAAATCGTTTTAGGCACGATTAACTCAAAATCATGATCGATTCAAAATCAATTAGGTACGATAAATATAGTTACAACAAAAGCCAAAAATTGCCTAAGCACAATTAATTATAGAATTGATGTGATCAAAACGGTAATTTGGAAATAACCCAATTGGCATGATCCAGAATCAAATACAATCAGATTCGAGGATAAAATTGAAAATTAAATGGTTTAGGCACGATTGGATTAAAATCAAATAATTCTAAAGTAAAAGTACCCGATGCAAAATCAGGTTGATCAAAATTCTGAGGCACAATTAGAGGTTAAGTTATGACCAAATCAAAAGTAACATCCTCAAGGCACGATCTACAATAGAATGAAAATCTACTCACGATCGAAAATCGTATAGGCACGATTTAAGAGTCGTTTGTCTAGGTATGATCAGAATTCAAAATTTAGTTACGATATGAAGATAATCAAAACAATATAATTGGGGACAAGATAGAAATAAAATCTAAAAATGTTTCCATAGATGAAAATTATGAAAATAAAGAAGTCGAAAGGTGATTCAAAATGGAATATGAAGAAAGAAAATCATCTCATTAACACCTTATAGACTGATCTTCTAACCTTGCTAAGTAAACTCTGCATCTAAGGTAACGACCTAGGCATGATAACTAGTTCTATCTAGGAATTAAGGAACGTGCCCAATTCGATCAAATCAACTTCTATCAAGGCGTTCTATATAATTTGCCAATTTCTCCACCATTTATCAGACTTCAAATTCTACTCCTCCCATTTCTGACTCCCTCAAAGTTATAATCTTACTTGTCAAAAAATCTGTGCTAAGTCAATCCATGATATGCATATCTATAATCTCAATCATCGAAAGCTAGTGACTAACTCACTAATCACAGTTTAATATCTCTTATAGCAATCTTAAAATATCGCCTTATCTCAAACATGTATAAAATATTTCTTACTGTAACATGAATCTGATCCAACTTTGAATCCCCAACATTTGTTAATCCTCCAACAAATTTCAACTCAATGACCCTTCCTTTCTTTAATCACTATCCATCTATTCCAGAGTTGTATGCTAATATCTGATCTTAATTTTCTCATTATTACTCTGACAAATATTCCCTTTCGGAACCCATTAATTCTTTTATGGTCATATCCATCTCTTCGCAAGAATTAATTCCTTTGAGTGTCCATTCACTCGATCCTTATATTCTCAAGTTCTTTTATTTTCTAATTTATAATTCCAAACTTACTTCTCTGTGGAATATCTTGACGTCATCTGATTACTTACGAATTCCTCTATCATTCGATATAATTTCCTTTTTAGCTTTAATCATAAAATTCAAAATATCATACTCCGATATTACTACTAACAGTTCTATCATCTTCCTCATGGACAAGCAATAAACTCAGAAGCCTTCCAAAACTCGTTACCAAACCTTCTTGCCCATGGTCTTACTCTACTACCTTCCAGCCCTTACCTGTCTAACCATGGTTCCCAGGATGTCCTTACCAGAAATGAGTTAATAGGGCTAGTAAGTAACTATCTATGCTCTCCTATAAAGACATGCCCATAGTCATCTACAATATATATATATATATATATATATATATATAAAATATATATATATATAACATAGATATTTGTAAAGTATTATATAGCTATCAAAGATATGTAACTTTCAACACACCTGAGTTTGAGTCATAAATAGATTCGACAAACGATATTTGAAATGATCCTAATGAACTTTAGGGAAATCGAGTAGAAATTCTAGAAGAATCCTTTATTCTTATTGGATATGGTGTTAGAACTAATCCTAAGAGTTGTTAGGAATAGAATATTTAAGTTAGGACAAAATCAAACATATCAAAGATATGTCTCCTCAAGGATGATAAGAGGTCAGACAACATAAATTTAGGGCATGGACATAGTCTCAGTAGTATCTGAAACTCATGCATATCCGAACTCACTTTACCTAGAATTCATGCCTTGCCAGTGTACATCTGGCTATAGTAAACGCTTGGCTCCGTGACTCAAGAATGATAGGTACCGAATAATCTCTGAACTTTGCCCATTTTAAATTATATTGATAGAATAACTCAAGTGGTCGGAACATGATGTATCAAGGACATAGTCTCAATAGTATCCGAAAACCTGTACCTGAAATCACTTTGACTTAGAGTCCATGCCTCGCTAGTGCACTGCTGACTGCAGTGAACTCATAGTTTTCATGATTCAGATAAATGGCTGCAGTGTGCGGCTGCCATGCCATAATAGGTCACCGGATATTCTCTAAACTTTATCCATGGGAGTCTCAAATGAGCACTTTGATAATTCAAATTCAAGCAAGCCTTCTGATTACTAAGGAGATTCAACCATAATAGGATGGATATGTAGTATCAATGCAACATCTGTTCTTAAGAATAAAGAGGTCGACTATCAAATGGAAAGAATTATAAGGATAGAGGTCAGAAGCTTATGGACACCGAAGTTATCAAAAAATTGACTATGCCTAATTGAGTTGGATTCAGGATGAATAGAAACGGTGGAGTTTTGAGTGAAAGAATCCAATGAATGAAATTGTCATTGAATCTTAGAAAGTGCTTAAGAAATATGGCCCTATACTGGAGAAAATAATTCCTTACGGCCAAGTGGAAAGTTTTGGGAAAAGATTGGGTCAAATAGCTAGTATATGAGCTCTATGGCCCTAAATGAAATACTTGGGCTTGGAATGGTCAGAGAAAATTAAATAAGGTGCTTAACCGAAAATCAATAGAGAAATTTGAAATGGCTATGTTAAGAGTTTCAACAAACTTGCAAAATGAAGAGTTGAAACTGTAAATAGAAATGGATAAAGATAAGAAAGGTTTGAAATGGATTTGCTAAAGATTGAAAAATCTGACCTTAATATCTAAATAGCAAGGAAACCTAGGATGTTAGAATCCGGTAATGATGTGGGAGAAGATAATCCCAAAAATTATGGAATTATAATCTTGACTTTGTAGGGAACACTATGATGTATAGTTTTTTTTTAGAAATTACTATAGATAGTAAAATATACACAATCACACAATCGACCTATACCGTGATGAGTTTTCTATTTCGCAGGCTCCCAATGGTACTCTAGTCCTAAGCACCATTAGATAGACCTGCATGAAGCACCACAAAAATATGTCACGGCCCGCTCCCGAATAATCGGGTACGAATCAAGTCATGTCTGGCCTACACTGTTGTTGACAGCCGTAGTCAGCCGTCTAGTCTAGTCATCATCTAGCATAATCTTATATCTTATTACAACATTTATCATGAGTTATCCACTACTAATTATCACAGATCACTATGCAATTATTACAGGCTTATACATGAATATTCGAGTATAAAGCCGACAAAAATATGAATTCTATCTAATTAACAACATATACTCAGTAATAATACATCAATTCATCCTATATATGAATCTATATCTTCGGAGTGAGCTCCGCTACTAGATCTTCCTGCTGGCCATAACACTCTAAGGAATCAATCTCACATGTAATAAACGATCCAGTCAGGAAAGGAGCAAAGCACAATGTAACTCAATAATACTTACCAACAGGATATCAAGGAACATGTAAAGCAGGAAAAAATAAAAGACAGGTAAGTATGAGAAGTAAATAGAGCTTGCACTAGCTACATGAAAAATGCATAAGAATATCATTAAGAATGTAGGCTATCAAGTTAAGAGTGTAGAGTAATGGTATGCTAGCAGGCATGTATAGGTGTAAGGCATACCATGTACGCTACACTATCAGGAATAAGGTATATAGCAATGATATTCTATCAGTCATGTCTAGTATAAGGCATATCGTGTACTATATACTAGCAGTCATGTAAACAAGCGTGTTGTATAGGACAATGATATACTAGCAGTCAAGTATAAATATAAGGTATAGTGTGCCTATACTAACAAATCAGGTACACGCTTAGGCTTAGGTGAATACATGCTATATGATGTTCTTTCCGCCCCGACACGATATGACACAATGACATGCAAGCAAGTAAAATAATAAGCAAGAATCATGTGCAATATGATGTGCATGCAAAGTGGCAGTAAAATTTGTTGGCCCATTGGTCGTGGTCAAACCTGATTTTAATAATTGATCAACTCTGTCCCGATATAAGGGCTACTCAAGTTTATTTGGACTCTTGGACTACTGCCAGAGAACTGCTACCCATTCTGTTCAAGACTGAAGCTCTGTTTGTCACTCGAGTCTGTATTTCCTTTATGTAATATATTTTTCATATTTTTTGAGTCTAGGAATACATTGTACACCGAGTCGTACTAACAAATAGGCTACCCTAAAAATATTTTTAAAATATCCTATGTTTTGAAAAACAGCCCCATATTTACAAAAAGCTCCTAACTGCTTAAAACAATTTCAAAAATCCCTAGAATCATTTTTGCAAAAACCTAAAAAAACCCTGACAGAACTTGCGGCCCAAGTTTGGCCAAAGTTTGGTTAGAGCTTTTTGAACTTGGTCCTCCTGCAGTTACGGATCTTGTCGAGATTTTCTCATAGAGTTCTACCTTTGGAAAAGCTATAAATAGAGAAGGATTTCGATCATTTCAACTCACTCATTCACTTTCATCTCTTTTCTCTAAAGCCTACTGCTCTCTTCTAAAGTGTTCTAAGCTTTAATTTTCAAATTCCAAGCTAGTTACAATCCTCTAGTCGATTTGCCAGTACGATACGGTCTAGAAGCTTCTGAGCGATTGTAATCAGAGGCTTGATTGAAGAAAGACACTTCATAACTGAAGTTAGTCGAGTATTTTGGATCAAAGCTCGTATTTGTAGAAGTTGCAAGGACTTCGTATGAAAACTTACGGTATTTTTTAATAGTGGATTTAACTGGAAGCTAGAGTTCTTTCGATTGGAATAGTCCTCACAAGAGGGAAACCAGTATATAACGCCATCTTTGCATTTTCTTTCTGATCTCTGCTTTTACATTTACTTGTGATATTTCTTTGTGATCTTACTGCTAACTTTTTAAATTAGCGATATTCTGCTGCCTACTCTATTCACCCCCTCTAGAGTATTATGATTTTCTATTTGTTCCTATAATTGGTATCAGAGCGGGTTATACAAGTAAAGCAAAGTAACATTACAGTTATAATTTTTTTATTCTTAACTGTTACATAGATCACAACACGACACATGACAACTGCGAAGTTCACTAGTGAAGGCCAAGCCACAAACAGATGCACTTGTGACGCTGAAATCTACTGGTTTACAAACTCAAGTTATTAAGTTTGTGTCGTTTGACTACTTAGTCAATGATATGTCTCGATTTGCGTACTATATTTCTCAATTGGAAACCGTAACTTTTCTTAGGCAAAAACTTGCATTTAATTTTTATTTCAGATTTTTAATTAGGTTAAATAGAGTTTTAGATGATTTATTTTAGACTTAAATAGAATTAATTATGTTAAAACCATTAGCTACCATCTAGGATTTTAAAGTGACATTTCTAGACTTTAGCTTGCTTTAAATTTGTGATAGAGTAGATCGGGCTTACGACATCTTGAGTCTGTGACTTTATTATCTATTAGACCAGACAAGTATCACTATAACCTATGTTACATTTATTTTCTACTGCATGTATCTTCATATCGTCTTTGTATTGTTACTTCTTTATAATTCATGTTGTCATTGTTCTTGATTACTACTTGTGCACGAGAGTTAGAATCGTTAGGGTATATGTACATGTTCATGTCTTACTTCTTGTTTATCATGTTTACTGATTATCGTATTGCTAATGTTTTATCGTAATGAACATGTATCGTGAGTGAGTCGGATGGAGGAATACAACAAGTAAGCATATGGTCAACAAATTGAATACAGACTCCTTATACATTTATTGCATAATATCAGTCATGCACCACATATGTCATGCTCCAGTTCCAAAATATGTCGAAACCTAAGACATGAGCATGCAAGTTGTATGGCTAGAATAAGTATTCTTAATTTAATAGACTTATCATAATCGTAGTACGTCGAATCCTGTATCTACAATACAACAGTCACAGGTAAACTAATATTTTTAACTAATATCTCCATAATAACAATACTATAATCTCATCCACGGAATAACAACCACAAACACAAGAATATAATAAATGTCTGACTAAAATAAAATATAATTATAAAATAATCAAATATAAAATCTGTCTGAGATAATCAAGTATGGTAGAAATATATCCACCAAAACAAAGTACAATACTGGAATAGTAAAATATTGAAATAAATAAATAGTCAAGATATAACTAACTATATAATGTCCATGACTCTAATCACTGTCAACCCATGTATCAAGAAAATACCTCTGGCACAAACTTTATGTCCCCTGCAAGATATTTGGGCTCAATGTTTGGTCCGTAGACTGTAGGACAAAGATACTCATCTGGATCTGGAAAATAACTAGGTCCTCAGGGGGCATAACAAGATACAAATAACAAGCTACAATATGAACTGAAATAAATACAAGAAATAAATTGGGTAAACTATCCATCCACGTGAATGCATATCGAAGACGACTTTGGGATTGGCCGGTTACTATATGAAGTTCGTGAAAGATTTTGCTAAGATTGCAGAACCCATGACGAAGATTATAACTCCACCTTTCTATTTTGGAAAATATTTTAGCTACTAAATAATAACAAGTTGATTTAAACCATTTCGAATAATAATAGTTTGTGATTAATTATTTTTATAAATATTTTATGATTGCTTTTGGAGGAAAACTTAAATTTTTAGCTAATAACTAATTTTTAAATTTATTTGGAGTGGTCCCCACTCCCTAATAACTTGCAACAATCTATCTAACATAATTTTGGGTAGTTTTTGCAATTAATGAAAAGGGGGAGGATTTCTGTGAATTATTAATGTGAAAGGGGGGACCTGTTTGTAAATGATTCTGGACGGAGGGGCTTCGATGCAAATAGTACATCTCTATATTTTTCTCCGCTGAGGAAAGAGAAGCCACTCTCTTTTTTTTCAGACCAATTCCAATCGAGCTCACTTCCTTCCTATTCAACCGTCCCCAACCAAAACCCTAATTTCTCTGTAGCGGTGATGACGAGCTCGACGGAGAGGGAAATCTCTTTTCCCGGGCGGTGAGTCTTCTTCCGATGCAGATGCACGTGGATCGAGGAGTTCCCGATCTACTCTTCGGCGGTTCCTTTCTTTCGACGCGGTGACGACGGAGCTCTTCTTCTCCGTACGGTTCGTTTACTCGGCAGGAAGAGCGGATGGCTTCCACGAGTGCTCCCCCGACGATTTCTCGGTTCGACATCGTGTCCGTGTCCCATGCTTTGTAGAGGTGGGTTCTTCGGTTTAATTTTAGTCGTTTGTCCTTCATTTCTTTCGATCTGCAATCGATTCAATCTCTTATTGGATTTTCAGATCAACGTGTTTCCTCAGCAGTTGATCGAAACGTTTGGATCCAGCGAAGCTTCGTCTGACCGATCTGTGTTAGGGTGATTCGTTCTTTACTTCTATCCTTTTCTTGTTATTGAGATTTACATTCCGATTAGAATTATTCGGATTGGAATTCTGGGAATTAAACTGGAATTTGAGTTTCAATTAATTGATAAGAATTTATTGACTTTTATCCCCAATCTGTTCTTCCATGAATGTTGCTTCCTCTTGAATTTTTGTAGTTAGAGTTGAATAAAACTGATTGGCAAACTGCCTGATCAGAATTTTGTACTGATTTGAAGAGTTGCATTCGACAGTACCCAGAGCTGAGTCTTTACTACTCGGATTCTACCAGGTACTATTCTGGACATTCATTGTGGTATTTGAATCAATTTTCATGCCTGAGTTTGTTTCCTGTGTGTTTTGGTCTTAAACGTTTCAGTAATCCGGGATACTTGTACACGAGAGAAACGTAACCGAGTTCTCGATTACCTTCCTATTCGAAGAACCAATCTCCAGGTACTTATGTATTCTTCTGCGTTCTTAAATTTTACTTCTCTATTTTCTCTGAGTATGGGTGGTGTAGCCAGGACCGTTCGTATTGGGGTATAACATGTGTTGATTGTAGGTGAGTTCGTGTACGTGTCAGGATACTTTTGTGTCCGACTCAAGAGTTTATACCAGGTTGTTCGTGCCAATTCTGTAGCTGTGTTCATTGACGGTTCCATTCAAGATTCATGGCTAGAGTCGCCTGTTGGGATGCAGGGTCCTTCGGGGTAGAAGTGCAGTTGATTATAGTCTACTATTACATTAGATCTCCATTTGAGTTCTTATACCTGGGTTATGTGTTCTTTGATTCAATTTGTATATTTTGGATTGGTTGAAGAGAATGATTCAATTTAATTTTATATATAATTCTTTGATTGGTTTTGATGGGGTTAAATGGTGTGTGTTTAGCTTCGTTCCATTCTGAATATTGTTGGTAGTAGATGTTGGAGTTATATTCAAATTTGATATGTGTTATAGCTAACTTCTGTAGGTATTGAGTTGGTTATGTGGTTATTATTGCTGATAAACGTCGGCTCTGGGAGAACTAAATTATGAACTATGTGATGTTGGGTTTACTAGCTTTGGGTTTGGGAGTGTTGTTTTGGGCTTGGCTAGTCTAAGCCAAGGATAGAAAATTGAAGTAGAGTTGTTGTGTAAAAATTTGATCACATGGGCTATAATGTGTTAGCCTGTAAATTGAATTCTATTGATATGGTATATTATTAAGTTTAATTGTAGTAGTAAATATTTTAATATACCAATATTCTAAAAGACTTGGTTATAGGGTTATATTAATTGGAGTTGTTGTTGATAGTAATATATCAAACCATGATATTAGGAAGAAATAAATATTTAGAACTTGTTTAGATTTTAATCAACTTGTAATCATTAAACAGGAGAACATCCAACTCCATCTATTACACCTGAATTCTCGGATTAAGACAAGTACTTTTATATGATCTTGTGTATTTACATATCTTGTACTTTTCTTGTGACACGTCATGGCACGATATCTTGTACCCCTGTATTTCCTGTTCTTGTACTTACTTGTGTCGGGTGGGGAAATACACTAGCTATGTGACTAAACCCCGGTTACCATATTCATGTAGATAGCTCAGACCTCGCATCGTGCACGCGGGTCCTAAGCTGTACCGATATTCATGTACTCCTGTACATGTTCCTGTACTCACCTTAGCCGGTCACATAGGCTAGTTGTATTTCAAATATTGTGCACTTGTCATATTTTGTACTTCAGGTTCATGGTTACATTTATGTGCTCTATTTCCTGTACTTTATTTCCTGTACCTACATTCTTGTACTTTCATTGTTCATTTTTTGTATTTCATATTTCGTATTTTTCTGTACTCATTTTTTATATCATGATGTTCTTATTCATTACCTAGAACTGTACTTTGCTCCGCTCCTGACTAGGATATGTTGCAGGTGAGATGGAGGCTCTGTGCGATACATACTATGGCCATGAGCCTATAGATGCAGTAGAGCCAGCTGGAGTTGCTCTGGACTTAGAGGCTGAGGAAGCCTAGTATCTTACCCTTAGCAGTTTATATTCTACTTGTATTTGAGGCTATCAGACTTTATTTTAGCTGGATGAATGTAATAACATCTAGACATGTACTTTGATTCTGGGATTCGTTTATAGATGCTGTGATTTGTACTTATTCATGTTTATCTGGTTAGATTTCCCTAGATTGCTATAGCTTACTTCGTTGTGTCTAACAACGAAGGCTGGGCGTGTCCGACTCGTGTCCGATTATTCGGGAGCGGATCGTGACATGTTTTAGTGGTGGCCCATACAGGTCTATCCTAATAGTACCTAGGTATTAGTGTACTATTGGGGAACTTGATTTAAACTATAAAAAACTTGAATCACATCATAGGAAATCGGGTACATTGGGTATATATGGATATTATATAAACATTTACATTTACTTGTAGGTTAGGTTTTTATCAATCACGAAGTTTTCTTTTGTTGAAGGATGGTCACTACAAGGAAGACCGCGGATCAGCCTAGAGTTGCAGGCAGTTTGGGACAGTCTACCACCAGACGTTCCGTTAGAGCAGCTTCCGCCCACCGCCTCCTATCTTTCCTTCGCTACCCCCGACGATGACTTTCGACGGCGCTCAGGTGATGGCCATGTTCAAGCAGTTCATGGAGGCTCAGAACCACCGGGCCATACAGTTTCGGGCGACAGTAGTGGATGCACTCAGGACTCAAGAGCCTGCAGCACCAGCACCGGTAGCACCTGTAGCACTTGTAGCACCAGCAACACCGAGATCGGGGACTGCCAAAGACTACCAGAACCTCTGTCCGATGGTTTTCTGGGGTTACGAGGGGATCGTATATACGGACGAGTGGCTGGAAAATACAGAGCGGACACTAAAGATGGCACGGATCCCGAATGACTTGAAGGTGGAAGTTGCGAGTATGCGACTTTTGATCTGGCCAGAGCTTGGTACCGAGAGGAGCCCCAGTTAGCTGAGCCCCAGGTTCTTTGCGCAGATTTCAAAACTCTGTTCAAGGAGAAGTTTTTTCCTGACGTGGAGCGGGATGAGCTTCGGAAGCAGTTTGAAGGTTGCAGCAGGGAAGCATGACAGTGGCAGAGTACATATCAGAGTTCACTCGACTTAGCAGATTCGTGTAGAGCCTAGTCAGTACACCAGAGGATAAGGCTTGGAGGTTCAAAAGGGCCTTACCCAGCTGCGATATGTAGTGGCGATCAGCCCGACGATGACTTATGCGAGCATCCTGAAGATTGCTCAGGCCACAGAGAAAGAGGCGGATCCGAAGCTGAAGAGGGATCGGGACATCAGCAGCAGCAGCTTCCAGACACCGGCGAAGAGGACTCAGACTCAGATTCAGGCAAGGCCACAGCAGCCGGCACCAGCATCATCGTCTAGCCAGAGTTTTGTACATCAGCCACAGAGACAGCAACAGACAGCTACTTGCGCTTTCTGTTACCGGCCAGGACACCGTTTCGATAAGTACCGTAAGAGCCTTGGGCTCTGCTTATTTTGTGGATCAGACGTACATCAGATAAGGGACTGCCCACAGGCTGCAGCTCGACTAACAGAAGGACCTCGAAGAGCTGGAGGACCACCATCTGTACCACCCAGAGCACTACCAGCTGCACCACAGAGAGTTCAGGCTTTACCTAATCAGCAGTATTTTACACAACACCAGTAGCAGAGGGGACCACCACAGCAGGACGTACTTACGTCATGGCCGCAGTTGAGGAGGATGAGGCAGTTCCAGATGTGATCACAGGTTCTATCCTTTTACATTCATTTCTGGCCATTGTATTATTTGAATCTGGAGCCACACATAGCTTTGTATCATATGAGTTTCTGTATAGACACGGCTTCACACCTGAGCCCACTAGGTGGAACTGTAGGATTATGACAGGAGGAGGGGTAGTGCCAGCTAGTGAGATTGGATTGTACTATCACTATAGCTGGATGGGAGCTTAGGGCTCGACTTCTAGTGATGCCATTGCCCGGATTTGATATAGTCCTCGGCATCGACTGGATGAGTGAGCAGTTTGCTGTATAGACTGCCATGAAGGGAAGGTAATTTTCAGCCCGCCTGAAGTTCTACCGTTCGAGATCAGTAGACGGATTTCAGAGTGGCCAGAGGGAGTCTACTTTGGAGCAGTTGCAGAAGACCAGAAGTTGTCGCATTCGCTGATTGCAGAGTTTCTCGATGTCTTCCTCGAGGAGTTGCCAGGATTGCCGCCAGATCGAGATGTGGAGTTCAGCATCGCCTTATTGCCCGGATCAGCGCCGAAGTCCCAGCATTGCTACAAGGTCAACCCAAAGGAAGCTACAGAGTTGAAGGCCCAAATTGATTAGTTGGAAGGCAAAGGTTTTATTCGATCTAGTGCTTTACCCTGGGAGCACCGGTACTTTTTGTGCCAAAGAAGGATGGGACTGTTAGGATGTGTATTGATTACCGTATACTCAATAACATCACCATCAAGAATAAATACCCTTTACCGCGGATTGATGAGCTGTTTAATCAGCTGAGTGGGGTAAA
Source organism: Iris pallida (assembly GCA_029216955.1). Classification (NCBI taxonomy): domain Eukaryota; kingdom Viridiplantae; phylum Streptophyta; class Magnoliopsida; order Asparagales; family Iridaceae; genus Iris; species Iris pallida. The sequence continues at coordinate 77,284,197 of JANAVB010034417.1, forward strand.
GGTCTTTTCCAAGATTGACCTTCGATCGGGATATCATCAGATGAAGGTTCGGGAGCTGGATATTCCGAAGACATATTTCAATACTCGCTATGGCCAGTATGAATTCTTGGTGATGCCATTTGGACTCACCAATGCTCCAGCAGTGTTTATGAACTTGATGAATAAGGTTTTTCACAAGTATCTGGACAAGTTTGTCATAGTTTTCATTGACGACATTTTGATCTATTCGAAAACTGAGGAGGAGCATGTATAACACCTGCGGATTGTTTTAGAGTTTTTGCGAAAGGAGAAGTTGTACGAGAAACTCTCGAAGTATGGGTTTTTTTGGACAGAGTGGAGTTCTTGGGGCATGTGGTGACTGGAGAAAGAATTTTTGTAGACCCCAAGAAGATTGAAGCTGTAGATGCATAGACAACTCCCAAGTTAGTAGCAGAGATTCGGAGTTTCCTGGGGCTAGCAGGTTACTACAGTAAGTTTGTGAAAGATTTTGCCAAGATAGCAGAGCCAATGACGAAGATTATGCGGAAGGATGATGAGTTCATCTGGAGCGACGCCTGCCAGTCAGCATTTAAAAAATTAAAGAAAAGACTCACTACAGCACTAGTTTTAGCTTTGCCATCAGGATCGAAAGGATTCATCATATATAGCGATGCATCAGGGAAAGGCTTGGGATGTGTACTAAAGAAGAACAAGAGGGTCATTGCTTATGCTTCTAGACAGTTGAGGCCTCATGAGAAGAATTACCCTACACATGACTTGGAACTTGCAGCAGTTATTTTTGCCTTGAAACTGTGGAAGCACTATTTGTATGGAGAGCGAGTGGACATCTTCACGGACCATAAAGCCTGAAGTATGTTTTCACTCAGAAGGAGCTGAATATGAGGCAGCAAAGGTGGCTGGAACTTATGAAGGATTTCGACATCAATCTGCAGTACCATCCTGGGAAGGTGAATATGGTGGCAGATGCTTTTAGTCGATATCCTGTTGCTATGTTTCTCACTATGGACCGGCATCTTCTAGAGGACCTTGAGAGTCTGGGGATCGAGATTGTTCTTCTAGGAGTTAGAGGGCAGCTGATGCACATGCAGATACAGTTAGGACTGTTAGAGAAGATCAAGGTAGCCCAGTTTCTAGATAAGGGACTCCGATGTCTCAGAGGCCAGGCAGAGACATGATTGATCGACGACTTCACTATTGTAGAGGATAGATCCCTGAGACACGAAAACCAGTTGTGTGGCCCAAAGATTTATGAAAGGAGGTTATGCAGGAGGCTCATTAGTCGTAGTATTCTATTCATCCTGGATTTACCAAGATGTATAAGGGTCTGCGGGAGTATGTTTGGTGGTATGGGATGAAACGAGAGGTTGCCAGATTTGTTTCTAGATGCCTTGTGTGCCAGCAAGTCGAGGCGGAGCGCCAGGGACCAGCAGGATTACTCCAGCCTTTACCTATTCTGGAGTGGAAGTGGGAACACATCACCATGGACTTCGTCTCTGGTTTACCGTGTAAGCCCAGTGGCAAGGATGCTATTTGGGTTATCGTGGATAGATTGACGAAATCTGCTCACTTCTTTCCATTCAAGGTAGGGCTGTCGATCGAGAAGCTTGCAGACCTCTACATGCGTCAGATCATGCGGATTCACGGAGTGTCAGTGAGCATCATTTCAGACAGGGACAGCCCTTCACATCACACTTCTGGAGGAGTCTACAGCTGAGCTTGATTCACAGTTGAAGTTCAGCACCGCCTATCATCCACAGACAGACGGGCAGTCCAAGAGGACCATTCAGACATTGGAGGACATGCTGCGGGTTTGTGCACTAGACTTCGGCGGTTCATGGAGGACCACTTGTATCTTATAGAGTTTGCCTATAACAACAGTTATTAGGCTAGCATTGAGATGACCCCGTTCGAGGGAGTATATGGGCGGAGATGTCGCACACCTTTATCTTGGGACAATGTTGGCGAGAGGACTTTGCTTGGGCTAGAGATGGTGGTAGACTCAGATGAGAAGGTCAGACTGATCAGAGGGTGTCCCAGAGTTGCACAGGATCGACAGAAGTACTGGACGGACAGCAACAGACGACCACTGGAGTTCACAGTTGGGGATAGAGTGTTCATGAAGATCTCATCGACCAGAGACATCATTCGTTTTGGCAGAGACGGGAAGCTCAGTCCGAGGTACATCGGGCCCTTCGATGTGACTGCACGAATTGGCGAGGTGGCATATCGACTAGCGCTTCCTGCTAGCTTGGAGGGAGTGCACGACGTTTTCCACATGTCTCAGCTTCGAAGCTACATTCCAGATCTGAGCCATGTGGTAGACTATTCAGAGCTAGAGGTGGGTCCGAGCTTGACCTATAAGGAGCAGCCAGTAGAGATCCTTGATCGGAGGGAGAAACAACTGCGGAACCAGACCATACCGCTTGTTCGAGTTATGTGGAGACACTACTCTCTGAGAGAGTCTACATGGTAGCACAAGGACGAGACGTGGGAGCGCTATCCTAGTTTGTTTGCTTGATTGTATTTGTGTTCCAAAATTTTTCAATAAATGACTTGAGTTAAAACAATTAATTATGATTTTTGTGGTCTCTCGAAATTCGAGGACGAAATTATTTTAAGGGGGAGAGAATTTGTAACTCCACCTTTCTATTTTTGGAAAATATTTTAGCTACTAAATAATAACAAGTTGATTTAAACCATTTTGAATAATAATAGTTTGTGATTAATAATTTTTTTTAAATATTTCATGATTGCTTTTGGAGGGAAACTTGAATTTTTAGCTAATAACTAATTTTTAGATTTATTTGGAGTGGTCCCCACTCCCTAACAACTTGCAATAACCTATCTAACAGAATTTTGGGTGGTTTATGCAATTAATGAAAAATGGGAGGATTTTTATGAATTATTTATGTGAGAGGGGGGACCTGTTTGTAAATGATTCTAGGCGGAGGGGCTTTGATGCAAATAGTGCATCTCTATATTTTTCTCAGCTGAGGAAAGAGAAGCCACTCTCTTCTTCTTCAGACCAATTCCAATCGAGCTCACTTCCTTCCTCTTCAACCGTCCCCAATCCAAACCCTAATTTCTCTGTAGCGGTGATGGTGAGCTCGACGGAGAGGGAAATCTCTTTTCCCGGGCGGTGAGTCTTCTTCCGACGGAAGAGCAGATGGCTTCCACGAATGCTCCCCCGGCAATTTCTCGGTTCATCACCGTGTCCGTGTCCCATGCTTTGTAGAGGTGGGTTCTTCGGTTTAATTTTAGTCATTTGTCCTTCATTTCTTTCGATCTGCAATCAATTCGATCTCTTATTGGATTTTCAGATCAACGTGTTTCTTCAGCAGTTGATCGGAACGTTTGGATCGAGCGAAGCTTCGTCTGACCGATCTGTGTTGGGGTGAGTCGTTCTTTACTTCTATTCTTTTCTTGTTATTGAGATTTATATTTCGATTAGAATTGTTTGGATTGGAATTCTGGGAATCAAACTGGAATTTGAGTTTCAATTAATTGATGAGAATTTCTTGACTTTTATCCCCGATCTGTTCTTCCATGAATGTTGCTTCCTCTTGAATTTTTGTTTTTAGAGTTGAATCAAACTAATTGGCAAACTTTCTGATCAGAATTTTGCACTGATTTGAAGAGTTATATCGACAGTACCCAGAGCTGAGCCTTTAATACTCGGATTCTACCAGGTACTATTCTAGACATTCGTTGTGGTATTTGAATCAATTTTCATGACTGAGTTTGTTTCCTGTGTGTTTTGGTCTTGAACGTTTCAGTAATCCGGGATACTTGTATACGAGAGGAACGTGACCGAGGATATGTTGTTGAATTTTAGTAGTAAATATTTTAATATACCAATATTCTACTGATGGTATATTATTAAGTTAAATTGTAGTAGTAAATATTTTAATATACCAATATTCTAAAAGACTTAGTTATAGGGTTATATTAATTGGAGTTGTTGTTGATAGTAATATATCAAACCATGATATTAGGAAGAAATAAATATTTAGAACTTGTTTAGATTTTAATCAACTTGTAATCATTAAACAGGAGAACATCCAGCTCCATCTATTACACTTGATTTCTCGGAGTAAGACAAGTACTTTTCTATGGTCTTGTGTATTTACATATCTTGTACTTTTCTTGTGAAACGTCATGACACGATATCTTGTACCCCTGTATTTCCTGTTCTTGTACTTACTTGTGTCGGGTGGGGAAATACACTAGCTATGTGACCAAACCCCGGTTACCATATTCATGTAGATAGCTTAGGCCACGTATCGTGCACGTGGGTCCTAAGCCGTACCGATATTCATATACTCCTGTATATGTTTCTGTACTCACCTTAGCCGGTCACATAGGCTAGTTATATTTCAAACATTGTACACTTGTCATGTCTTGTACTTCAGGTTCATGGTTATATTCATGTACTCTATTTTCTGTAGTTTATTTCCTGTACCTACATTCCTGTACTTTCATGTTCATTTCTTGTATTTCATATTTCGTGTTTTCCTCTACTCATTTTTCATATCATGATGTTCTTGTTCATTACCTAGAACTGTACTTTGCTCCGCTCCTGACTAAGATATGTTACAGGTGAGATGGAGGCTCTGTGTGATACATACTATGGCCGTAAGCCTATAGATGCAGTAGAGCCAGCTGGAGTTGCTCTGGACTTAGAGGCTGAGGAAGCCTAGTATCTTACCCTTAGCAGTTTATATTCTACTTGTATTTGAGACTATCAGACTTTATTTCAGCTGAATGAATGTAAAAACTTCTAGACATGTACTTTGATGCTGGGATTCGTTTATAGATGCTATGATTTGTACTTATTCAGGTTTATCTGGCTAGATTTCCCTAGATTGGTACAGCTTACTTCGTTGTGTCTAACGACGAAGGCTGGGCATGTCCGACTCGTGTCCGATTATTCGAGAACCGGTCATGACAAAGCTTACTCGAAAGAACAAAGAATTTGTGTGGATTGAAGAATGTTAAGCTGCATTTGATGAGTTGAAGAAGAGATTGACTACAGCTCCTTTTTTGACGGTGCCATCTGGATCGGAAGGCTTTGCCATTTACAATGATGCTTCGGGCAAGGGATTGGACTGGGTTCTTGAGCAGAATAAGAAGGTAGTAGCATATGCGTCAAGGAAGCTACGACCACATGAAAAGAACTATCATACCCATGACCTTGAATTGGCAGAAGTAATCTTTGCCTTGAAGTCGTGGAAGCATTATTTATACGGAGAGAGGGTTAAAATTTTCACAGATCATAAGAGTTTGAAGTATGTATTCACCCAGAAGGAATTGAATATGAGGCAACGAAGATGGTTAGGGTTGATGAATGATTTTGAAATCAATTTGTAGTATCATCCCTGAAAGGCTAATGTGGTTGTCGATGCATTGAGTAGATATCCTATGGCTATGTATTTGACGATGGATCGTCATCTATTAGAAGACTTGGAGAGTTTGGGCATAGAAGTGGTTATTCCAGGGATAGATGGCCAGATGATGGGTATACGGATCCACTATAGTTTGATGGACAAGATTCGGAAGACTTAGTATGAGGACGAGGGTTTGAGGCAGATCAGAAATCAAGCACAGGCTGGATTAGTGGATGAGTTCATCATTGTAGAGGATGGTTTATTACGGCATGGGACTAGATTATGTGTGCCTAGCGGAGATATACGTAAGGAGATTATGCAGAAGGCTCATAGATCATAGCATTCTATTCATCCTGGAGCTACAAAGATGTACAAGTATTTGCGAGAGCATGTATGGTGGTATGGGATGAAGAAGGAAGTAGCATATTTTGTTTCTAGATGTTTAATGTGCCAACAGGTCAAAGCCGAAAGCAAAGACCGGGAGGATTATTGTAGCCATTGTCGATTCTGGAGTGGAAGTGGGAGCATATCACAATGGATTTTGTTTCGGGACTTCCACGCACACCAGGGAGAAGGACGTGATTTGGGTCATCGTTGATAGGTTGACCAAATTGGCCCACTTTATACCATTCAAAGTGGGTTTGTCTACGGAGAAGATAGCTGAGCAATATGTAAAGTTGATTGTCATATTGCATAGAGTTCCGGTGAGTATCGTCTCGGATCGAGACAGTAGATTCACTTCCCACTTTTGGAAGAGCTTGCAGGCTAGTTTGGGTACTCAACTCAAATTTAGCACCGCCTATCACCTACAAACAGATAGACAGTCGGAGAGGACTATTCAAACACTTGAAGATATGCTCTGGACTTGTGCATTAGACTTTGGAGGCTCTTGGGAAGACCATCTACACCTAGTGGAGTTCTCATTCAATAATAGTTATTAGGCCAGCATTGGTATGTCACCCTTCGAAGCTTTATATGGGAGAAGATGTTGTACCCCTCTATCTTGGGATGACATAGGAGAAAGAGCTTTATTGGGCCCAGAGATGAAAGTGGATGCCACAGAGAAGTTGAAGAAGATTAGAGATGCTTTGTGTAGCGCTGGATAGGCAAAAACATTAGGCCGATAGTCATAGGAGACTATTGGAGTTTGAGGTAAGTAATATTTTATTTAAGGTATCGTGAAGTTATAGATCATATCCTAATAGATGACTGTTTGTTAAGGTGGAAGACTTGATGTTTTTGATGATTTATCCTATACGTGGTACGATTCGATTTGGGAAGGGTAGAAAGCGTAGTCCAAGGTATATTGGACCATTCAGTATTATGGAGCGAGTTGGTGCAGTTGCTTGCCGACTTGCTTTGCCACCTGCCTTGGAAGGAGTGCACAATGTATTTCATGTATCGTAGCTTAGACGTTACGTTGCTGATCTGAGTAATGTGTTGGATCACTCAGAGATCAAGACTGGGCCGAGTCTCACCTACCCGGAGCAGCCTGTGGAGATATTGGACCGAAAGGAGAATGTATTGCGCAACCAAACAATATCCTTGGTTCGCGTAGCTTGGAGACATCATTCACCCAGAGAGTCTACGTGGGAGCGAGAAGATGAGATGCGTGAGAAGTTTCCCATTTATTCCATGATTGAGGTATGAATGCTGTATACATACTTTACATTTTTTTAAGGACAAAAATATTTTTAAGGGGGATAGTATGTGGCACCTGCCTCCTAGATTAGGAATTGTGGTTATGTTTTAACTTATTGATCATTAGTATTTGTGCCTAAGCTCATAAGAGAGCTTTGTATCATATTGTGGTTATATGGTCCTTAGATAGTTATATGAACACTTTTTTAAGCTACTTTATATTTAATATAAATTTTAGATAATTTTTAGATATTTATTTCATTAAGTTTTATATATTTTTAAGGCTTCTAATATTTATTATGAGGCCATTTGGGACTAATTTGAGTTAAAGTATTTTTATTTATATTCTAGAAGGTTAAATATATTTCTATAATTTTCTACAATTTTTTGGAATTTTTAGGAGTTTATTTGGAATTATTTGGAGTTAATTGGATTTTTAAATATTTTCCTGAATTTTATATACACAGTCATCACCCAGTCAGCGCTGCAGGCCCACATGTTAGCCGCACATCGTTGGCCAAGGGGGCCTACCTATCGGCCACAATAGCTGACCATTTCCTTATTAGGAAGCCTCGGCATCCTTTAGCTGGCACAGCGAAGCCGCGTCGCCATCTGGCCGTTGGCCTTAATGGCGTAGCAGCGGGATGGCTGATGCGCGGCAAGGCCATGGATCGAGCCGCTCAATCGACTCCCTGAGCCGCTCTATATATATATATATATATATATTATAATATAATATATATATATATATAATTTTGTAGGGAAAACAGTAAACCCTATTATTTTTTTGGCTGCTTTGAGTTTGTGATTCATTGGAGAACCCCGACATCCCGAGGCCATTGCGGACAGCCTCGACCTCGGATTCGTGCGCCATTTTTTTATTGGATTCTTCTTGTGGTAAAATTTCAGAATATATATTTTATTTACAAATATTTTGCTTCTGAATTTTTAGAAAATTATTTTATTTTTGCTTGTCCAAAACTTGACACGTCGTACGGTTTTTCGAGATCCCGAACTCCGATTCGCGAATTCATTTGAAGTTTTGGAAAGCTAACACGACGATCTTCGACATATAATTTTCCCAAAATTTTAGAGGTTAGTTTTATATTTAATTTAATAAGTTAAACTCAGATTTGATCGGATAAATCACCATTTTGGTCACGGTTAGCCATAACGGCGATATCTTTTGACCAAACGTGATTTTATGGCAGGGTCGATTCCAGTGCACTTGTGGCACTAAAATCTACCAAGTTGCACTTTCCAAATCTTGAGTTCATAATGTTTGACCAAATAGTCAACGGCACGCCTCAATTTACTTGCCATGGTTTCCAAAATTGGAAACATGACTTCTTATGGCCAAACTTCCTTGTTTATATTATATTCATATTATTATTATGTTAAATTAGGTTTTTAAGTAATTTATTCCAGAATTAACTATTATTAGATTAGTTAACCCATTATCCACTTATTCCATGATTTTAGAATTAGAATTTTAGAATTGACTTGTGGTTGTCGTGCACGGTTCGTGGTACGATGTATGATGTAGGTTGATAGCTTCTAGATCAGCATTCTCGCATCCTTGACTTATAACTATAGTTTGTTCAAGGGTTCAGGCAAGTACTAGTATTATATTATGTTTTGGTATATTATTATACTTTTTTATCGTTTTCTTGTTGATATTCCATTGAGACACGATGGTGACACGGTAGGCTTATTGTATCCTTCTTATTGTATCATTGACCGTTATTGTTAGTTAGTCGGGAGGAGAAATACTCAGTAAGTACGTGAACAAACCCAAATACTATTACCGAATGTTAGCTAAGTCATACATCTCACGTATGAGTTAGTCCGTACCAATTACTGAATGATAGACATCTATGATGTGCCGTATTAGCCCAGCCGTTCACGTATTAAAAGGTATTTTAACATACATAGGCGCTTTCATTGATCTTGATCGTATTTCAGTTCTTTATCTTCATGCTCTTTTTCCTTTTAGCTTACTCGTTCATGATTATTGCTTTCCATACATAGTTAATATCTTGCTAGTTCTTTATACGTTATTTACCATTCTGTTTTCTCATTGCTTCTAGCATATTTTGTGCTATCAACACTAAATGCAATATGGTTGTACTTTGCTCCATTCCTAACTGGATCGTTGATATAGGTGAGGATGACTAGTACCTCTACACTTCTTATTATGATCCACCAGAGGGTAGTGCTGAAGGTGTTGGTTACCGAGACTCAGGAGCCATGATCGATCTCTGGAGGGATCTACGTCTACCTTTTATTATGCTTTAGTTTTTCTTTCTTAGTTGGACCGAATTTGTTCTCGGATGGACCATAATATTATTCTGGATTTTAGTCTCTTTCTTATTGGATTTGGATATTATTATTTCATTATCTATCATACTTTTAATTCCTTGGTTTGTGTTATTGCTGAGTATGATTTGTATCTGTGTTCACTTGTATCTGTGGAGGATTATTGTTGTATGTACTAGACAGCGTTCTACTGCTGATACCGCAGCGTAGGATGGGCTTGGATACGAAATTGTACTCAGTTATCCGGGAGCGGGTCATGACACCTCAGGGGACATAACAAGATAAAAATAGCAAGCTACAATATGAAATAAAATAAATACAAGAAATAAACTGGTTAAAATATCCATCCACATGAATGCATGTCGAAGACAACTTTGGACCTTATGGGTTGGTAAGGGAGTAGCATTAGCGTCAACTAATGTTTGAACATAAACTAGTATACTTTTCCGATCGTATCAGATACTAGCCTGTGGCTGCTACCGGATACATCCACTAGTATAGCCTATAACATGGTATACTGAGGCTGATATGCAAGTGTCTGTCCCATACAACTACTAATAGTCTTCCCCTTCCGTATCCTGCTCGAATCACATCCACGACCCTGGCATTTCATATCACAATACAAGTCTCTATCTGGACCCAATCTAACCAATGTATGAACCGTCACACGACCCGCCCATATGGGTAGCTAGCCAAATACGTAGGCTCGTGCCAACATAATATAAACTCACTCAAAGTGATGTTTCATAAGATGTGTCCAGTCATAGAAATCATAGAAAATAACTTTATTGCTATTCGAGAGAGTCTACTAACCTCTAAGTCACACACGCACTATCATATCGATGAAACCATCGATAGCACCCAAGTTACATTTGGATGCACACCACTAACATATCTATTCCTATGCATACAACCACGTATTTAAATAGAACAAGAGAGGTAGCAATGTATCTTGCCTGGGTTTGCAGCAAATGAATAAAGTATCGATCCGGCGTCAACCTCCGCAGTCACAATCTCACGAACTCCTATAAATTTATACAACTAATATTAATAATCATTCTAAATTATTACTATCTTTAACATATCTATCTATAAATACTAAGTAGGGTTATCTACTATATATTGGTTATAATAACATAACTAGTCATAATATTCCTATTAGGGCTAACAAATTCCACAAAATATATGTAACAATATTAAATATTAATTATGAAATATATCATTAATATTATGGAAATAAATATTATATTATTTATATTGCATACAAACTATTTATAAGTCATTTGGAATTAATTTTATGATCAACTAACACCCACCTTGACAAATCAACGTTATTATAACTTGTTTAACCATAAATAAAATAACTTTAATATTTTGAAATAAATGGTAAAAAAATTATCTAAATTAACAAATATTCATGATCATGATCCAATGATCAATGGTATGGAGCATTGGTTGCACACAATAATATTTTTGGGCTCACAAGATGATAATTTTGAAAGTTCATTTATGGCCAAATTTTATCCTTCAAAGATTGAATAATTTAAGCACTAAAACAGTAAAACTATGAAAAACTCATTGAAGGAGAATTGTTGGTAATTGAAATACAATCATTTCCATATATGATATCGATAGTAAAAATGAAGTTATGTAGTTCAAAACTACCACGCAATGAACAGTGCCAATTCTAGACACACTTTGATAAAAACGTGTGACCCAAACCAATCTAGAAAGAATTTTGACATGAAATTTTATAATAAGATAGTTGAAAAATAGGGAAACCTAGCATTTTGGTGTCATGAGGTTTTGGTTTCTAGATATGGAGAAAACATAGTTGCAAAAAGGGTTACTTGTTGTAACTTTCGGACAACAAGATAGAGGGGTCTTGTGCGGGCTGTAGCAGCTTGTATAGGCTGTTTTAGACCTTGTGCTCCTTAGGGAGATAGAGGGGTGCCTTGGCAGCATCGAGGCTGAGGTGGTCGCGCTTGGATAAGACTGAATAAGGGCAAATAAGACAGAATAAGGGCAACACTTAGCACCTATGCCTAGAAGAGGGAACTAGTAGACATATGTAACTTATTTTATACAATTATTTGGATAAGACTGAATAAGTGCAAATAAGACTGAATAAGGGCAACACTTAGCACCTATGCCTAGAAGAGGGAACTAGTAGACATATGTAACTTATTTTATACAATTATTTGGATAAGACTGAATAAGTGCAAATAAGACTGAATAAGGGCAACACTTAGCACCTATTCCTAGAAGAGGGAACTAGTAGACATATGTAACTTATTTTACCCAATTATTTGGATAAGTCTGAATAAGTGCAAATAAGACTGATTAAGGGCAACACTTAGCACCTATGCCTAGAAGAGGGAACTAGTAGACATATGTAACTTATTTTATACAATTATTTGGATAAGATTGAATAAGTGCAAATAAGATTGAATAAGGGCAACACTTAGCACCTATGCCTTGTCACGACCCGCACCCAGTATAAGTGCACGAGAAGTGGGTATGTCCAGCCTACGTCGCAGTATCGGCGGTAGAACGCTGTCCTAGGTCACAACATCTAGCAATAACCATACCTGTATAATGATATACACTCCAAAAGGAGTACAATATAAAGGTACAACTCAATCACAGCATCTAAGGTAGAATAAAGTGAATAGATGTAAAGATAAGATAAAAGAATAATCTCCAACCAGCTACAACAAGAGTAATATCTGAATGTACAAACATCAACAATATGCAGAAAATAAAAGTACATGAAATGAGACAACTAATGGAAAACTATTCTAGAGATCTAATCTAGACAATAGGCAAGTCTTCAGCAATTGTAGGATCCTCCTGAGGGTCCAAGTCACCAGTGTCATCTAAGCCTGTGCCAAATATGCAGGACAAAACCCCTCCTCATCACCTGTATATTTTCAACAGTCCAATCAGGACGAGAACGAGCATAATACATCTCACGCAGTTCATATCTTGATAGGAAATATAAAGCATGTGATAGGTTAAGATACATGAAACGCTATAAAAAATAAGCATGGAAAGAATGAGAGAAACTGATAAACAAAGCTATCTATATATGATAATAGAGAACTGTAAGTGACTATGTGATTTAGAGTACAAGATAGACATGTGAATGGCTTGATTTGCACATAATCACACTAAAGAATTTGTACATGATTACACTACTTTGGAATGGTTCATATGACTATTTCTACTCCCCCATGCCCCAATCAATACACAAGGATCTAGACAGGTTTTGTTATTGTACATGATAATTTATACATGAAGCTCATGAGATCATGAGAGTACATGAGAGCACATGAGTATACATGAATAATAAGACTCCACATAATACATAATGTTCGTGAAAAGCACATGATACGAAGTATTCGATACACCCGAGGGGGATAACATCTCATGTGAAGATCCATATAGTACTATTCCGTGATAATGTCGTGTTAGCATCAAGTAAATTAAACTATGACAAGAATATAATTTCTAACAAGTATGAAACGGTCAGAGAATGTACTCGCCTGATATCCTGGCTGTCTGATGAGAATATGAGTCTGAGCTGGAGTATGTAAATCGTATATAGAGCAACACAGGTCACAACATGTCCAGAAAGGTAATATTGGACACTAAAATGCATTCTACAAGATTTCTAGGTCATTCTAGACTAAAGTCAAATCTTAGTCAACTCATAAAGTCAAGCTATGTTAACTAAGCCAAACCCTAGTCCAACAAGTCTCGCTAGGCCTAACCAAGCCTATACTAGCACACAAACACAAGTACAATGTAAAACCAAGCAATCACACACACAAGTGGATATATATATATAATATATATTTTATATATATATATATATATATATATATATATATATATATAATATTATTATATAATATTTTGATCGATCCGGATTTCGTGGAGCTATCCCCCGTGTGATTCTTGGCGATCGGAGTCTAGGGCGCGGATGGCTGGACCGGCGGGGGGCTCCGTCCCCCCTGGCTATGCGCTGAAGATGGTGGTTCAGGCGGGGGCATCCGATGACGTCCGGAGGGGAGGTCCGGCGACGGAGGGGCTCCGCCTCTGTATCCCTAGCGGGCTTTGCGTTGAGGGGGGGGCCGATGGTGGCTGATCCGGCTGCGATGGTTCAGGCGACGGTGGCATGCGGTGGAAAGGATGTTTCGGCGCGCTCTTTTATAGCGGTGGTGGGCTGCTCCGCTTCGGCTTCGGCGGGGGGTTCGTCGAGGGTTGCCTTCCGTCCAGCCATTTCTATTGACGGCCGGAAGGTGGTCGTCTTCTCCCCGTCCGACATGGAGGCCCTCACGGCACCTTGTGGCTTGGACCTCATTAGAAAGTTTGCTCGACAGAGACTTCCGATTGAGGTCATTAAGAAGGATCTTGGTTCGTGGGGATTCAGGGGCCTGATTGAAGTGAAGGCCATTGATGATCGTCATGTCCTCATACGGCCTCATGTCGAGAGCGACTTTCTTCGGCTTCGTTCTAAAGACTGGTGGTTCGTTGGACGGGTCCCGATGGCACTATTTAGGTCTTCGGTAGATTTCTCGCTGATGAGAAAGGATCCACGAGTTCCCATTTGGGTTGCCTTTCCCGGGCTGCCCTACTGCATGTTTGATACCAATGCGGTTCTCTCCATCGCTTCTGGTCTTGGCACTCCGCTTTATACGGACCGCGCTACGGCTTTCTTTTCCAGGCCGAGTGTAGCTAGGGTTCTGGTTGAAGTGGACGTTAGCAAACCTCTACTTCATGAGGTATTCTTCCAACTTTCTGATGGCATATGTTCGTAGCAGGTCGTGTATGAGCGGACTCCACTCTATTGTGCTGCATGCAGCCTTCATGGCCACGTAGAGAGTGAATATTTCTAGACTAGACTAGAACCTCCAAAGTCCAAGATGTAAGTCCGCAGCATATCCTCGAGCGTCTGAATAGTTCTCTCTGACTGTCCATCCGTCTGGGGGTGGTTTGCAGTACTAAACTTGAGCTGAGTGCCCAACCTAATCTACAAAACTCCTCCAGAAATAGGAAGTAAAGCGACTATCCTGATCTGAGACGATGCTGACCGAAAGCCCATGAATCCTCACGATCTGTCGCATATACATCTCTGCAAGCCTCTCCGTAGATGTACCCACCTTGAATGGCAAAAAGTGGGCCGATTTGGTCAACCTATCAACGATAACCCAAATCGCGTCATTCCCTCCTGGTGTACGCGGCAATCCAGATACAAAATCTATAGTGATATGCTCCCATTTCTACTCGGAAATGGGCAGCGGCTGTAAAAATCCATCGGGCCTCTGCCTCTCTGCCTTGACCTGCTGACAGACCAAGCACCTTGCTACGAAGCGAGCTACCTCCCGCTTCATCCCGGACCACCAAACATGCTCCCTCAGATCTCGGAACATCTTATTAGCACCAGGGTATATAGAGTATTGAGATCTGTGGGCCTCCTTTAAAACTTGCTCCCTGAGATCTCCGCTGGACACACATAACCTGGAACCATGCCTCAAGGCACCATCCTCTGCAAAAGAAAACTCGCCATCCAGCAATCCTGCTCGAACCTGCTCTCGGAGATACCGCAGAGCAACGTCCTCAAACTGTGTCGCCTTGATCCTCTCCATCAAGTCCGACTGTATCTGCATGCCCCACATCTGCATCTGTATTCCCGGCAACGATCACCTCAATCCCCAGGCTCTCCAAATCAGCAAGCAAGTGACGATTCATAGTCAAACACATGGCTGTTGGATACCTACTCAAGGCATCGGCAACCACGTTGGCCTTTTCTGGGTGATACTGAAGTGATATGTCAAAGTCTTTCATCAACTCTAGCCATCTGTGCTGCCTCATGTTCAACTCCTTCTGAGTGAACACATTCTTTAAGCTCTTGTGATCTGTAAAAATCTCTACCCTCTCACCATACAGATAATGCTTCCACAACTTCAGAGCAAATATCACTGCTGCAAGCTCCAGGTCGTGGGTAGGGTAGTTCTTCTCATGGGGACGTAATTGCCTGGAAGCATAGGCAATCACCTTCCCATGCTGCTGTAAGACACAACCCAGCCCTTTCCCTGAAGCGTCACTATAAATAGTGAAACCACCTGATCCTGAAGGCAATGTAAGAATCGGAGCTGTCGTAAGCTGCTTCTTCAACTCATCAAAAGCTACCTGACACTCCTCTGACCAAACAAACTCAGTATCCTTTCGGGTCAACCGAGTCAACGGCTCTGCAACCCGGGAGAAATCCTGCACAAATCTCCGATAATATCCTGTCAGCCCTAGGAAACTCCTGATCTCTGCCACTGAAGTCGGCACTGCCCATGCCTCAACTGCTACGATCTTCTTGGGGTCAACTGAGATACCATCTCCAGTCACCACATGCCCCAAAAAGTTAACCAGGTCCAAAAAGAACTCACACTTGGAGAGCTTCCCGTAAAACTGCTACTTCCTGAGAGTCTTCAACACGATCCTCAAATGCTCCTCGTGCTCCTCCTCAGTCTTGGAATATACCAAGATGTCGTCAATGAACACCACCACAAACTGATCCAGGTACTGGTGGAACACCTTGTTCATTAGGTTCATAAACACTGCTGGTGTATTGGTTAACCCAAACGGCATAACCAAAAACTCAAACTGCCCGTACCGCGTCCTGAAAGCGGTCTTGGGAATATCCTCCTCCTTCACCTTCACCTGGTGATATCTCGACCTCAGATCAATCTTGGAAAATATCTGAGCTCCGCTCAACTGGTCAAAAAGATCGTCGATCCGCGGTAGTGGGTATCTGTTCTTGATCGTGAGATTGTTGAGTGCCCTATAGTCAATACACATCAGTACTGACCCGTACTTCTTCAGCACAAACAACACTGGTGCACCCCATGGCGACGAACTCGAACGGATGAAGCCCTTGTCCTACAGCTCATCCACCTGCTTCTTCAGCTCCACCAGCTCACTGTTGTTCACTCGATAGACATGCTGAGAAATGGGTTCCGCTCGTGGAACCAAGTCTATCGAGAACTCAATGTCCCTGTCTGGTGGCAATCTAGGCAACTCTTCTGGGAAAACATCTATATACTCTGCTATCAAGGGGTGTAGAATCGTCTGCTTCTCAACCGAGACTCCGCAGAAGACTCCGCTGCTCTGCTCTGCCTGACGTCTGGAGTACTCGAACTCTGGCTCCCCCGGCGCTCTGAAGAGAACTCTACCCCCTCTGCAATCAATACTGGCATGGTGCCTGCTCAACCAATCCATACCGAGTACTATATAGTAGTTCGGCAATGGTATTACGATCAGGCTCACCTCCAACTCACGGCCTCCCAAAACTACACTCTGACCCTTACAAACATCACTCACGAGGATAATGCCGCCCTCGGTCGTGATCTTGTAAGTCCTAGACAACGATTCAGCTATGATACCGTGTCTAATCGCAAAAGATACTGATATGAAGCTATGCGAAGCACCGGAATCGAATAACACAAAAGCTGGACTGGAGTCGAGAAGGATCGAACCTGCGATCAGCTCTCCTATCACCTCTGTATCCCCAGTCGCCATGGCGAAAGCTCGCCCCCGCTGGCCTCCCCTGGCCTGCTGCTGATGTTGAACAAATCTCTGCTACTGTGTCGGCAGGGCTGGTCCCCTCTGCTGGCCTGCTGGAGCCCTGGCTCCTCCTCCCTGAGTTGCTCGTGCTATGCGACACTTCCTCATCTGGGGGTCTGCTGAACTACATACTAGACACTGGCCTAGCCTCTTCCGGCACTCATTGGTGACATGCCCGGGCTTCTTGCAGTAAGCACAAGTGATCACCTGTCTCCGGTCCTGCTGGTATTGTCTCGGCTGCTGCTGCTGGTGAACTGGCCTCTGCTGGATCGGCTGCGACTGGAACTGCCTCGGCTGCTGGTGTTGAAAGTGGGGCCTCTTGGCCTGGCCTCCGCTGCTGCCGCCCCGACTGGGTCTCGCCCCCTCTTGAGCCTAAGCTCAAGATCATCCTTTGCCAATAAGGCTCCCGTCAAGATCTCCTCAAAAGTGGCATCCCTGTTGCCCTGGGTCAAAGACTTGACCTCCTTGACCAGACCCTTCCGGAACCTCTGGGCCTTCGCCTCTCGCTCAAGCCCTCTACGAATTTGTCGAGGTGGCCGAACTCCCCGGCATACTCCTCCACCGACAGGCTCCCCTGAACCAAGCTCTCGAACTGTGACTCCAAGGCTCGAAGCGCTGAATCTGGAAAGAACTTCTTCTTGAAGAAGCCCTTGAACTCCTTCCAAGTCTGCCTAGCTACCTCCACCCTGGGGTCTGACTGATACCAGGTGCGAGCAAGATCTCGAATTCGGCTAGCTGCTGCCTCATTCTGCAGATCTGTCGGTATCCGGGCCAGGAAAAAGATTTCCTCTATATGCTCGATCCACTCATCAGCATATAGAATCCCCTCAGTCCCCAAAAAGTCTCTGGGGCTCATCTTCTGGAACTGCTCTATCCCCGGTGTCCTCGGCTGCTGAACCACTGGTCGGGCTGTGACTGTCGTGAGGGCCAACTCCATGCCCCTGTCCTGTTACGACCAGTTATTATATTTCTGGAAATAGAGTAATTATATTTATGGAAGGTTTACGGGAAGCTCTCCAAGTGTGAGTTCTTCTTGGACCGGGTAGACTTTTTGGGGCATGTGGTGACTGGAGATGGTATCTCAGTTGACCCCAAGAAGATCATAGCAGTTGAGGCCTGGGCAGCGCCGACATCAGTTGCAGAGATCAGGAGTTTCCTGGGGCTGGCAGGATATTATCGGAGATTTGTGCAGGATTTCTCCCGGGTTGCAGAGCCGTTGACTCGGTTGACCCGGAAGGATGCTGAGTTCGTTTGGTCAGAGGAGTGTCAGACAGTTTTTGATGAGTTGAAGAAGCGGCTTATAACAGCTCCGATTCTGACATTACCTTCAGGATCAGGTAGATTCACTATTTATAGTGATGCTTCAGGGAAGGGACTGGGTTGTGTCTTACAGCAGCATAGGAAGGTGATTGCCTATGCTTCCAGGCAATTACGTCCCCATGAGAAGAACTACCCTACCCATGACCTGGAGCTTACAGCAGTGATATTTGCTCTGAAGTTGTGGAAGCACTATCTGTATGGAGAGAGGGTAGAGATTTTTACAGATCACAAGAGCTTAAAGTATGTGTTCACTGAGAAGGAGCTGAACATGAGGCAGCGCAGATGGCTAGAGTTGATGAAAGACTTTGACATATCACTTCAGTATCACCCAGGGAAGGCCAACGTGGTTGCCGATGCCTTGAGTAGGTATCCGACAGCCATGTGTTTGACTATGGACCGTCACTTGCTTGCTGATTTGGAGAGCCTGGGGATTGAGGTGATCATGCCCGGAATGCAGATGCAGATGTGGGGCATGCAGATACAGTCGAACTTGATGGAGAGGATCAAGATGACACAGTTTGAGGATGTTGCTCTGCGGTGTCTCTGAGAACAGGTTCGAGCAGGATTGCTGGATGGCGAGTTTTCTCTTGCAGAGGATGGTACCTTGAGGCACGGTTCCAGGTTATATGTGCCCAGCGGAGATCTCAGGGAGCAGGTTTTGCAGGAGGCCCACAGATCTCAGTACTCTATACACCCTGGTGCCAACAAGATGTATCGAGATCTGAGGGAGCATATTTGGTGGTCCGGGATAAAGCGGGAGGTAGCCCGCTTCATAGCTAGGTGCTTGGTCTGTCAGCAGGTCAAGGCAGAGAGACAGAGGCCCGGTGGATTGTTGCAGCCGTTGTCCATTCCCGAGTGAAAATGGAAGAATATTACTATGGATTTCGTATATGGATTATCGCGTACACCAGGAGGGAAAGACGCGATTTGGGTCATCGTTGACAGGTTGACCAAATCGGCCCACTTCTTGCCATTCAAGGTGGGTACGTCTATGGAGAGGCTTGCAGAGATGTATATGCGGCAGATCGTGAGGATTTATGGGGTTCCGGTCAGCATCATCTCAGATCGGAATAGTCTCTTTACTTTCTATTTCTGGAGGAGTCTGCAGATTAGCTTGGGTACTCCGCTCAAGTTTAGTACTGCATACCACCCCCAGACGGACGGACAGTCAGAGAGGACTATTCAGACGCTCGAGGATATGCTATGGACGTGCGTCTTGGACTTTGGAGGTTCCTGGGAGGATCATCTACATTTGGTGGAGTTTGCTTACAATAACAGTTTCCAGGCCAACATTGAGATGTCACCTTTCGAGGCTCTGTACGGGCGTAGGTGTCGTACACCCTTATCTTGGGATGATGTTGGTGAGCGAGCTTTACTGGGACCAGAGATGGTTATTGACGCAGCCGAGAAGGTGAAGCTCATCAGAGACAGACTTTGCGTGGTGCAGGACAGACGACGGCACTGGGCCGATAGCCACCGGAGGCCCTTGGAGTTTGAGGTACAGATTCGAGTAGGATTAGATTTAGGTTTGTTGTTTGTGATTTTGATCATGTTTGATTATTTATTTATTGAGTCCTTGCTTGTGATTAGGTTGGAGTCCAGGTTTTCTTAAGGATATCTCCGACTCGTAGTACGATACGTTTTGGTGGAGGCGGGAAGCTTAGCCCGCGCTTTATCGGCATTTTCGTTATCAGCGGGAGAGTCGGTGACGTGGCATACAGGCTAGACTTGCCACCTGCACTAGTGGGGGTCCACAACGTATTCCATGTATCACAATTGAGACGGTACGTGGCTGATCCTAGCCATGTGCTCGATCATTCGGAGATTGAGGTTGGACCTTCTCTCAGCTATCCAGAGCAGCCAGTGGAGATACTGGATCGACGGGAGAAGGTTCTGAGGAACCAGGTGATACCTTTGGAACGCGTCGCATGGAGGCATCATTCTCCAGAAGATTATACCTGGGAGCGGGAGGATGTGATGTGCGAGCGTTATCCATATCTTTTTGGACCGTGAGGTATACTTTCTATCCTTCTCATCAGTTGTATTTCGCCTTTCAATTTCGAGGACAAAATTCTTTTAATGAGGTAGATTTGTCACTACCATATTTCTAGTTTGAGGGTATTTTTGTCATTTTTAAGGTTATTTGAATTTATTATAATTTATTTGAATTTATGGGAATTTTTAGGATTTATTTTGGAATTGTTTGAATGAGGGTTGACTAGGTTGACTTTGACTAGCATTGACTTGGTAGGTGTCACCCTCATTTCCCGTATTTTCCATATTTTGTATTTATACTCGTATCTAGATTTTTGGCATGTATTTTTATTTTTCTCAAACTTATGGGATTTCGGTATTTTCCGTATTTTGGGTTTTGGCATGGCTCGGTTTTATTTGGATTGGTTCGGTTTTATGTGAGTTGGATCACCTTAACCTATGCTACCCCTCAACCCACCACAACTCACCCTCTTTATAACCCCCACCTACCACTCTCTCTCCTCATAACTTCCACCATTAATTTCCTTCATCTTCTTCTTCTCCTTCCTCCACAACTCTTCTAACCCTAGGCAAGTGCACCTTACCACTTCATGAGAGCCCTATTTTCTTGGTTTATTTTCTAGATTAGGACATGGTGATCAACATTATAACTTGGTGTTTTATGATTTGAAGTCTCCTTGGCTCTAGATCTAAGTTATTTCTATTTTTGGATTTTGCATGGTTTGATCTCTTTAAGTTGGATTTTCATGGGTTTTGGTGTTTCCAAGTGGAAGAGCATTCAATTCTACCCAAGTTGGAACTTTGGAAATCTGGATTTGGAGTTCGGATGGCCAAGTTATGATGCTTTGAAGCCTTGGATTCAACCATGGTGTTCTTGCTGTTTGGAGAAGACAGTGAGCAGTGTGCGGAGCTATTTAGCTTATGCACACTGAGCTGCGCGCGCTCTTTAGTGTGCGTACGCAGACTTGGGTACACTTCCTGTTGGAAGCGTGTCTCCTTGTAGCGTGCGTGACTTTTCACCTACGCTGCTCTCTCAGCGTGCGTGACTTTTCACCTACGCTATTCTCTGTAGCGTGCGTGACTTTTCACCTACGCTGCTCTCTCAGCGTGCGTGACTTTTCACCTACGTTGCTCTCTGTAGCGTGCATGACTTTTCACCTACGCTGCTCTCTCAGCGTGCGTGACTTTTCACCTACGCTGCTCTCTGTAGCGTGCGTGACTTTTCACCTACGCTGCTCTCTCAGCGTGCGTGACTTTTCACCTACGCTGCTCTCTGTAGCATGCGTGACTTTTTACCTACGCTGCTCTCTCAGCGTGCGTGACTTTTCACCTACGCTGCTCCCCTGACCCCTTGCTTAACCCATTGGCTCATGGAGTTTTGGTCTTATTTCTTTAAGCTTGGCTTTTCTATAGCCCTGTATATTGATATTTTATTAGAAATTTTATGTCCATTTTACATCCTTACGCCTTTTGTCATGAACTTGATTTTACTTAATATGTTTGGAATGACTATTGTACATGGCTTGGTATGGCAAGGAACTTGCATAACACGACAGTGACCCATAGTGGTGCACTCCTGACATGACCAACCTGACATGATAATGGCCCATCGTGGCGCACTCCTGACAAGTACTCTGACATGATTTATCTTGATAACTTGATAGTGGCCCGTGACGGCGCACTCCTGACTTTACTTGACCTGATAACTTAGCTTGACCTGTCTTGACACCGTGGGTGGTTCTTTCTTGTTTGCTTGTTAAATCCACTTGTCCAGTCTCGCATCATGTCTAGGATGGGACTCCTGAGTACCACGGTCAGGAGTACCTACTAAAATGGATTAAGGCTAATAACTAGAATAACACAGTAGTCATGAAGAGATGACACAGCTACAGGCAATCCCGTTACCTGGGCGCTCCAGGGATTTGTAGCCTGCCGTCGAGTAGGGCGCATTTCCAGCACACTGTCAGGTGTTGCACCCTCTAAGTCACCTAAGGGTACATTTGTCTCCTGGACGATGTACCTACCTGAATTCAACCCCTAATTTTTGACCTGGGTAACCTGGATGGTCTGCAGGGCTTGTGGTTGTGAAATAATCTCACTGCATCTTGTTAATAATTAGGCCTGTAATAACCCTAGTTAGTTAAAGTAGTAAGCCGTAGGATCTGCTTGGCCGTGATTGATTGAATGAGGTATAACCAGTCTAGTCATGTCTTGATCCCATGCAAGATTGCTTCCTGTCTTGATTACTTACATTACTTATCTTGCCGATAAATGGTGGAAAACCAAGCTCTGTTCAGATGAAGGGTTACAACCCCGGTCCTTGTTTGGTTTACGGGTTGTAACCTGGCTATCGGAATAGTTCCATGGTTATCTCGTCGTATATCATCCTGACATGTTTTCGTAATTTTAGTTTTAATATTAGATTTTCTGTGCTGATTGCTGGCTTTTGTTCTTATTTCGTGGCCCCCTTGTGGCACTTGCTCTTTCTGGGTTGACCCAGCTGGTTTTGTGTGGCCAGATTTCGGAGCAGCTCTCGAGGATCTACCAAGCTTCCAGCCCAATGGTGGCGACTAGAAGGAACCCGGGCTACGAGTGGGTTTTCTATTTTGCTTCGCTCACTCTATTGTAAATTTATTCTTTTGAGGCGTTTAGCCGACGAGCACCTGTTAGCTCGATGCACTTTTACATACTGTCTGCCTACGGGCTGTAAATATGATTAACAAATCCTAGGGTTGATCATGTATGACTTAAACTCTTGCTAGTCCTCGCATTTTGTACGACTAGCTTCATGATCAGCCGATATTTAATATTTGGGACGCCTTTTATTGTATATTTGGTTGTCAAACATCTTGTAATTATATTACTTGCTTGAGATTGAGACAATAGGCTTGACCTTAAGAGACTGTTGGCTTGTAGTAAACCCTCATATTTCTAGACAGCCATGACCGTATATCGAGGTGGTTTCCATTTCAATATACGTAGCTGGCTATGTCTGCCCCCGCTCTCCAGTATTCTAGTTCTGGGGCGTGACAGTAGGCTAACCTAGAAGCTAACCCTAGTTGTGTTTGGACTTTGTTAGGTCATGTAATCCTAGTTAGACTAGAGTTAACCTATGGTTTAGTCATTAAACTCAAGATTAGAATAGAAGGCTTTTAGACACAAGTCATGACTTGTGGTTTTGAACCATTGTTTTTAACTAAGCCCAACCCATTAGCCACTAGCCAAACCCTAATCCTAATCCATTGTGGCCAGCCACCTAACCTAGGGATTCCCACCCTATAAATAGTCTCCTCTATTTTGGGCTAGCGTCTTTAGGAAAGAACAAGTTTTAGAAAGAGGTATTTTCCCAACTTCATAAATTCCTAGAAAATCCAAATTAACTTCTTTTTCCCTCAAACAAATTGCAATAGGTTTTAAATTAAGTTTTCTTGCTGTTGGTATATGTATTTCTCAGTTTCATAGGAATTTGGTGGAGTTTGGGGAGCAAGGAGACACCCCTCCTTGAAGCTTTTTGAGGACTTGTGACAATATTAGGTAAATCACTAAAACTCCTTATTAGATGCTTTTTTTATTGCATAATGACCTAGATCTAAGGGTACCCTAGCTAACCCTAGATTTTTGTAGGACTTCGTGTCCTTTTCGTGTCCTAAATGGACACGTATCAGTCCTAGTGTGATAGTGTTTGATGAAATGCCCCAATGGGCATTTCGATTTGGATTTGGAAAAGTTTATGAATAGGAAATTGTATTTTCATGTGGCTTGCATGTTCCTGACTGACTGTGAGTGATTTGGTGTCATTTCGTGTCAGATTGGACACTTGGACACGCCGCGCGCGCACGGACTGCACTGTCATGCTGCTCGGGGCAGATTGCTCACTGGTTAAGACACGAGGACACGTGAAACTCGACACACGCCTTGGGGCACTGAATGACATGCCATGTGTCCAGTTTCAGATGACCAAGTGGCGTGTCGAGGGAGAAATCACCAGTGCACTGGTTTTACACTGAGTCGTTCAGTCGACTTTTCGGCCACTGATACGGTCTGTTTGACACGACACAGGGACACGTCGACCCAAAACAGGGTGACACGTGGGTAGCCCTATGAGTGACAAACCTAGGTTTGTGGACACCTGTCTTGGTTTGGTCTATGTTGTGTACACGACATGCATGCACTTGTGCATGAGACTGCACTGCTGTGCAGTGTCCGGTGTCTTGTTTTTTAGTTTTATTTCATTTGGACACGTCAGTGTCGTGTGTGGTGGACACGAATGGGAACCTAAGACACATGCACAAGTGTGTTTACTCTTACCAACCAATAAATCTTGATATTAACTTGATTTCATAGGCTAAATCCTATTTACCCTATTCTTGAACTGATACACATATTTCAGCATGTTTCCAGATTTTGAAATCAAACTTTGGCAATTAATTTGACCTATTTAAATACTGTTAAATGTTGGTTTTAAACCCTAATATAGTTCTTCTACTTATAATCTAACTATGGTTTGATTTTTGGTTTATTTAGTTGTGTATTGACTTCAAAATGGGGTTTTGAATGTATGGGACTGAAAACTGTCTAAATTGCTGAACTGAAACGTTTATGTACTGAATTCCTTTCCTCCTCTTCCCTGTGCAGTAGCAGTCACATTTTCTGTACACCCTCACACTCACTCATACTACCACATCACTCTCACACACAGCTACACACTTCATTACACCCCTAAGTTAATTCCTATACACAGGACATATGCACACTGTTTTGAGTTTATGCACACAGTTTTCATCTTGAGTTCCTGATTACATTCATTGTCACACACAAATCAGGTATTACACACACACACACACATTTACGTGCTCACATGGGCACACTCTCACCCTCACATGCCTCCCCTCTCTCTATATACACATGTATGTATATATTATATATGAATACCATATATGTATGTAATGTATATATGTAAAGTAATGTATATACAATGTAGGTGGCCTACACATATGTGTATATATGAATTAAGCCTATATACATATATGTATATATATATATATATATATATATATGATGGTTCCAAATGAATATAAATTATAACCTAATGTGATGTATGTAAATATGCATATTTATATCTATGTAATATTGAATGCCTAATGTAATGTATCTAAGTAAATAGGTATATTGATAAATAAGTTAGACATGTTGAATGTATGCTAGTTATATAGCATATAGCTATATTGTGATAATGTGATATAGTTGGGATACGCTTGGTTCAGGCTTGCATAGCCTTGTAGTGGTGTGTACTAGCTAGTATAGGCTTGTATAACCTAGTATAGACTAGTGTAGACTAGTAAGACCAATTTAGACTTGTTAGACCTAGTTTGACCATAGTTGACCTAGTTTGACTTCTAGGGTTGACCAGAGTTGACCAAGAGTTGACTTTGGCCTAGATTGACCTAGATTCATATAGAATGCATTGAATTGCATCTTGTTATCAGTTTAGACTTGTTATGACTTGTAGTGTTCTGATTAGGAGCCTGATACCTCTCCTCGGACAGTACATTTCATCCGGACACTCAGATACCAGGCGAGTACATTCTCTGATCATTTCATATCCTGCTTAGAATTATTTTCCTGCTTTAAATTACTTTACTTGATACTGTCACGTTGGTCACACGGATTAGTACTATATGGATCCCTTCTCGAGATGTTATCCCCTCAGGGAGCATCGTATACTACATGTTCTGTGCGTTTTACTTACATGGTATATCACTATGCTTCATTGGTTTATTGATCACTTGTGACATGTACTCTCATGATCACAGAATCTTCCTTGAATCCTTATCCCGTTTATTGGGTTTCCTAGAATCCCCATTTATGGGACTACCGTGTACCACCCTTCGGGGGCCGTTACATGGAATCATAACATAACCTGGTTGGATCCTTGTGTATTGATTGGGGGTACGGGGGAGTAGAAGTAGACATGTGAATAATAACCAAGTACTATCTCATCAGAATCATTCCGTAGTGTCTCATCAGAATCATCCTATGCCATTTACATGTCTATATTGTACTCTGACTCACTAGCCACTGTTAGTTCTCTATGTACAGTAGATATTTCTATTACAGTTCCCTCTCTCTGTTTACATACTGTATTCTTTCAGTACCTGTATCTTACTTTAGTGCATGATTTTATTTTCTAACCTGCTATGAACTGTTGAGATGTATTGTGCTCGCTCATGTCCTGACTGGACCTGTTGAAAATATTACAGAGGACGAGGAGGAGGCCTGTGTGGATACCTTCTACGGGGCAGCCCTAGACGACACTTGTGAGCTGGACTCTCAGGAGGACCCAGCTCTAGCTGATGACATCACCCCCATTGCCTAGACTAGCTTAGTTAGGCCTTATCTTGTTTATGTTGTCTTGAGACTAGTTTAGCTAGACTTTATTCTGTCTTTGAGATCTGAGTTGTATATTTTCTTTCATATTCAGTAGCTGAGACCATGTATTTCTGGATATTGCTGAGATGTTATCTTAGACTTTCTGATCATCTGTATTTCTTTGAGTTCTATATCATATCGTGCTTCTTCTTCCTTAGTTGTGATTGAGTTTACATTCTGCTATGTCACCCCTATTCGGGGAGCGTAAACTGTTTAGAATTATATTGTTAGATGTTGTGACCTAGGACAGCATTCTACCGTCGACACTGCGGCGTAGGCTGGACGTACCCACGTCTCATGCCCTTACTCTAGGGTGCGGGTCGTGATAATAGCCACGTAGAGAGTGATTGTGCTCGCCTCCAGGTAGAGAAGCCTTCGGTGGGCGTGGAAGAGAGGCCGACTGTCATCGTTGTTTCATCTTCCGACGTTGTGAGAGAGGAGGACGATCCAGTGGGTGGACGTAGGGTTAGCAGGGGTCGTCGGCGGCTACGTTCTAGGCGTGAGAAGGGGAAGGGGACACGGCAGGTATGGAGGCACATCCAGGGGTGTGATGCTAGCAGCGGGTCCACGCAGCCTAGATTGCGTAGGAGTGAAGGCACTTGTGCGTGTTCCTCTCCGCCTTCCTGGCACGTGGGGGAGTCATCTTCGGACCAGATGGCTTTATGGTCGGATGACGGGCGCCCTATGCAGGGGGACGCAGCGTTCCGAGCTCTTGTTTGGACGGGCAGTCGGGGCCTGAGCGGGGTATTTGTCCCATCGATTTGCCGGACCTTTCTATCATTATTCATAGTCAACTGGGACAAGGTGTCATAGCGGCTGGTTCCGATACAGAAGAATGTAGCTTGGTGGTGTGGGAGGAGCCACTCTTCGGCTCAATCAACGTCTGGGGTGGTGATCCTTCTCAGGGTGATGATATGGTTTCGTTGCCTGAATATAGTTCATCCATAGTCCTTTGGGAGGGTCGAAAAGATGGCTGGCAGATGGTACCTTTCAAAAAGGCGGCTGGTAAGCGAAGGAAGTCGATGGCGCCTCAGTCGGATCGATTTCTTCGATCACATGCTTCCCGGGTTAGGCGGGACCCTAAGAGGGTCCATGGTTAACTTCCTTATATAGAATGTTCGGGGGACGGTGAACAGATCTACTTTATGTCGTCTCAGGTCCTTATGTCGGACCAACAATATTCAGGTTCTTGCTATTATCGAGCCCAAGGTGATATCCTCTAAGCGTCTGTCTTATCAATTGAGGATGGGTTTTGATGCTAGTTTTTGCAATAAAAAAAGGAAATATTTGGTTTCTCAGCAAGTCGCGTATTGGGCTCACCTGTATTGATTCCTGTGATCAGCCTATCACGATGCAGCTTTCTTTTAGTTACTTTTCGATTTCGGTGTGGTTGTCTGTTGTTCATTGTGCAGGGACACGACAGGGGAGAAGGCATCTTTGGCGGCATCTTCTTGACGTCCAAGCCAGCGACGCTGCCTTGCCCTGGGCTGTGGGTGGGGAATATTATTGCTTCTTCAGACGAAAAATTTAGAGGATGGATGCCTGACTCGCTGGCCATCGCAGATTTCTTTGACTTCCAGTTGGTGGCTGGGCTTTTTGATGTTGGTTTCAGAGGAAGCACATTTACTTGGGTGAATGGCCAGTCTGGGGTAGATCGGCATGGGTCTGGCCTGGATAGATTGCTCGCGACGGGTAGTTGGTTGGATGGAGTCCAGGTTTCCTACGAGCATCTCAATCGGGCAGAATCTGATCATACTCCTCTTTTGATTTTCTGCCTGCAAGCTTCTTCCATTAAGCGTCGAGGCTTTCGGTTCCTCGATTTTTGGATGTCCCATCCTGACTTCCTCACGGTGGTTTCCAGGGCGTGGGAATCCTATTGGCATTATGATGCGCTAGAGCGTCTGGGCATGCGCTTGCGTACTACGGGGCAGGTCCTGGCCGACTGGAGCAGATCTCCTTTCGGTGACGTTTTTGAGGAGGTCCGTCAGGCAGAGGACGTTACTTTGGCGACGGAAGAGGATTATAATCTTCACCCTTCGGAGAGGGGAAGGGTGTCTTGGATGGAGGCTGTAGCCAGGCTGAAGCAGAAGGTCCAGGTTGAGGAGTTTTTCTGGAAATAAAAGGCCAGACTGAAATGGGATCTGGAAGGGGATAAGAATACTCGGTTTTTCCATGCGTGCACCCGGAGCAGGCAGCGAAAGGCGGCTATTCAGAAAATTATTCGTGCTGATGGGTCAGAAACAGGTTCTGATGCGGAGGTGGCGGCGGAGGCTTCCTTCTTTTATTCTAAGCTGTTCCGGGATGAGTCGACTTCCGAGGATGATGCCTTCCTTGATGTCATCCCTAGCATTATCTCTGTGGAGGATAATTTCGATCTCGTCCGGTGACCGGATAGATCAAAATTGTTGGAGATTGTTCGTGGGATGGACCCGTCTAGTGGTGCAGGGCCGAATGGATTTTCTGGGCGATTCTTCTCTTGTTGTTGGGATATTATCGCTGCTGACGTGGAGGAAGCCATTGGTTCTTTTTTCTTGGGTGCCCGCCTACCGGATTCAATATCAGATACTTACCTATTCCTTATTCCCAAAGTCGAGCACCCGAGGAATCTTCCAGATTTCCGTCCTATTAGTCTCTGCAATTTCTGTAACAAGATTATTTCCAAGATTCTTGCTTGCAGGTTACGTGACGTTCTTCCCAAAATCATTTCTCCAGAGCAAAGTGCTTTTGTTAAAGGGAGAGATATTGTTGACAATATCATCATTGCCCAGGACATGGTGGCATCTATGAGGGAATCCAATCATGGTAGCAACGTTGCAATCAAGCTTGACATGCAGAAGGCTTATGACAGAGTTAATTGGCATTTCCTCCTGCGTGTGCTTCGGAGATTCGGTTTCAATGAAGCCTTCTGTGATCTCGTTTATCGTCTTCTGGCGGACACCCGGTATGCGGTTCTTCTCAATGGAGCTCCTACTGATTTCTTCCCGACATCTAGTGGGATCCGGCAGGGGGATCCTCTCTCCCCCGCTTTTTTTATCATTGTCGCGGAGGAGCTTTCTCGGAATCTTAAGCTTCTACAAGACACTAATAGGAGATCGTCTTTTCATACTCCGATTGGGGGACCGCGGATCTTGCACTTGGCCTATGCGGATGATGTCCTTATTTTCACTTCAGAGGATATTGCTGGCTTGCGTGCTCTTCAGAAGGTTTTACATCGCTATGAGGCTGTTTCAGGTCAGAAGATTAATTATTCCAAATCAGCCTTTATACTGCTAATCCTTTGGCAGAGGCTCGTGCACGGACTATTTCTACTCTATTTGGATTTTGCACAGTACTCTGCCTCTTGTTTATCTGGGTTGTCCTTTAACGTGCGGGAGACGGAATGCGGAGATGTTCAGTAATTTGCTTGATAAAATCAGATCGAAGCTGACGGGTTGGCAAAACAAGATTCTTTCTCCTGGGGGGAAGCTGGTTCTTATTAAGAATGTCCTCACCTCTATTCCTATGTATACGTTGGCAGCATGTTGCCCACCCCGGGCCGTTATCAGGGCGATTGAGAGGATGTTTGCGGCTTTCTTTTAGGGTAGCAAGGATAGTGTCGCTAAGAGGAGTTAGTTAGCGTGGCATTTTGCTACCCGGACTAAATCTGAAGGGGGTCTTGGGATCAAGTGCCTGAATGATATTATGGATGCCTTCTCTTTGAAATTATGGTAGAAGTTACGCCATAGGAGGGGACTTTGGGTGGATTTCCTTAAATGGAAATATTTTCGTAAGCGACATCCTTGCGAAGCCTTCATGAATTCCAAGTGTTCTCCCATTTGGCGACGGATTTTGAGGGGGAGGAAATTGTCGGAACCGAACGTGGTGAGGGCTCGGCGAGGTACGAAGCGTGGATCCCGGAGGGTATCAGGTTGGGTCGTATTGCTGACCTGACGGTCGATGAAGTGGCTACAGGGGCCAGGAGAGGTACAAGGAGGCGAACACGGGTGCGGTTGGGGGCCCAGGCGCTGGTGCCTGGAGTTTTCGCGCTGGCGGGCCAATCCTCGGCCAGCAGTGGAGGGGCGGGCGCTGAGTCGGAGGATCCTTTGTAGCGACGGACGCATCCTTTGCGGCGGGTAGCGACGGGTAATGGTATCGGGGAGCTTCGGCGGTCGGCCAGATTGGCCGGAAGGACGGTGCTTCATCCTCATCGACCGGTAATTGTGTGGGCTCTATCGGAAAGGGGAAGGAAGATCCGCGATTCTAGGACGAGGAACTCTGACAATGGCGGTCCTGCTATCCGATCGTTTTGATCCGACGCGAGCTGGAATTTGCCTATGATCTCGGAGATTTTTGGGGATGAGGCAGTGCGGCATCTCATTGCGGCAAATCTGACTTGCACTTCGGTTCCTGATTCTTTTGTCTGGGAAGATCGGCATGGATCTTTCTCGCTGGCAAAGGCATGGAGGGTTTATCGGATCCACCATCCAACCTCCTTCTTATTTTCTCATATTTGGGGCCAATGCATTCCGGCGAAGTGGAGCATTCTGATGTGGCAGGTCTTCCATAACCGGCTTCCCACTGATGACAACATTCAAAAGATTAGCTTCCACCTGGCATCCAAGTGTCATTGCTGTCAGGCTGGGCACGGGAAGACTCTTCAGCATATTTTCTTCCAGGGGGATCTTGCTTCGGAGGTATGGTCTGTCTTCAGGGGCTTTTTCAAAGCACGGATGCATCGTGATTTTCTGGCCTTCCTCCGAAGGTGGTGGCGTGGTACGGACAGTCACCATAGGAGATCCTTGGCCGGTGCGATTATATGGGTGCTTTGGAAGAACCGGAACAAGCATCGTTATGAGGGGCGTAGTGCTGGTGCTGCTTTCTTGGTCCGGGAGGTGAATCGGCAGTTCAGGAAGTCACTTTCGGGTTGTCGTCACCTTCCGCCTATTCCGAAATGGGAGTTTGATTAGTGTTGGTTTGTTTTTTTTCCTTTTCTTTGTTACCTATGAGGTCGGATGTACTCATTACCCTCTTTTTTTTAATAAAGGTAACGGTTCCTTAAAATATATATATATATATATATATATATATATATATATATATATATATATATATATATATATATAGTGTACTGTGAGCTTGGAAATGGCAGTCATATATGTCAACATAACAATGGTTTTGAATGTGTGTGTAGTGTCAATAGCATATAGGAATGTCAAACTAGGCTATACTACCCTATAGAACCCTATAGGCTATCACACTATCACATATAAGCCTATGGCCTATCACAGACCTATACACATATCACATATAGTATCAAAATATATATAACATATATATACAACTTACATGGAAGGTCTACTACAATTATACAAACATATATGTCACATTTATATCCACTAAACTGTGTTGCCTGTCTCCTTAGAACCCAAGGATACAATAGTACAAGCCTATGAAACAGGCCCTGTTCAAGTAAGGTCTCCACCTTACTATTGAACAATATGTATAGCAACCTCAATCTCGTATAACTGTTAAAAACATTCAACCCAAATTCCAGATTAAACCCAAGCCAATTTATCAAAATTCGGTTTTCAAGAATTAATAAATGAGAAATCCTATATCAGCTATTTAGTTTTGAAAAGAAACCATAACAACCCAAGTCGAATATTCCCAATGATCCCATACATGTAAACATGACCTCTGACATAAACTCATGTTAAATTATCAAAATACTATTGAAATCTCAGGAAATGACAGGGTTTAACTGAACCTATGTTCAGTTGAAACCTATGTTTAGTCGATAACATTTCAGAGTATTGATACTTCAAAAAATCCAATTCATAACCCAAACTTGCTTAACACTATGAACCCGATTATGAAAATTATATCTCAGATATGTATACATGTTAATCATCATCAAATAAACCATGAATTAGCAATTAAACCATAAAAAATTTTGAAACTCAGTTTCAGCCATGAATCGAGTATGCCACATACTCAAAAACCAATATACGAGCCTAAACATGAATACATATGAAACCCAGTTATGCAAACATCATTCCAGATATGTATACGTGTTGATCATTACAATTAACCATAATTTAGCAATTAATTCGGTTTTAAAAACTCTGAAATACAAATATTAGAACATGGTATCAGTAACATGAGTAAACCCTAAGTTAATCCTCACGAAAACTAATTAAACACCAAATTAAGGGTCGAAAACATGTCTTGTACATGTGTATGTGTCCCACAGGGTGCATCGTGTCCATACAGTAGGACATGAAGTGTCCAAACCATCAAACACACTAAAATACACACATAGACACAGTCTACACAGACCGTATCGTGCAGGCGTGTTCGTGTCTCGTGGACACGACACAGGTCATTCTACGCCATGTGCTTACAGCCATGTGTAGCCCAATCATAGGGCAACACGATCGATACTTAGTTTTGTGTCCACGTCGTGTCGTGTCTCGACACAAGATGCGTATCAGTAGGAAGCTTTCACGTGCGACAGTGTGGTGTGAATCCAGTACGCGTGCGAGAACTCCCTCGATACGACACATGGTGACACGAAACTCAAGGGGGTTGTTGTCAGAGGTTGCCCCTACCTTTGTGCCAAGTGGTATGTGTCCACATCGCGTGTCGTGTCCGAAATCGCAATCGAGTAGCAGTACACGCGTGCGAGGGCTCGTACGGCGTGTCTTGTCCAAATTGGGACACAAAAACGATACGACACAATGCTCAGTGCCTAGGGAAAAGAAAACATACATGTAGGGCTACAATCCTATTCAAATAGATTTCAAAATTTCAAATAAAAACCCCTTTGGGGTATGTCATCAAACACGTTCACAAAGACACTGATACGTAATACAGACACCAAACCACTATCAATTCCTACGAAACTCATCCTACAGCTAGGGGACACCTAGATGGATGCATCTACAAAAAAATTCATGAAATTAAAGGGTTTTGGAGATATTACCTATTGAGGTGAATTTTCTATATAAAGTTCCAAAAGTGAAGATCTTTCTTGCGACTCCGAAACTCCGATGCTCATCAAATCTGAGTTTTCTCACCATCAACAATTCATATGCACAGATCAGAACCCAATGCAAGAGACTAGGATTTAAAAGGAGAAGAAATGAAGAAATAGGAAGAATACTTACCTAGGGTTTTGCCAGAAGAAGGAGGAATGGAAAAGAGAGACAATTCTCACTATGAGATATTAAATAATATTCCCTTGACCTAGCTTGGCCGGCCACAACATGGGTGGGCTACGGTTTCCTAACAGTTGGGCTTGGGCTTCTTTCTATGATTAAAAATGATTAATTAATTTAATGGTTTCTAGCTAGCCTCTATTCACACCTACTAATTAGCTTTTAACCTGAAACTAACTAGAATATGATTTATTAATACTAACTAATCATGCTAACTAAGTCACTAAGTCATGGCGAGACACTAGGCTAGGTTGCACCAAGGCTATACTATCAAAAGGCCAAAAATCACAACACTAATAATATAATATATTAAAAATAATCAAAAGAATGTACAATTACCAAAATACCCTTAACTAGAAAAATGGATGTGACATGCCTAGAAGAGGGAACTAGTAGACATAACAATTATTTGGATAAGACTGAATAAGTACAAATAAGACTGAATAAGGGCAACACTTAGCACCTATGCCTAGAAGAGGGAACTAGTACACATATGAAACTTATTTTATATAATTATTTGGAGAGTATATACAGGGTTTGCTAGGGTGCCGGATATGGACTGAGGTAGGATAGTTTTGGGTAGGTTTTGTTAGGGTTTGAGGTCCTAATGCAAGATAGATTGAGTTTCCTTGTTGGAGTTTAAAATATTCAATAAATCTAAAATAAATATTTAGAAGGGCCCCTCTCCATGTGGGGATGACTTTAGCAAGTCCTTTACAACTTGTTGGGTAAGTTTAGGCTTGAGAAATTTGCCCGAATCGAAAATAAGCTCTAAAAGTCACATAAGGGATCTTATGCGCCATTTGAATTAGAACATAGGGACTCGATTGAGTAGGACAACCGAGGCATATGTGTAGTAGGCTAAAAATAGTCGAAATCATTTAGATCGTTTAGGTTGGATCGATGTCGAGTCCGGAATTTAAGTTGGAAGTTATAACCAATCTCACGGTAGATAACTTCTTGGCCTAAATTTACCCCAGAGTTGTGCGAAGCAAATGGAAGACATATTTGAGTGGGATATAATATACCAACTCGAAGATAAACTTGTCTAGGTCAAAACTCATACAGGAAGTTTCTAGAGTTTAATATTTCTTATGCTCCGAAAATCAAAGCTACGGAAGAGTATATTTTATGATCATGAAATAAATCAAGAAAATATATAATAACCAATATATAACTCAAATAAAAATATAAAATATGTTAAAAATTCAGAGGTCTTACAACCTCTCCACCTTAGAAAATTTTGTCCTCGAAATTAAGCACATACTAATATAAATGAATCAATAATGACTAATTAAAGAAAATATACCCAATCCCATAAAGAGATGAGGAAAATGCTCTATAATTGCATCCTCGTGCTCCCAAGTCGACTCGTCTGGTGCATGATGTCTCCATGCGACCCAAACTAAAGGAATGGTCTGGTCCCGCAAGACTTTCTCTCAACAGCCCAAAATCTCTACGGGCTACTCTTCGTAGGAAAGGCTCGGCCCCACAGTAATCTCGGATTGGTCCAGAACATGACTAGAATCTGACAGGTACCTCCTCAGCTGAGATACATGGAATACGTCATGAATGTCCTCCAAGGCCTGTGGCAACGCAAGTCTGTACGCAACCTCTCCAACTCTCTCTAGCACGTTAAATGGTCCGATGTACCTCGGACTAAGCTTTCCTCACCTTTCGAATCTAATGGTCCCTCGGGTAGAAGAAATCTTCAAAAATACATGATCTCCTGGGCCCTGGCTGAAACTCCAATGGTCGACAATAACTGTCTGTCCAATGCTTCTGTCGATATTGTGCTGCTCGCAAATATCCTTTATCACGCCCCAATCCCAAAATACGTAAGACTAGGTACGTAGACATGCCAGTCGTATAGTAAATATATATAAGTTGTAAGATGCAGTATAACCATGACAACTAATCTCATCCACAAAAGAATAATGGTATCATAAAAATCAACTTTGAATTATCTTTTATATAAGTCGTTGGGCGGAGACAAATCCACTACCAACTATTTTAAAAAAGAAAAAGTACATAACAAATGAAAGAGTTTGGAAGCGAAGCAAAGAATGATCCAAGAGCAATCATCTTCGAAGGAATAGAGAAGATCAAGTCCTTGGCTAGGATACCTACAGATAGTCAAGAAAGCACACACCTTGAAAAATCACCAGGTTCTCAGAGGGGCATAATAAGATACATAATAACATGCCTATCTAACAGTATAACGTGCATAAAGAAAACCATGACCTAAATAGAAAAGGACTAAGCAACTTCAAAACATGAATATGAGAACAACTACGTATAAATGAACTACTAGAAAGAAACCAGGTAAACACATGACAAGAAATCAAACGGATAATCAAACCCTCACCCTTAGTGTCGACTCGTAGGTTTAAACAAATAACTAAATATTGCCCCTAGTATGGACTCGCAGGTTAGCTTCAAGGAATAAACCCTTGCCCCTAGTGTGGACTCACAGGTTTGAACAAATAACTAACCTTCATCTTTAGTGTGGACTCGCTGGTTGAGAAAATTAAAAACAAAAGCAGCAATTCAGTTATAATGCACTCGTCCTATGATACGGTATGACTCTGTCAAGGTACATGTGAGAACAGATCCAATATGAACTATAATGCCAAACCATGAACAATGACTGTATATGAACGAGACAACTAAACTAGTATGCATATTATGAAAAAAAATCATATCAACAATCAACCAAGAACTAGATAATGACATGTATCAAAAGGAAAGAAACATAAGCATGTAAATAAACTGTAAAGAAATGCAAGGTGTACTTGCCTGAGGTTGTGTGTAGAGAATAACAAGTCCAGTTGTGTAGATTGTCAAAATCTACATCAATGAGAAGTCAAGTCCCGCAAACGTCCTCGGATGCTGAAATAAACATCATGAACATTTTGGGTATAAAAGAAATGTCTAAAATGCATACCCAAAAATCCAATTTTGGACATAGTGGCAAAATTATAATTTTGGATCAAAACGATGTCCGCCGTTGGACCCACTTTTCATCGAAAAGCATACTAGTACCTACAGTCTCTAAGGTCATCAAACTATATGTCTACAAGTATGGTTAGACGATACGAACCCAATCGTATGTCCAAAGATGGATTCTGGTGGACCGTGCACAAATTCGTCCGTTGGATCGGGTCGTAGGCCTGCCAAAATAGGATTCTGGTCGACCTTCTCAGAATCGGACCAAACTTGGCTCACATGACCAAAAATAACATGGACCTTATGGCACAAGTTTTATCTCGAGGTAACAAACGTGCATAAAGTAATTAGCTAGTTTACAAATAGGTCGATACGGCATTCTTCGACCGATACGACTCGAATTCGTCGTGCACACGCAACCAATTCTAGTCTGTCGAAGCCCACACATCCGCAACATCCATACGCGTCTTTCGACGCTTATGGGTTGCGACCAAGTCACCCGGTTTGATGGAACGTACGTCGTATCTGAGATTTTCTATGTTTTCGAAAACTATTTTTCATGTTTATTCTCGATTTTCAAACTATTTATCTTAATGTCTATTTAACTAAAATTAGAACAAACAATAGGGTTTTAATCTTGGTTATGTAGTCTACAAATCTACTCAAATAGATTTCAAAAATTTGCCTAAGATTGGCAAAAAATTGCCTTCCAAATTGGGTCCTCGAACGAGTATTCTGTTTCGGTTCGAATCAGATTTTTGCCAATTTTTGCGTCG
Organism: Iris pallida; assembly: GCA_029216955.1. NCBI lineage: Eukaryota > Viridiplantae > Streptophyta > Magnoliopsida > Asparagales > Iridaceae > Iris > Iris pallida. The sequence continues at coordinate 77,321,835 of JANAVB010034417.1, forward strand.
ATTTTTAACCCGATTTTGTTTCGATTTAAATCGAAACTATCCATTGGGTTTGAAGAGGTATATGTTAGGTTTGCAAGGAACTAAACGGTTCGAAAATCAACGATAAGACGGGGAAGATATTACCTACGAAGTGCGCTGCCGTAACTGCTACTGCTGCGCTCTGTTCCCTGTTCGCGTGCGCGTGGCCGGCCCTGGGCGGTGCTCCGACGAGGATGGGGCAGTGCGCGTGGTGGCAGGGGTGCGTGCAAGATATTGGCAAGTTCGGGGAAGTGGTTTGGCAGGATTAGAGCTTACGGTTTGTCAAGGAAAACCTCCATCTCTCTATCGAGTTATATATGAAGAGGCTACTCTCTATCGGGTTATTAATGATACTGTTCCCATGTGGGAACAGTACTAGTTTTCCTTTTTTTTTCTTGTCACACATGTATATATATATATATATATATATATATATATATATATACCCTAAAAATAAACTAAAAATAGTTATAATCTTTCGCTCCCCGAGGCAAATCCGCTTTGTGCCACTGATAGACTACTAAAGATTCAATTCAAAAGATGATGTTCGGTTGCCTTTGTCACTGTCAGTCAACTAAGTAGGGCCTTCGGTCCCCTGTGAATTCGTAAATTGAAGAGCATGCCGAAAAAAAACTAAAAATTTATAAATAAATTCTCTCATATTTTTACATGATAATTTATACGAATTGTCATAAATATCGATAAATAATTTTTTTAAGTATTTATTGAATGCATAAATCTTAAAATATTTTATATATTTATAAAATTCTAAAAGTAATTAACAAAATCCTCAAACTAATAAAATGTAATCTTGTTCATAATTCTCTCATTATAATTCATATATATCATATGAGTATATGTATTGGGTAACATCATTCAATAACATGATTAACCATATCTATTCTTCTAAATAAATATAAATAATTATATACAAAATAAAATAAAAATAAAAATAAGGGTTTATATCCTACCCAACTTATAAAAAATTTGTCCTACCCAACTTATAAAAATTTTGTCCTCAAAATTAAAAATAATCTGAATATCATGGATACGAAATTTAATACAAAGGGAGATCATGTACGTCTATTTGTATTTTGGTTTCCAGAAAGATGGAGGGGTAATTTTAAAAGGAATCCATATTGGCTCCATGTCCTACAAGATACAGTATTATTGGGTTAAGGCCGTACCCAACTTATAGAAGTTGGCTTAACCATAAAAATTGTCGTTATAATACTTCTTGGAAGGACAATTTCTAAGGAGAGGCACGGGAATATTGGACACCTTTTATCTACAGTCACGGATTCTAAGTGAGGCTAGATATTATCATGGCGTTCTTGGTCAATAACTTCTATCGAAGGATTATTACAATCTAACATTGTTCCTATCGACCATACTTCCAACAATATGGTAGGAATCTCTTATTCGAATATAACTAGAACATGTTGGTTTAAAGGAATTTCAGCCTTTGCCTAGCATGGGTAACTAAGAGATGAGGGTCCATAATGGTGCATAAACTTGCTATCAAATATGATTAGGTAAGTGTTTGGATTCTTAAGTCATAGTGACTAGTGTGTGCGAGATTGGTATTTGGTGTTGTGTAGGAGGCATATATCATAAAACTTGGTTTTATGGTCTAAATATGGCGATATGCATGGATGGATTTAACTGGGGTTAAATGGGTTCTCTAATTGGACATCAATCTTTGATTGATTACATATTTGGTTTTAATCTATATTGGCTGGACAAGATCCCATAAAATAAATCTAGACCATTTCTATTAGGTTAGGATAACCTAGAATGGGCTCCAACTCAAGTGGTTGGGCTTATTGCCAGTCGGGTTGGTTAACTAGGCTCCTTAAGCACAAAAATACCTTATATGACTTTTGTGTTTAAGTAGCATATGAAGACTCCATTGAGTGGCATACTAGTGCTATGTGCATAGTGGGCTTCGAGTGGATCACAACCATATATTGGGTTAAAAGATTTGAGTCGAGATTGGATCTCCAATTGAAGTCGAAAAGTACATCGATATTATGGTAAGGGTTATAGTTAGCCTGTTTGACTAAACGTCGCATCATAAAAATAGAGCACAAGGGGACATGTTTGAATGGCATATGATATGCTTAAGTGAAGGTGGGATCGTCTAGGTCTTGCATATAGAATTTGTTGGAAGGTAACAACTAGTATTGTGCTTCAAATATCAATGACACGGTTAAGGACACCAAATGATCAAAATAGAAAGTGGGTGTTCATGAGGTAATGACTTATAATTCTAGTGGGAACCAATTTATTCTAGTCAATCAGTGAAAAAAATTTAGAAGGCTTACAATATATACTCTCTAGAATTTTCTCCCTCATAAAACCAAGGCACGATTCTATGATTAATGAAGTTAGAAAAATTCTAAGTCATGATATCGTACTTCGATTTTGAAAAGAATAATTCACGGTGTAATAGGTAGGCTAGATATGAACCAAGTTGAAGATAGTTCTCCGATTTAGAATAGATGGAAAATGATGGTGTATATATAGCTTTCATGGCCATAGGAGAATACTTCGTGTCTATGAGCGCTTGTTTTTGAAGTAAGTGACGAAAAACAATAAGAGTTCAAGGGAGATGGGATTGATTTGCAAATATGGGTTTCAAAGGCGATTGACTAGTTCAAAAGGGAGTTGTCAAGATCATTACGGATGAGATCCTAGAGGCAAGTTTAACTATATCTCAATCCATGTAGAATAATCATACGAAGAGCGAACCAAGTGCACTAGGTTGATCGGACCATCATGCACCGGTTCTGATTAGACAATATTTTAGTGGACATGCCCAGATAACATATGTCTCGAACAAGCTCGATAAAAGGATGCGCTTGCAAAACTAGGCTATAATAGCAGCATTAGTCAAGATAGTTAGAATTATGAGTACGTAAGAAGACGAAGAAGGTGTGAATAGTTCAAGTTCTTCAAATAAAATCTAATACTCATCCGGTGTTTGTGCCTATACAGTCGTCCTATTGTCTTCTTATCTAAGGCCTTGGCTAAGGTCAAATGGAGTGTTAGGTTGTGAGGCATTCTACCCAACTTATAAGAGTTAACTAATAATGTGATGGGACAATGGAACATGTCTACCTAATATGAGTCACCTTCCTAACCTTTATCAAACACGAAGGGATAAGAATTACGATAGAAGAAATCAAACAAGATACAAATCAAGAGAGTCAAACGAGAGTTCTAAAATGGAATCGAAGAAGAAGGTCAAGTACGTGGAAGAGATCCTAGACTCTAATCCTATAGCAGGCTTGCTTGGTACGGTAAAGTAACCAAACAATTTATCGTAGACCTGCATGAGCCACCACAAAAATATGTCACGTCCAGTCCCAAAATACGTAGCACTAGGTACGTAGACATGCCAGTTGTATAGTAAATATACGTAAGCTGTAAGATGAAGTATAACCATGACAACTAATCTCATCCACAAAAGAATAATGGTATCATAAAAATCAACTTTAAATTGTCTTTTATACAAGTCGTTGGACGGAGACAAATCCACTACCAACTATTTAAAAGAGAAGAAGTACATAACAAATGAAAGAGTTTGTAAGCAAAGGAAAGAACGATCCAAGAGCAATCATCTTCAAAGGAATAGAGAAGATCACGGCCTTGGCTAGGATACTTGCAGATAGTCAAGAACGCACACACCTAGAGAAATCACCAGGTCCTTGGAGGGACGTAACAAGATACATAATAACATGCCTATCTAACAGTATAACATGCATCAAGAAAAATAGGATCTAAACAGAAAAGGACTAAGCAACTACGAAACATGAATATGAGAACAACTACACATAAATGAACTGCTGGAAAAAAATAGGTGAACACATGGCAAGAAATCAAACTGAAAATCAAACCCTCGCCACTAGTATGGACTCGTAGGTCAGATTCAAGGAATATACCCTCGCCCCTAGTATAGACTCGTAGGTTTGAAAAAATAAATAACCATCGCCCATAGTGTGGACTCGCAGGTTAGCTAAAGAAATCAACCCTCGCCCCTAGTGTAGACTCGCTGGTTTTGAAAAATAAAAACAAAAGTAGCAGTTCAGTTATAACGCACTCATTCTAAGACACAGTATGACTCAGTCAAGGTGCATTCGTGAACAGATCCAATATAAAATATAATGTCAAACCATGAAGAGTGATGGTATATGAACGAGACAACTAAACTAGTATGCATATTATGAAAGAAAACTCATACCAACAACCAACCAAGAACTAGATAATGACATGTATCAAAAAAAAGAAACATAAGCATGTAAATAAACTATAAAGAAAGAAAAGGTATACTTGCCTGAGGTTGTGCGCAGAGAATAATAAGTCCAGTTGTGCAGGTCGTCAAAATCTACAGCAATGAGAAGTCAAGTCCTGCAAACGTCCTTGAATGCTGAAATAAATAGCAGAAACATTTTTGGTATAAAAACATTATCTAAAACCCCCTACCCAAAAGTCCTATTCTGGATACATGGGCAAAATTATAATTTTGGGTCAAAACTATGTCCGCCGTTGGACCCGCTTTTCACCGGAAAGTATGCCAGTACCTATGGTCTCTAAGATCATCAAACTATATGTCTACGGGTCCAATTTGATGATATGAACCCAACCGCATGTCCAAAGTTGGATTCCGGTGGGTCGCGCACAAATTCGCCCGTTGGATCGAGTCGCGGGTCCACCAAAATAGCGTTCCGGTTGACCTTCTCATAATCAGACCAAAGTTGGCTTACATGACCAAAAAATTGATAAGGTCCTGATGGCATAAGTTTTATTTCGAGGTAACAAACGTGCACAAAGTAATTGTCTATTTTGCAAAAAGATCGATATAGTGTTCTTCGATCGATACGCCTCGAATTCATCGCACACACGCAACTAATTCGAGTTCCATCGAAGCCCACACGTTTGCAACATCCATACACGTCTTTTGATGCTCACGGATTGTAACCAAGTCATCAAGTTTGACGGAACGTACGTCGTATCAGAGATTTTCAAGGTTTTCGAAAACTATTTTTCCTATTTATTCTCAATTTTTAAACTATTTTATCTTACTGTCTATTTAACTAAAATTAAAAATAATCATAGGGTTTTAATCCTGGTCATGTAGTCTACAAATTGATTCAAATAGATTTCAAAAATTTGCCTCGGATTGGCAGAAAATTGCCTCCTAAATTGGGTCCTCGAACGAGTATTTTGTTTCGGTTCGAATCAGATTTTTGCTAATTTTGGCATCAATTTAAACCCAATTTCATTTCGATTTAACTCGAAACTATCCATTGGGTTTGAAGAGGTATAGGTTAGGTTTGCAAAGAACCAATCAGTTTGAAAATCGACGATGAGACGAGGGAGATAATTACCTACAAAGTGCGCTGCTGCAACTGCTACTGTTGCGCTATGTTCACTGTTCGCACGCACGTGGCCGGCCCTAGCGGTGCTCCGGTGAGGCTGCGGCAGTGCGCGTGGTGGCAGGGGTACGTGTAGGGTGTTGGCAAGGTTGGGGAAGGGGGTTAGCAGGATTAAAGCTTAGGGTTTGTCGAGGAAAACCTCTCTCTCTCTCTCTCTATCTGGTTATATATGGAGGGGATGCTCTCTATCGGGTTATTAATGATATTGTTTCCGTATAGGAATAGTACTAGTTTTCCCTTTTTTTTCACACACACACACACACACACACACACACACACACACATATATATACACATACCGTAAAAATAAACTAAAAATATTTATAAAAAAAAACTAAAACTTTATAAATAAATTATCTCATATTTTTACATGATAATTTATACGAATTGTCATAAATGTCGATAGAAAAATTTTTGTAAGTATTTATTGAATGCATAGATCTTAAAATATTTAATATATTTATAAAATTCCAAAAGTAATTAATAAAATCCTCAAAATAATAAAATGTAATCTTGTTCATAATTCTCTCATTATAGTTCATATATATCATATAAGTATATGTATTGGGTAACATCAATCAAAAACATGATTAACCATATCTATTCTTCTAAATAGTAAAAAAAAAATAACAACAAAATAAATCCTTAGTAGAAATAAATATAAATAATTATATACAAAATAAAATAAAAATAAAAACGAGGGTGTTTACATCATTGAATTTGTTTCACCTTCTCCACTGTATGAACCACTAACTCTGATCCCAGTATCTGTCACTCACCAACATCACTCCAACACACTGGAGAGCGACACTTTCTGTCACGCCTCGATTCGGAGAATCGTTTGTCCTCGCTTTGATTCGCGCCGAATCGTTCATCCCTGCTTGGACGTGATGCCATACAAGTCTGGTATTGCACTTGTACAAGGCAAAGACGAAAACATAATCGATAATCTTTAAATAGGAACACATCGTAGCGACAGAAGCAGATAAATTGAATAATAAGGACATTCTTTCTCATTGAATAGAACACATTATTGGTTTGTAGGAGCAAAAATAAGTAGATAACTTGAAGTCATACAGTGATATGTAGAAATAAGCTGTCTTGATTGATGATTGAAATACAGTACAAGACTTGCATTGGAATACAACCTTTACAACATATCTCACTGTACATTTGATAGCCACTGAAACACATTGCCATTTAGGCTTAGATTTGATACTTGACACATTGACTTACAACTGGATATGCCGACTTGGCTTATAACTCACTGGTATAACTGATTATAATATTCTATACATTATGTCCTTTATAAACAGAAGACATCATCTTGTATAAGGAGAGCTTCTGTATGCCCAACAAATCTTCGATGCCGAGGGACCAATCACGCCAATCTTCGTGTACTGAACTTCCCAAGCACGAGCACCTAAAAAGAGTAACCATAACGTGGGTCAGTACATCATCTATGTACTGGCGAGTAGAACCAGCCCACTCGCCTAAACCAACACTAAGTAGTCATCTGAACAAACATTATTACAGTAATTTTTCTATTTGGGTCTAGCATCAGTTTATAGTTCATGTGCACTATTCATTGAAACATGTAAGCATGACATAGCATTGTTTATGTAAAGGCATCAATGAAGCAAACTTGGTGTTACATGTTCTAATAGTGTTTATGTAGAGACATCATTTACGTAGGAATTGAGTTAACATATATCAAACATGTTATAGTGATTCTCTTAGCAAGGCAATACTTTAGCATACTGTATTTAACATGTTGAGCATGTTACAGAATTTCTTATTGGAAAGGCAACATCACAGTATCATTTTATTTAGCATGTTAAGCAGGAAAGTTGAACCAATAAATATATATTGAATATATCACATTTAAGTAATTTCTTACCGATAGCCGACTCCTTGTACTTGCATCAAATACAGGTTGTAACACCCCAGTCCCACAATACTTAGGACTAAGTACGTAAATATGCCAGCTGTATACATACGAAGTATACTCCAATGTATGAAACCCCGTATGTATACATAAGCTGTAAAATACAGTAAAACTATGATAACTAAATCTCATCCACAACAATAAAGAATAATATTATAATCAACTCAAGAATTTGTTATTTATACATGTAATTGGGCTGAGACAAATCCACTACCAACCAATTTAAATGAAAGAAGATATACAAAAAATGATCAAAAAAATGGTAAGACGAACCAAGAGCAATCATCCTCGAAGAATTGGAGAAGATCAAGGCCTTAGCTAGAACACCTACGAAAAGTCATAAAGTACACACCTGGAGAGATAAGCAGGTCCTCAGATGGATGTAACAAGATACATAAAGAATATGCCATATAATCTGTGATATATAATAGAGAGTAAAAGGGGATGCATGCAATAGGGTGCCTACTAATTCAACAGCAAAAATGCAGTTAAGAACAAATCTTCAACGTATGGGCACTCTGGCTCAGGTACAGGAACTCAGGTATGGTCCCATCAGGATACCAGTGACCTCAAAGCATAACATTCCTCGAATGTCAGAGGCCAGCAGGAAATCAGGTATCATGATCCAGGACCGTATCTCCAGTGGAGATAACCGGCAATAATATGAAAGTACATACATGGCCCATATATTAAGGAACTGTTCTCCCCACCCAATGCCTAGTAGAGTCACATTCATGACTCATAGAAACCTCTAGTAACTGCCAAGTTTACTAGCATACAATTCTATTGACAGTTACTCCTAACCGTCGCACGCCTCATACGTATCGGTGGCCGGCCGACTATGCGAGTACGTGTCCTACATGTGACTCACATTACGTGATAAAGTATGTGTCAAGGCCGCATGAGATATACCAATACCTCATCAATAAAGGGGTGGTCACTAGACTAAGTCAATGCAAGAAAAATAAATAAAAACGAGAAAAACGACCGACAAGGTCGCTTGTACCCAAGTGTGACTTGGACGCACAGTTTTATAATATCAACAAATAAGAAATACTAAAAATAACAACTGAAAATAAGAATATATAAATCACAGAGTAAGGTGGCAAGGTATCTTGTCTGGGATTGTGTGCAAAAGGGCGACATCCAATAGCTCGAACCGTCAGAATAGTGAAGCGATGAAAGCCAAATCCCGCGTACGTCCTCAAATGCTGAAATAAACACCATGAACATGTTCGGAATATAAGATATGTCTAGGAAATGCATGTCCAAAAGTTAAATTCTGAAACAGGAGCAAAATCGTAATTTCAGGTAAAAACGATGTCCGCCGTTGGACCCATTTTGCACCGAAATGTGTACCAGAACCTAAGGTCTCTAAAGTCTTCAAACTACTTGTCTACGGGTCCGGTTTGAGGAGACAAAATCAACAGTATGTCCAGTTTTGGATTCCAATGAGCAGTGCACAAATTCGTCCGTTGGAGCGGGTCGCAGGCCCGCCAAATAGGCGTTCCGTTCGACCTTCTCAGAATCGGACCAAACTTGGCATATAGGACCAGAAAAATGATACGGTCCTGATGGCGTAAGTTTTGTCTCAATACGACGAATGTGCACAAAGTAATTGAAAATTTTGCAAGGGGCCGATACGATAAATTTTGACGGATACGCCTCAAATTCGTCGCACACACGCGACCAATTTGGATTCCGTCAAATTCCACATATCCGCGAAGTCGATACGCACCTTTCGATGCTTTCAGTTCATGACTACGTCGCCCAGTTTGGCGGAACGCACGTCGTATCGGAGAATTTTTCTAAAATTTTAATTTTTGAAAACTGTTTTTGGGTAAACTTTGGAATCAGATTTCTATACGTACGGTTGACTAAAATCAATTCTGAAAAAATAAATTTGGAGCCCTTTAGGTTGTCTCGGGTTATGATCAACTAGTCTCAAAAATTTATGCATGAGTTGATCGAAAACGATCCTTGAACCGGGTCACTAAAACTGATTCTAACTTTTTTTTTGAAGCAGTTTTTCGTAGGATTTCAGATCAGTTTTCTGGGTCGATGACACGATTATACCCCAAACTAATTTCTGGTATGTGGAGAGGATCATCTAGGCATGGTGTAGAAATTTACGGAAACTAATTTCGTTGAACGGTTGAAGAGAAAACGTACCGTAAAGTTGCCCCGCTTGTTGCTACTACTACTGCGGCTGCCTTTGTTCCGTGCCTCCCGCGCACGAACTGTCGGCCAGCAGGTGGTTTCTGTGGCGGAGCACACTCGCCTGGGCGGTGCGTCGAGGGGTGAGGGTTCGCCTGGCGCTAAGGTTGGTTAGGGCTTCGGCGCAAGTACTCCTTTTCTCAATCGCCATACATATAGACATATATATACACACGCACACATCGACTTGGTTTGTTGGAGGGTTTTGCCATCGGGCTCAGAAAGACACTGTTCCCGCAAGGGAATAGTGCATGCTTTTTTTTTATCTTTTCTTTATTTATTTCTCTTTCTTATTCTTTTCCTTATTTACTTATATACCTATATTTGAATTAGCTTTAAATAAAATACTTTTTAATTAAAATATTGAATACACTTATAAAATTACTATCACTATTTCTAGCTTTATTACTAAATATTTTTAAACAACATATGAATAAATATAAACATCTATTAATTATTTTGAATACAGTAAGAATACTATATAAATAAACTACTAAATATTTCAAATAAAATCTAAATAATATTTTTTTTAAATCTAGAAGTAATGTGTTTTGTCATATAAACAGTATGTACATATATCCCTTTAGAAAAAAAACATTTTAAAGAATTAATACATTAACCATATACTAAATATATAACCGAATATACTTAAAAATGTATTTTTACCCATATATCAAATTACTTATAAAAACTTTACATTTGAATATGCTTTTAACTCCATATGCTTATTCACCAATTATATACATCAATTATTTATGTAAAAAACATTTAAATCCACAGTAGTCAGTATTATATATATATATATATATATATATATATATATATATATATATATATATATATATATATATATATATTCTCCATATATATATATATATATGGGAAAAAAGAAAGAAGAAGGACAAAAATAAACCTAAAATATTTAGCAGAATTTAGGGGGGTTTACATCCTACCCAACTTATAAAAATTTCGTCCTCGAAAATAAAAATAATCTTAATATATAATAAAATATATAATGACGAGATTTGGTACTTGGGAGGGCAGGTACGTCAGTCGTAACTTCGATTTCGAAAGGGTGCAGTAGATGGTTATCACATGAATCTAAATTGGCATCATACTCTACAAGATAGGGTGTTCTTGGCTGTAAGGCGCTAGCCAACTTATAAAAGTTGGCTAACCACGAAAATTGCAGTTACAAGGCTTCTGAGGAGGATAAATTCTAAAAGGCACAAGTATATTTGGCATTTCTAACCGCATTCTCGGATTCTAAGTGAGCCTAGATGTTGTCATGGTGTTCATGATCAATAACTTATATAAGAAGGTTATTGCAATTAAACATAGTCACTCTAGGGGTCATGCTTTCGTCAAGATGGTAGGACCTCTTACTAAAACGTTTTGGTTCAACTGAATTTTAGACTTCGTCTATCATGGGTTATTAAGAGATGGGATTGAAGAAATTTAAGGGAGAAAGAGTTCATAGGCCAATAGGTGAGGGTTCTCGGTAAGTGCATGAAACTTCTCTATAGAATTTGATTAGGTAAGTGTTTGAAAACTCTAGGTCATAACGACTAATATGTATAGGCTGATGTTTGGTGTTGTGTAGGAGGCATGTGCTTGCTTGCGTGAAAGGTATATGTCATAGGTAGGATATGTCTTGCATGGATCACAGTTATTCAGTTTGTTCGAAGAATAAGTCGATATTGTAGGGTTAAATCAAAATAGGACAAAAATAGGTATCTATAGTTTATTCTAAGGGAGAACGTGTCCTTCTTGTGGTTTAATTGGAATGGAGCACAAGAAGGCGCATTTGTGAGGGACATATATGTCATGCGTGTAGTTTGACTAGTCTAGTTCATGAGGGTGAACTTTGTTGGAAGGAAAAGACTAGTATTGTGCTTCAAATATCACAGTCACGGTAGATGTCATCAAATGATACACATAGGAGTGGACTTTTATGAACCACTATTTATTAGTTCAACTATAGCCAACCCATCCCAATCATATGCTAGTTCAAGAATCCATACGTTCTAAGGGGCTTGGAATCTATATACTTCAAAAATCTTATTCTTGACTTGAACAAAGACACGACTCTAGGTTAGAAAGTATTTTAAGAATCTAAGGTTGTGATCTTTTACCGTGGTTGTCTAACACTCGAGCAAAGGGATATAAAGGGTAATATGAAAATTGTATTGCAATTCCCAACATATGGAAAAACTGTTACGAAAACTATGGAAGGAGCATTAGTGAGCCAAGAGGTGGGGCCTACATGATAGGGGTGAGGGCCTATGTCATCAAGTTTGGTTTTTATGGTCCAAATATGGCTATACAAGGATGGGTTTAACTGGGTCTTAATGGATTCCATGATAGGACATCAGCCTTTTATTGAATAAGTCTTTAGTTTAATTCATATTGGTTGGTCAAGATCCACAAAAATCAATCGAGACCATGTCCATCAGATTAGGGTAACCCAGAATAGGTTCTAACTCGAGTGGTTCGCCTAATTGTCAGTCGAGTTGGTAGAATAGGTTCTATAAGTCATGAAGATGTGCCTTCTGTGACTTTTGTGTTTAAGTAGTACAAGGGGCCTCTATTGAGTGGCACACTAGTGGCAAGTGCATAGAGGGCTTCGAATAGATCACAACCATATATTGGACCCAAAGTTTTGAGTCAAGGTTGGATCTCTAGTTGCAGCCGGAAAGTAAATCGGTGTTATGGTAAGGGTGATCATTAGTCCCTTTTGACCTAAAAGTCGTATCATAAAATATAGTACAAAGGGACATGTTTTAGTGGGACATGATATATCTACATGAAGGTAGACTCATCTAGATCTTGTACGTGCAATTAGTTGGAAGGTAACAGCTGGTTTCGTGCTCCGAATATTAATGTCATAGTCGGTGACACCAAATGATCTAAAATATAGAGTAGAAGTTCACGAGTCACTATTTTATCATCCAAGTGGGAACTAATTTATCTCAATCAATCGATAATTCCATAGTTCCTAAGATGAAGAATGGCCTACAACTATTCACTCCAGAGACTAGGACATGATTTTTAGGAATAATGAGGTTAGGAATATTTGAGTCATGACATCGTACCTTGACCTTTAGTAATAATAAGTCACGATGTGATCGATAACGTGATCTGGTAGTTATGAAACAATTTCGAGGATCGTAACCCAATTTCCAATAATGGTAATGATTGCGTACCATGATACATGAGTCGATAGAATAAAATGGTCCACTCGTCATAGTATACGAGTGTTATCGATGAGGGAAACAAACTCTACGGCACGTCATATGAAGACCTTTGACGACCAAGTCAAAAAATTTATTTGTGTCAAGCCTGCAGGACTATAGTCACAAGGGTTCTAGTGGTATCGAGTGTAGTGCTCATGCATTACTGTTGATAACTGGTAAATCATAATATGACAGGGTATTATGCTATGGATATTGGCCAAGCTAGACAGTGTGATATACTAATGCTAAGTCACGTCTTAAAAATAAAATTACTTAACTAAGATAATATCCTTTGGGACTCTAGTCTCGGGATGGGTGTCTATCATAGTCATAGTGAATGCTTGTCTTTGTTTCTTGTCTATTCTTCTCATTGCTAAACTGTGGACTTAGTCGAGTAAGGGTTGGTTAAGGCATAAGGGTTTCTAGTTAAAAAAAGGATCAAAAAAATAATCAGAGACTACAATAATTGGTTTCTTGAGAAAATATGGTCGCCCTGGGCTGGTGTTTCGACTAAGGGTACGATTCTAATCATTATCAAATTCAAATGACTAGAAGGTCACGATAGTAGTATTAGGGTCGAGGGGAGAACGAGTAACTTAAGACAAGGTTGCAGTCACATGGCTGGCCGATGTTAGCTACCCTTGTGTATACAACTATCATAGCCATAGGAGAATACTCTGTATCTATCTACCAAATTCGAGCGTTCGTCCCTTTCAAATCAGTGAAAGACAACAACAATATAGAGTTCAAAAAAGATATCATCGAATACAATTCTGTGCTTCAAGGGCGAATGTATAATTCAAGTGGAATTGTCAATACAGTCACGGATGAGATCCTAGATACCTTGATATCTCAATCCACGTAGAAGAATCAAATAAAGAGCGAACCAAATGCATCAAGGTTGATCAGACCATAATATAGTGATTCTGATTAGACAATATGTTAGTGGGCGTCCCCAATATACATATGTCCTGAACAATCTTGATAAAGAATAAGCTTGCAAAACTAGGATATAAATAGCAACATTATTTATGATATTGTAAAGTAATAGTACGGGAGATAATGTTGAAAAGCAGTAATAAATAGCTCAAGTTTCACAAGGATCTAAGTCTTGTCCGGTGTTTCTGTTTATACGGTCGTCCTACTGGTTCTTGTATCAGACCTTGGTTGACCAATGGGTATGGGCTACAAAATCTATATATTCTAGGTAAACATCTCTCCTACACTAGCATATATTCATTATCACTCTGTTACACTTTAATACTAGGTTACAAGGTTACGGGTGGTAGGTTGTAGTCATACTACTCAATTTATAAAGTCAACTAATAGAGTAACTGGGGAATATAACATGTATACTCGTATGAGTTATCTTTCTAACCTCTCTATCAAGCACGATGGAAAAAGATAAGTTTAAAGTGGAAGGGAATCAAGCTGAAGGAAATCAAAGTTGTCGGACGATAGTTCGAAATTGGAATCAAAGGAGGAGATCAAGTATATGGACGAGATTCTAGACTTCTAATCCTATATGCAGGCTCACATCGGCATAGTAACATAACCGAAGTGATAAACTCGACCTGCATGGGCCACCACAAAAATATGTAACGCTCCAGTCCCAAAATACTTAGGACTAAGTACGTAAACATGCCAGCTGTATACATACGAAGTATACTCCAATGTATGGAACCCCGTATGTATACATAAGCTGTAAAATACAGTAAAACCATGATAACTAAATCTCATCCACAATAATAAAGAATAATATTATAATCAACTCAAGAATTTGTCATTTATACAAGTAGTTGGGCGGAGAAAAATCCACTACCAACCAATTTAAATGAAAGAAGATAAACAAAAAATGATCAAAAAATGGCAAGACGAACCAAGAGCAATCATCCTCAAAGGATTGGAGAAGATCACGGCCTTGGCTAGAAGACCTACGAAAAGTCACAAAGCACACACCAGGAGAGATAACCAGGTCCTCAGAGGGATGTAACAAGATACATAAAGAACATGCCATATAATCTGTGATATATAATAAAGAGTAAAAGGGGATGCATGCAATAGGTTGCCTACCAATTCTACAGTGAAAATACAGTTAATAACAAACCTTCAACGCATGGGCACTCTAGCTCAGGTGCAGGAACTCAGGTATGGTCCCATCAGGATACCAGGGACCTCAAAGCATAATATTCCTCGAATGTCAGAGGCCAGCAGGAAATCAGGTATCAGGATCCAGGATCGTATCTCCAGTGGAGATAACCGACAATGATAGAAAAGTGCATACGTGGTCCATACGTTAAGGAACTGTTCTTCCCACCCAATGCCTAGTAGAGTCACATCCATGACTCATAGAAACCTCTATTAACTGCCAAGTTTACTAGCATGCAATTCTATTGGAAGTTACTCCTAACCGTCGCATGCCTCATACGTATCGGTGGTCGACCGACTATGCGAGTACGTGTCCTACATATGACTTACGTCACGTGATAAAGTATGTTTTAAGGCCGCATGAGATATACCAATACCTCATCAACAAAGGGGTGGTCACTAGACTAAGTCAATGCAAGAAAAATAAATAAAAGCGAGAAAAACGACCAACAAGGTCGCTTGTACCCAAGTGTGACTTGGACGCACAGTTTTATAATATCAACAAATAAGAAATACTAAAAATAATGACTGAAAATAATAATATATAAATCACAGAGTAAGGTGGCGAGGTATCTTGCCTGGGGTTGTGTGCAAAAGGGCGACGTCCACTAGCTCGAACCGTCAGAATAGTGAAACGATGAAAACCAAATCCGCATACATCCTCGGATGCTGAAATAAACACCACAAATGTGTTCAGAATATAAGATATGTCTAGAAAAAGCCTGTTCAAAAGGCAAATTCTGAAACAGGGGCAAAATCATAATTTTGGGTCAAAACGATATCCGCCGTTGGACCCGTTTTGTACCGAAATGTGCGCCAGAACCTACGGTCTCTAAAGTCGTCAAACTACATGTCTATGGGTCCGGTTTGAGGAGACGAAACCAACCGTATGTCCAGTTTTGGATTTCGATGAGCAGTGCACAAATTTGCCCGTGGGAGCGGGTCGTGGGCCCGCCAAATAGGCGTTCCGTTCGACCTTCTCAGAATCGGACCAAACTTGGCATACAGGACCAGAAAAATGATACGGTCATGATGGCGCAAGTTTCGTCTCAATACGATGAAATTGTACAAAGTAATTGAAGATTTTACAAAGGGGCCGATACGGTAAATTTCGACGGATATGCCTCAAATTCGTCGTGCACACGCGACCAATTTGGATTCTGTCAAAGCCTACACGTCCGCGAAGTCGATACGCACCTTTCGATGCTTTCGATTCGCGACCATGTTGCCCGGTTTGGCGGAAAGCACGTCGTATCGGAGAATTTTTCTAAAATTTTAATTTTTGAAAACTGTTTTTGGGTAAACTTTGGAATGAGATTTCTCTACGTACGGTTGACGAAAATCAATTCTGAAAAAAAGGATTTGGAGCGCTTTAGGTTGTCTCGGGTTATGATCAACCAGTCTCAAAATTTTATGCACGAGTTGATTGAAAACGATCCTTGAACAGGGTCACTAAAACTGATTCTAACTTTTTTTTTGAAGTAGTTTTTCGTGGGATTTCGGATCGATTTTTTGGGTCGATGACATGACTATACCCCAAACTAGTTTCTGGTATGTAGAGAGGGTCATCTAGGCTCCTTGTAGAAATTTACAAAAACTAATTTCGTTGAATGGTTGAGGAGGAAACATACCGCAAAGTTGTCCCGCTTGTTGCTACTACTGCTGCAGCTGCCTTTGTTCCGTGCCTCCCGCGTGCGAACTGTCGGCCGGTAGGTGGTTGCTGCGGCGGAGCACAGTCGCCTGGGCGGCGCATCGAGGGGTGAGGGTTCGTCTGGCGCTAGGGTTGGTTAGGGCTTCGGCGCAAGTACTTTTCTCAATCGCCATATATATAGACATATATATACACGCGCACACATCGACTTGGTTTGTTGGGGGGTTTTGCCATCAGGCTCAGAAAGACATTGTTCCCGCAAGAGAACTGTGCATGCTTTTTTTAATCTTTTCTTTATTTATTTCTCTTTCTTATTCTTTTTCTTATTTACTTATATCTCTATATTTGAATTAGCATTAAATAAAATACTTTTCAATTAAAATATTGAATACACTTATAAAATTACTATCACTATTTCTAGCTTTATTACTAAATATTTTTAAACAACATCTGAATAAATATAAACATCTATTAATTATTTTGAATACAGTAAGAATACTATACAAATAAACTACTAAATATTTCAAATAAAATCTAAATAATAAAATTTTTTTAAATCTAGAAGTAATGCTTTTTATCATATAAACAGTATGTACATATATCCCTTTAGAAAAAAAAAACTTTTTAAAGAATTAATACATGAACCATATACTAAATATATAACCGAATATACTTAAAAAATGTATTGTTACCCATGTATCAAATTACTTATAAAAACTTTACATTTGAATATGCTTTTAACTCCATATGCTTATTCATCAATTATATACATCAATTATTTATGTAAAAAAATTTAAATCCACAGTAGTCAGTATTATATATATATATATATATATATATATATATATATATATATATATATATATATATATATATATATTTTATATATATATATATATATGGAGAAAGAAAGAAGAAGGACAAAAATAAACCCAAAATATTTAGCAGAATTTAGGGGGGTTTACACAGGTTAGGTGATATACTTACTCTGCCTGTACAAAACATTCATTAGCGTGCATCCTAACTACATGGCCACTGGTGTTGTTAAACCATACACTCTTTTTGCCATATAGGACTTCAACGATAATACGATGACATCATAGTAGGTAGCAATCCTCTATGATACCGTGCCTTACCCGTGCTCCCAAAGCACGTCAATGTTTCTCCTAGGCCGAATCGGTCCCCCTAAGGTCCCGGGTACCGTTCGAGGAAACTAATATCAAACCTTGTGCACAAGTTGTCAATAACCTTGCGAATGCGTGTCCGACTCGATTGTGAACATAATTGTATAGTAAAAATATTAAAGAAAGTAAAGGCAACAGAGTATCATTATTCATCTCTGTCACGACCCGTACCCAGTGTAAGGGCACGAGAAGTGGGTACGTCCAGCCTACGCCAAAGTATCGACGGTAGAACGCTGTCCTAGGTCACAACTTCTAGGAATAACCATACATGTACAGTGGTATACACTCCAAAAGGAGAACAATATAAAGGTACAATTCAATCACAGCATCTAAGGTGGAATAAAGAGAATAGATGTAGAGATAAGATAAAAGAGTAATCTCCAACCAGCTGCAAATAAGAGTAATATCTGAATATACAAACATCAATAATATCCAAAAACTGAAAGTACATGAAATAAGACAACTAATGGGAAGCTAGTCTAGAGATCTAATCTAGTGAATAGGCAAGTCCTCAACAACTGTAGGATCCTCCTGAGGGTCCAAGTCGCCGGTGTCGTCTAAGCCTGTGCCATAATATGTAGGACAGAACTCCTCCTCATCACCTGTAATATTTTTAACAGTCCAATCAGGACGGGAACGAGCACAATATATCTCACGTAGTTCATATCTTGATAGAAAATATAAAGCATGTGATAGGTTAAGATACATGAAATGCTGTAAGAAATAAGCATGAAAGAAAGAGAGAAAACTGATAAACAAGTCTATCTATATATAATAATAGAGAACTGTAAGTGACTATGTGATTTAGAGTACAAGATAGACATGTGAACGGCTTGATTTGTACATGATTACACTAAAAAGTTTGTACATGATTACACTACTTGGGAATTGTTCACATGACTATTTCTGCTCCCCCATGCCCCAATCAATACATAAAGATCTAGACAGGTTATGTTATTGTACATGATAGTTTATACATGAAGCTCATGAGATCATGAGAGTACATGAGAGCGTATGAGTATGAATAATACGAGTCCATAAAATACACGATGTTCATGAAAAGCACACGACATGATGTATTCGATGCATCCGAGAGAGATAACATCTCATGTAAAGATCCATATAGTACTAATCTGTGATAATGTCGTGTCAGCATCAAGTAAATTAAACTATGACAGGAATATAATTCCTAACAAGTATAAAACGGTCAGAGAATGTACTCGTCTGATATCCTGGCTGTTTGATGAGAATATGAGTCTGAACTGGAGTATCTGAGTCCTATTTAAAACAACGCAGGTCATAAAATGTCTAACATGAAATAAGAATAGCCTACAATGCATTCTAAATGATTCTAGGTGCTTCTAGGTCAAAGTCAATCCTTGGTCAACTCTGGTCAAACCTGGTCAACTCTGGTCAAACCTGGTCAACCATAAGTCAACTAGTCCATCTACCAATTTTAAGGTCGAACACAAATAATCTAGTCATTCTAAGCTCATTTGAGTCGATTTGGATCAAGTTTGACTTAAAGTTGACTTTTGTCAACTTGGTCGACCTGATGGTCAACTCGGCCAATTTAGGCTCATAGGCTCAACCTAAACTGATTCATAAACCTAGACTACATCCTTTAGTAACAATAACATATATATATACACGTTTACATTCAAATATTTATAATAGGATATACATATATATAAGTGTATAAAAAAAATATATAATACAATGAAGAAGAGGCTTGTGTGTGTGTACTGTGTTGAAGGGAACCATCCATCTCAGTAGAACTGAGATTCTATTCAGTCAAACAAATTCAGAATTAAAAGAAAGGATTCACCCATATATATATATATATATATATATATATAGTCATGCACACATATATGTATATAGACATGGAGAGAGAGAGAGTGTGTGTGTGTGTGATTGAAGGGTGTGAGGTAAATCTCAGTTAACTGCTAACAAATAACATTCAACCCAAATCTAGATTAAACCCAAACCAATTTGTGAAAATTTAGTTTTTAAAAATTTATAAATAAGAAATCCTATATCAGTTATTTAGTTTTGAAAAAAAAACCATACAACCCAAGTCGAATATTCCCAATGATCCCATACATGTAAACATGACCTCTGACATAAACTCATGTTTAAACATTATCAAAATATCGTTCAAAATTCAAGAAATGGACAGGATTCAAATGAACCCAAAATTAGTTAAATAAAATTTAAAAAACCATGTATCAGCCCTTATCAATGCACAGTATCAAAATGGTCAAAAATCTAATTTATAACCCAAACATGCATTTTAATAAGAACCCAGCTATGAAACTCATCTCTCAGACATGCATACATGTTAATCATTAACAATTAATCATAATTTTCAAATAATTTAGTTTAAAAAACTCTAAAAATACCATTTTCAGATTCAGTTTTTCTTTCAAGTATCGGGAACCCACCATTCATGCAAATTTGAACTCAAATATACATGGAAAACCTAATTCTATTGCAAACAGAGGTGATGTACTAAGTACTCATGTCAGGGGGGTTCATCTCGTATCCACAAAACTTGACACGAGGTGTCCAAATGCAAATTAATATACACAACAGAGCTGCCCAGGCACTGCCTCGTACGGGCGTGTTAGTGGCTCGTGGACACGACATAGAGTTCGAGAAGAGTCGAGCTCATGCTCAGTCCTAGAGGGGGTCTAGGACTAGTAACGTGTCACCCTGTACAGTACCCACACGTGTCGTGTCGAGTGCTTCGAATGCGTATCAGACACGATTTCTCGCGCGCGTGCAGTGTCACCCAAATCCGTGTGCGTGAGATTTCTCGAGATCAGCTCGATAAAATCTCATAAAACTTGATCAGCCCTGTGTCAGTGATTTGCCCTACGTGTCCACCAATTTTGGGGTCACGACGTGTCCTATCATATCCGCTACAGTGTCCGAGTAGCAGGACACGCGCGCGGCTCGTGTGCGAGCGGGTTCATGCCTAATTTGGACACTGATACAACATGAATTTTCCCTTAGAGTGACACAAATCCATAAGTCATGCATAGATCTACAAATCCATTCAATTAGATTTTAAAATTTTGAATAAAAATTCCTTTGGGACATTTCATCGAACACATTCACAAAGACACTGATACGTGTCCGATACGGACACCAAACCACTGTCAAATCCTACAAAACCTATCCTACAGCTAGGGGACACCTAGATGGATGCATCTACGGGAAATATTCATAAAATTAAAGGGTTTTGGAGAGATTACCTATTGAGATGAATTTCCTATAAAAAGCTCCAAATGTGAAGATCCTCCTTGCGGCTCCAAAACTCTGATGCACTTCAATTCTGAATTTTTTCACCATCAATAATTCATATACAAAGATCAGAACCAAATGCAAGAGATTAGGGTTTAAAAGGAGAAGAATTGAGAAAAATAGGAAGAATACTTACCTAGGGTTTTTCCAAGAGAAGAAGGAAATGGAAAAGAGAATGAATTCTCAATATGAGATATTAAATTGGCTCCCTAGACCTAAACTGGCCGGCCACAACATGGGTGGGCTAGAGTTTCATGATAGTTGGGCTTGGGCTTCTACCTATGATTAAAAATGAATCATTAATTAAAAAGGGTTCTAACTAGCCTCTAGTCAAACATGCTAACTAGCTTCTAATCTGAACTAACTAGAATAGGATTCATTAATACTAACTAACCATGCTAACTAAGTCACTAAGTCATGGTGAGACACTAGGCTAGGTTGCACCAAGGCTATACTATTACAGTCCAAAAATCACAACACCAATAATATAATATATAAAAATAATCAAAAGAATTTACAATTACCAAAATATCATCAATTTGCATCATCTGGAATCAAATCGAAGAAGGACTAAATCGTTTTAGTCACGATTAAGTCAAAATAATGATCGATTCAAAATCAATTAGGCACGATAAATTAGTTACAAGAAAAGCCAGAAATTTCCTAAGCACAATTAATTATAGAATTGAAGTGATCAAAACGATAATTTGGAAATAACCCAATTGGCATGATCCAGAATCAAATACAATCAGATTCGAGGATAAAATTGAAAATTAAATGGTTTAGGCACGATTGGATTAAAATCAAATAATTCGAAAGTAAAAGTACCCGATGCAAAATCAGGTTGATCAAAATTCTGAGGCACAATTAGAGGTTAAGTTATGACCAAATCAAAAGTAACATCCTCAAGGCACGATCTACAATAGAATGAAAATCTACTCACGATCGAAAATCGTATAGGCACGATTTAAGATTCGTTTGTCTAGGTATGATCAGAATTCAAAATTTAGTTACGATAATAAAGATAATCAAAACAATATAATTGGGACAAGATAGAAATAAAATCTAAAAATGTTTCCATAGATGAAAATTATAAAAATAAAGAAGTCGAAAGGTGATTCAAAATGGAATATGTAGAAAGAAAATTATCTCATTAACACCTTATAGACTGATCTTCTAACCTTGCTAAGTAAACTCTGCATCTAAGGTAACGACCCAGGCATGATAACTAGTTCTATCTGGAAATTAAGGAACGTGCCCAATTCGATCAAATCAACTTCTATCAAGGCGTTCTATATAATTTGCCAATTTCTCCACCATTTATCAGACTTCAAATTCCACTCCTCCCATTTCTGACTCCCTCAAAGTTATAATCTTACTTGTCGAAAAATCTGTGCTAAGTCAATCCATGATATGCATATCTATAATCTCAATCATCGAAAGCTAGTGACTAACTCACTAATCACAGTTTAATATCTCTTATAGCAATCTTAAAATATCGCTTTATCTCAAACATGTATAAAGTATTTCTTACTGTCGCATGAATCTGATCCTACTTTGAATCCCCAACATTTGTTAATCCTCCAATAAATTTCAACTCAATGACCTTTCCTTTCTTTCATTACTATCCATCTATTCCAGAGTTGTATGCTAATATCTGATCTTAATTTTTTTCATTATTACTCTGTCAAATATTCCCTTCTGGAACCCATTAATTCTTTTATGGTCATATCCATCTCTTCGCAAGAATTAATTCCTTTGAGTGTCCATTCACTCGATCCTCATATTCTCAAGTTCTTTTATTTTCTAATTTATAATTCCAAACTTACTTCTCTGTGGAATATCTTGACGTCATCTGATTACTTACGGATTCCTCTATCATTCGATATAATTTCATTTTTAGCTTTAATCATAAAAATCAAAATATCATACTCCGATATCACTACTAACAGTTCTATCATCTTCCTCATAGACAAGCAATAAACTCAGAAGCCTTCCAAAACTCGTTACCAAACCTTCTTGCCCATGGTCTTACTCTACTACCTTCATGCCCTTACATGTCTAACTATGGTTCCCAGGATGTCCTTACCAGAAATGAGTTAATAGGGCTAGTAAGTAACTATCTATGCTCTCCTATAAAGACATGCCCATAGTCATATATATATATATATATATATATATATTTATATATATATATATATATATATATATATATATATATATATATATAGATTGCACATGCAGGCTCAGTTAAATCATATATATATAATAAATATATATATATATTTTATATATATATATATATATGTATATATATGATTTAACTGAGCCTATAAAAATATATATATTTTATATATATATATATATATATATATATATATATATATATATATATATATATATATATATATATATATATATATATAAAATATATATATATATATATATATATATATATATATATATATATATATATATATATATATAAATATATATAAAATATATATATATATATATATATTTTTTTTTTATATAATATATATATAAAATATATATATATAAAAAATATATATATTTATATATATATAAAATATATATATATATATATATATATATATATATATATATATATATATATATATATATATATATATATATATATATATATATATATATATATTTTCATGTAGGCTCAGTTAAATCATATATATATATATATATATATATATATATATATATATATATATATATATATATATATAGCTATTTGTAAAGTATTATATAGCTATCAAAGATATGTAATTTTCAACACACCTGAGTTTGAGTCACGAAGAGATTCGACAAACGATATTTGAAATGATCCAAATGAACTTTAGGGAAATCGAGTAGAAATTCTAGAAGAATCCTTTATTCCTATTGGATATGGTGTTAGAAATAATCCCTGAGAGTTGTTAGGAATAGAATATCTAAGTTAGGACAAAATCAAACATATCAAAGATATGTCTCCTCAAGGATGATAAGAGGTCAGACAACGTAAATTTAGGGCATTATAAGCCCCCTGAATTTCAGGATTTATTTTGAATTTTCTAAATAAATTATTTTCAATAAATATCTTATTATTTAATTTTTTTTATCATTAATGTTCCTTCCCGTGACTTTGACTTCTAGAGTGTAAGGGATGCCAATCTTTGTAAACTCTCTTTACGATTTTTGAAGTAGACAAGATTATCTTCATTTTGATAGATCATGTCCCACTTAAACTTGTTCCCTTGTGCTCTTTTTGTATCGCGCAACTTCGGGTCAACTTAGACCAATTAATCGTTTAATAATTATTCCTACTTTTATCTTTGATCATCGTATGCACGTTACCTTGACTTTTAATTTAGGAGCACCAGACCAGTCATTTTCTCAGAACCAACTCCTCATGAATGATTTACTCGAGACGCTCAACACCCATGACCTTCATGTCCCATTCAGACACTCCATTTTGTGCTTCATTTCCTTCGCACAACTTTCGGGTCAATTTAGGCCAATTAATTATCTACCGTAAAACCTGATTTAATTTCCATTTAAATTTTAGGACCCGACATCGGTCCAACCTAGTCGACCGAAAGTATGGACATGGCCCACATGAAGCCTACCCATATGATACTTGTGTCCCATTTATTTGAGTCCCCATATGTTACTTATTTGCCCATGATCATAAATACATATTTAAATTTAAAAATTGCACCATGTCCGATTTTGACCTGATCCGGCTCGACCGAACCCAAACCCAAGCTCCCTGTTGTCCTCTCATGACTACCAAACACCCCACATAATTTTCCTATTTTGAAAATATATATATATAGATATATATATATATATATATATATATTTATATATATATATATATATATATATATATATATATAACTCTCTCTCTCTCTCCTTACAACACTCCCACACCACACCCCCTCACACCCCATCCCCATGCCAGCACAACCCCCCTCTCTCTAAACCGACCTTTCTCTTTTTTTTCAAATATCTCACTCTCTCTCTCTCTATTCTCACACTCTTTCTATATATATTAATATATATACACACACACAAACATAATTAACTCTCTCTCCCTCTCACTATACCAGCGCCCCATCCCCCCCATGTCGGCCGAGCACCACTGCAGCCACCACCTCCATCTTCTTTTCCTCCTCTTCTTCATCACCACATCTTCACCACCCTCACCACATCTTCACCACCCTCACCAACACCATCTTCACCACCATCACTGCAAAGCACCACCACCATTAACCATCTCCACCACCACCATTAACCATCTCCACCACCACCGCACAGCCTAGCCACCCCCGCCGTACCCCCGCCTGGCCTTCCTGCATCGTGTACGTGCGCTGTACAGCAGCTCAGCATAGCAGCAGCAGCAGCGTATGGCAACGACAGCCGCAGCCGCGCTACTGCCTTCGTCGTGCGCCACCACGTGGTCGGCCCGCCCCCACGAGCTCCCCACGCCTTTGGCGAGCCTGGGAGACCAACCTGGAAGAGTCTCCAGCCTCCCCGACGTGTGAAACACATGATTCCTACGTTTGGCACGAGATTCCGTCGGTGCGCACGAGTTTGGTACTCAACATTCGTATCTCGTCTCAGCGACTTCGCGTACGTTTTTCGAGAGATTCGACCGTTGGATCGGCGAACTCTTTGCTCCGTCCAATCTCGGTATATCCATCTTCACTCTCCTCAAGTTTCGTCCGTTAATTACGTCGTTTGATACATCAAAACTGGCCACCAAGTTGACACTTTAAATTGTATAAATTTTGGACAGTTTTGTGAAGCCGACTTCGTCAGCTCATAACTCCGCCGTCGCAGCTCCGGTTGGCGCACTACCAGTTCCTGTTCCCAGCTGGTATAACCCTCTTACTACCCCTTAAGTGTCGTTTCATTGTGAGCACGTTTGGTTGGTCGAATTCGACGCCAAAGTTGGTCGTCCAAATTCTTAATTTTGTACTTGTTAAATTCAATTTTTGAACCCGGGACTCCGGATTCAATTTCTGACACTACCAGTAGATCGTGGCGTCATTCTGGCACGTTTTCATATAAATTTTGTTTGATTTGGAGAACGTGGATCCTGGTACGTATTTCGGTGCAAAGCGGGTCCCACATTCCGAGTCAACGAGTTACTTTGAGATCGGCTCATCGGAGTCCAATTCCGGATATACCATTGATTTCGTATCGCCATTCTGGACTCGTTGAAATATAATTTGCTAATTTTTGAAGACATTTGCTCCGATACGTAATTCGGTGCAAACTGGATTCCAAATGTTCGCGTCAACGGACCACTTTGAGATCGGCTCATCGAAATCCTATTTTGAATATACCGTTGGGTTCGTTTCATCATTCTGGATTCGTGGACATATAATTTGCTTGGTTTTTTAGACTTCTATCCCGACACATTTTTCAGTGCAAAGTGTGTCCAACGGCGGACATCATTTTGACCCAAAATTACCGTTTTGCCCCTGTATCTAAATTGGACTTATGGGTAGGCTATCTTAGCTAATTTGATCGTTCTGGACACGTTGGTAATATTTATTTTATCATCCGACGACATCTGTAGATTTTTCTTATGTATCATCCTTAATTTGTAATTAATTATTTTTCAGAAATTGTTACTTTCTGTTTTTGAATTTCTATATATATTTTAATTGCTGTATAAATCTGGAAAAATTATATTTAAATACTATGTTAATTTAGCTAAGTTATTATAATTTTTCCATTATTTAATAAGTACTTTTGGTATTTTATAAAAATAGGAAAACAGAACTCATTA
Source organism: Iris pallida (assembly GCA_029216955.1). NCBI lineage: Eukaryota > Viridiplantae > Streptophyta > Magnoliopsida > Asparagales > Iridaceae > Iris > Iris pallida. The sequence goes on from JANAVB010034417.1 coordinate 77,348,808, forward strand.
TCAGGATACATGTGTTTGCTGATTTTTAATAAATATCTATGAGGGTTTATAAATTCCAAAAAAATTATTATAAATTTCTATAATTAACAAGGATCATTCTTGTAGTTTATTTTATGTAAAATTAAGCTTTTTGTCTATCTCAAAAATTATTAGAACTCGGTGTACAGTCTGATTTATTTATTGAGTAGTTACGGCTTACAAAGTTTTGTGTTGATTTGAGTTATTGTAGTATTGGACCTCACCCTACACTAGTGTAAAGGCCGTAGAAAATTAGTTTAGATATAGTGTCACCCCACATTGGACTTTTATGCTAGGTTCCCACTTTGCTAGTGTCCAGTTAGGAGTCGTGTCTCACCACTAGTGTAATCTTAATCATAACTTAGATGCTGAGTTTGTATATCATTATTGACAGGACACCGGACATCTATATCTTCGTACTAGTATTCTTGCTTTACTCGAGGCAAGTACCCCTACAAGCTTATTTACTGCGTATAACAATAAACTGCGATTAAATCATGTTAAAGTACTGCTTTCTAGATAATTGCAAGTCATATCTTCACATGCTTCTTACTAGTTCTCAGTACATGTTTCACCATGCTTTATACTGCTCTGAGTATCCACCATGATTTATACTGCTCTCAGTACCTACCATGCTTATACTGCTCTGAGTATCCACCATGCTTTATACTGCTCTCGTATCACTCACATGTTACATTATTTTCAGTCCCTACCATGCTTAGGACAGTTTTCATATCTCTCACATGTTTAACAACGGGTTAAGGAAAAACTGTTAGTAGAGTACGTGATCATGCCCCCATTCTCCGTATATATTTACCGCGTACGGTAACATTCTATATGTAACTTTGTCGTAGGTTCTGATCCCGCATTTGTGTATGGATATACACCGATGCCGTTCGTGCACGTATGTACATGCCAAAAAACTTGATATGTACCACTGTACATCCTATTTACCTATTGACCGATCACGTACATGCTACAGTTTTAAACTTTAAAAAGAATATTTTATTGCCATGATAAATTGTATCTAAAACTGGATAAATCAAGACATGCCATGATTACTTTATTTCATCTTTTTCTATCACATGATCAGTATTATATGTTTGTAGAATCAGTACTTGCTTCCGTCCTGATAGGATAGCGTTGTAGGTTCACTTTTCAAGGAGGAAATGCTATGTGATACATATTATGGCACTGATTTTGAGGACCTGGCCTTATGTAGCACCCAGTTTCCCAAATGAGGATAATTTTGAAATTTTATGTTTATAATTATTTTAATAATGATATTTAATTCATGATATGATTGTTAGTGATTTTAAATCATTTTAAAATTATTTAAATCAATGACTTGTAGTTTTGACGTTTTGCTAGTGAAATCCTAGAGACTGTTTGACCTAGAGCCTAACCATGTGATTATGATATTTTAATATTATTTTTGGCCTAAGGATATTTTTTGCATTTGACCTCCTTGAATTATTTTGATATTATTTTATTATTTATGATATTGTTTTGGGGTTATTTGAGTCGGGTTAGAATTTCAACTCAATCCGACTTGAAACAGGGACCCGGGGGTAGTTTGACTCTAGTGGGACCCACACACTAGTTAGGCATGGCCCACATGATATTAATTTTAGTCTATATGATAGAAATATTTTAGTTAGAGGTTAGACTAATTATTATGGATAAGGTTAGTGTGATTAGAGACTTTAGAATAACTAATTTAGCCCCAACAAATTAGCCCTTTCCTAATACTCATAGAATAGGTAGTGGGGGCATTTTGGACCTTACCATAATAGGACAAATAGCCTCATATGGCCAGCCACTTTGGGAGAGGATAGGCTCAAGTTTATTTCATTATTCTCATCCACACTCTCTCTCTTGTTCTTCCCTAAATTCCTAGAGAGCAATCCCTAGCAATTTCTCCACCAAATCCTTCCATTTCACCACCAAATCTTCTTCTTTCCTTCTCCATTCTAGCCAAGGAGGAAGCTACCCAAGTTGGGAGGATTCGGAGCTCGTTCGTGTCCTTTTGGAATCTCTACGTGTCGGTGTCGCTCCGGGAAGGCTTTTCTTCGATTCGATCTACCGGGAGGTATAAATCCCTTTTCCTTTTTATTTTCTCATGCATATAGGTCTATTTTGAACCCATAGGAATGACCCCCATGGTTGTATCTCCATTTGTGTCCATTTCGTGTCCATTTGGAGGTCATAGGAGTGTCCTTTGTGTTGTGGTTGTGTCCATGTGGAAAAATCCCAAATTTGGACACACTATGTGTTGTTGTTATGTATGAATGAATTATTACATGTTTAATCTCATATTTTTGTATTGGAGATGTGTTCTATAGTGTCTCATATATATATATATATTAGTGTAGAGAGTGAGTTCTTGATATATTATGTTCTATACTTGTGTTCTTTTGTCTCAAACTACCAAAATCCGTCATAATTTTTATCCACGTTTTTAATTTCATCCCTAACTTAGAAATGTCATAACTTCTAGCTCAAAGCTCGGTTTAATCTTCCGTTTTTTTAAAAGAAGCGTATTGAAGTTAGCTTTCCAATAACATGTATTAATAGGCCTAATTCTTTCTATAACTTTCTGGAGAATTATTTGAGTGTCAGCTGTACGAAAGACAAACGCATTCTCGGTATTTTCGCGATTCCGGGTGTTTCCAGAAACGAAAACGCGATCCGTTTGAAGTTTCGGAAAGCTAACACATAGATCTATAACATACTTTAATCTTAGATTTTAGTTTATGTTGAGATGGTACAATATTGATTATTAGTAGGAGTTACTATTCGGCATATGCATTTTGTGCACCCTTGTATGTAATATAATGTTCTATTCGATTTTAACCCATGTTAATGTATATACATTATATAATTAAATAGAGAATGCAAGCATGAGTAAATGGTTAAATAAATGATGTATGAGGTATAAGTATCCTATCTAATATAAGCATGTATAAGTATGGCTTGTAATGAATATGTAGGTTCCATAGTATGTAATGTATGGTGCATATAGTAGTGCAAGAGAATAAATGAATGATGAATGAATGCAAGCATGAATGTAATGTAATAATAGATGTAATGTATGCAATATACAAGTTAATGAGATGTAATGTTCTATGTTAACACAAATCCTATATTACCTCATGTACCCCCTTACACTATGTTGACACTATCACACTTGACACTTTGTTCACTTATACTTTGACTTTGATATGTATACACTATGTATGCCCATTTAACCCTCACTTGCCCCTTTGCCATGTTCACATACACACACATAGCCTCTTAAATAAGTATTTATGAATATAGTTAACTTAGCTATGTATGTATATTATATATATGTTAACATATTGTGTTATAATATATAAGTTTATATAACCATTTGAAATGCCATGATTATAGACCTAATGTTGAATACCAATATATACATGTGTATATATGTGTAGACATATATAGCTTAAAGTAATAGATTACCTAGTGTATATCCAATGTGAATTCTTGCCTATTTGAGTATTGAATAATTGCATGCTATATAGAGTTGGGTGTATGTTGGCTTGTATAGCCTTGTATTGATGTGTGCTTGCTAGGATAGTCTTGGTTAGGCCTAGTAAGACTTGCTGGATTAGGACACGACCTAGTTTGACCTAGTTTGACTAGTACAGTTGACCAGAGTTGACCAAGGGTTGACTTTGGCCTACTTTGACCTAGATTCATGTAGAATGCATTGTAGTGCTTTATATTACCCTTCTGGACATGTTGTGACTTGTGCTGTTCTAATTAGGAGCCAGACACCTCTCCTCGGACAGTATCTTTATCTTGGACATTCAGATATCAGGCGAGTACATGAATGCATTGTAGTGCTTTATATTACCCTTCTGGACATGTTGTGACTTGTGCTGTTCTAATTAGGAGCCAAACACCTCTCCTCGGACAGTATCTTTATCTTGGACATTCAGATATCAGGCGAGTACATTCTCTGATCATTTCATATCCTGTTTAGAATTATTTTCCTGCTTTAAATTACTTTACTTGATACTGTCACGTTGGCCACACGAATTGGTACTATATGGATCTTTTTATGAGATGTTATTCCCCTCGGGAGCATCGGATACTGCATGTTTTGTGCGTTTCACGAATCATCACGTATCTCTATGCTTCCTTTGATTCACGAATCGCTTGTGACACATGTACTCTCATGTTCACAGAGCCATCATGAATCACCTTCACGTATCACTCATTTTATGAGTCATGTGAAGTTTTACGAATCTTAACATAACTTGAACAGATCTTTGTTTATTGATTGGGGATGGGGGAGTAGAAATAGACATGTGAATATTATCCCAGTAGCTGTAGTCATGAATCACTCTCTTAGCTGTAGTCATGAATCTCCTATGCCATTTACATGTTTATATTTTACTCGGACTCACTAGTCACTATTAGCTCTCTATGTATAGTAGATATTTCTATTACAGTTCTCTCTCTGTTTATATACTATTTTTCTTCAGTTCATGTATCTTACTTTACTGCATGATTATATTTTCTAACCTGCTATGATCTGTTGAGATGTACTGTACTCGCTTCTGTCCTGACTGGACCTGTTGATAAATTTTACAGATAGCCTGGAGGTTGCCTGCTAGCCTAGAGGAGACGGTAGAGGTTGCCTAGATAGCTAGGGTTTTTGGCTTATAGTTTATTTTCAGTCATCTTGAGTTGTATTTATGGATTACTGTATTTGGGTTTTGAGATGTATCCTGAGTTTGTATCTTAGACACTAGACTTCTATCTGTTGTATCTCTTTTCGATTTTATATTTTATCTATCTTCCTTTATGCTCTACCTTAGATGTGATTGAATTTACATTCTGCTATGTCACCCCCATTCGGAGAGTATAAACTGTTTATTCTTATACTGTTAGATGCATTGAGACCTAGGACAGCGTTCTACCACCGACACTGCGGCGTAGGCTGGGCGTTGTTACGTTCTCGTACCCTAACTCTAGGGTGCGGGTCGTGACACGTTTTTAGTGGTGGCCCATGCAGGTCGAGATTTACATTAGTGCAATTTTGTAGTAGCGCAACGACTTAGTTGTACTACTACGAGCCTGCTATAGGATATATAAATTAAGATGTTAGAATGAGAGGATACTCAATCACTGTTAGGATTCCTTGAGAGATTCCTGGGATGACCCTTGAGAATCTCATTTTGAATTCCGATTTAAACTCCTTTTCCTTGTTTTGATTTACCTTTTTCCTTGATTTGAATTTGATTTTGTGGATTCATTGTAGAACTTTGAATCCTGGTATTAGTTGATGATTTTGATAAAATTTTGTAGTTGTTGATTTAATTTTGTATTTAGATTAATATTTTCAAATCCAAGGTACTCAATCACACTTAGGATTCTTTGAGAGATTTTTGGGACGACCACTGAGAAACTCATTTTGAACTTCAATTGGAATTCCTTTTCCTCTTGTTTGGATTCACCCTCATTCTTTGCTATTGAATTTAATCTTGATGGGTTCCTCTCGTTTGAACCGATAAGAAGGAACATATCTTCATTATTCTTTCTCGCCATTATTCCCTTGCATTCTTATTTACCTCTTATCTTAAACTCTGTCTCATTACATTAATTACCCATATCTTGTCGTCCCTACCAGATGTACTTCGAAACCCTTGAATCTTTGTTTCTTTTGCATGGGGAAGGCTAAGGAAGTGACGTAAATTATGTAGCTCAGAGAAGACGTAACTGGTTATCAGATGACTAACTCGATCTTCATTATTTTTGTGCATTAATTACCACCTCTTGAACTTCCACTTTCTAATTGAGATCCTTGACGTTCCTTATCGTGACTTTGATATTCGGAATGTAATACTAGCTGTTACCCTCCAACAAATCTTATATGCAAGACCTAGACGAGCTCACCTTCGTGTAGGTATATCATGTCCCACTAAAACCCGTCTTTTTGTACTCTATTTTCTTGATATGATTTTCTAGTCAACTGGCTAAACTATAACCTCTACCATTATACTAAATTTCTTCTTATTTCAATTAGAAATCCAGCCTTGACTCAATTCTTTCGACCCGACATGTGATGGGGTTCTGCTTGTTTCCTTAGATGCTTAACCTTGTACCTTATCTGATTACTTGACCCGTTGGTTAAGAAACTTGGACTATGTAATTCCTTTCATCATTACCACCCTTATATCTTGTGCTGCTAAATTAGCCTTAGTTTTGCAAGCTTATCTATTTTCGAGCTCAGTCATGACATATTTTATTGGGTGGCCACCCACTAACATATTGTCTAATCAGAACCGGTACATGATGGTCTGATCAACCTACTGCACTTTGGTTCGCTTTTTTATGTATCAATCTACGAGAATGGAGACATAGTTAAACTTGACCCTAGAGTCTCATTCGCGACAGTCTTGACAATTCTCCTTGAAATCTTTTAATCGCCTATAAACCTCGTATTCGTACTCAGTCGAATTAAATTTAATCATGACCTGAACCTCCATCATTGGATGCTCGTACTCATACTTTGATTTCATTGATTTTCCTTCTTGCCCAAATCTCGTTTTATCCCGAAATTGATCAACTTAGATCGTGTCAAGAAAAAATTCTATTTGTGATTTGTTGTGCCTAAATTTTCAATTTTTGCCATTTTATGAAATAGTAACCTTTTAATAATTTCTTAGTTGCTTGTTAATGACCAATTTTTATATAGGATGGTAGACAGCCCTACAACCTTGATGATTGTTGTTCCCTTACCTTCCCAATTAGGACACCCTAGATTGTTTATGTGTTGATACCATAGTACTGTTTTGACCTAGAATGATTAGTGTACCTAGGTGAGACTTCCAACTGCTATGGTATGCCCTGACCTTGTATAATATTCCTTCAAATTGCATGATTTAGATAAAAAAAATTTAGACCTTGATTGTTGGGAAATAGGGACGTCACTCCATTAGTATCAGTTGTAGATATATATGGGTTAGTCCTTGATGTGGAGATGTGTATCTATAAACATGTAGCTTAGAAGATTTAGGAAAGATTATAGTATCAGCCTTGATAGGATGTACTAGTCTTTTGGTGAGTATAAATGTGTTATGAGATAAAGGGGCCTATATGTCTTAGTAATGCATCGTTCCTATGGTAATAGGATGTATTAATAGATGGTTAATAGGAAGATAATAGTTTGAGCATACCTATAGCCTATGATCAGTTTATTTTCATCCATAGTTAAGACCACTTTAAAATAGCTCCAGTCCCTTGGATATAGGTTCCAGTCCATATTTTATTGAAGTTCCATTACCGCCGTACAGCAGAGCAGTATTGGAGGTATTCCTAGATTGATACTTTTTAGATGTTCGTTTATTATTCCAGTGTTAGGAAGTGTTACCTTAGATATTGGGTAGGTTAGAGGTTCTAGAAGGAGTACTATCGATATTAAATTTCGAGAACGAAAATTTTCTAAGGTGGGTAGAGTTGTAGCACCCAGTTTCCCAAATAAGGATAATTTTGAAATTTCGTGTTTATAACTATTTTAATAATGATATTTAATTCATGATATGATTTTTAGTAATTTTAAATCATTTTAAAATTATTTAAATCAATGACTTGTGGTTTTGACGTTTTGCTAGTGAAACCCTAGAGACTGTTTGACCTAGAGCCTAACCATGTGATTATGATATTTTAATATCATTTTTGGCCTAAGAATATTTTTTGCATTTGACCTCTTTGAATTATTTTGATATTATTTTATTATTTATGATATTGTTTTGGGGTTATTTGAGTCGGATTCGAATTTCAACTCAATCCGACTTGAAACAGGGACCCGGGGGTAGTTTGACTCTAGTGGGACCCACACACTAGTTAGGCATGGCCCACATGATATTAATTTTAGTCCACATGATAGAAATATTTTAGTTAGAGGTTAGACTAATTATTATGGATAAGGTTAGTGTGATTAGAGACTTTAGAATGACTAATTTAGCCCCAACCAATTAGCCCTTTTCTAATACTCATAGAATAGGTTAGTGGGGGCATTTTGGACCTTACCATAAAAGGACAAATAGCCCCATATGGCCAGCCACTTTGGGAGAGGATAGGCTCAAGTTCATTTCATTATTCTCATCCACACTCTCTCTCTTGTTCTTCCCCAAATTCCTAGAGAGCAATCCCTAGCAATTTCTCCACCAAATTCTTCCATTTCACCACCAAATCTTCTTCTTTCCTTCTCCATTCTAGCCAAGGAGGAAGCTACCCAAGTTTGGGAGGATTCAGAGCTCATTCGTGTCCTTTTGGAATCTCTATGTGTCGGTGTCGCTCCGGGAAGGCTTTTCTTCGATTCGATCTACCGGGAGGTATAAATCCCTTTTCTTTTTCATTTCCTAATGCATATAGGTCTATTTTGAACCCATAGGAATGACCCCCATGGTTGTATCTCCATTTGTGTCCATTTCGTGTCCATTTGGAGGTCATAGGAGTGTCCTTTGTGTTGTGGTTGTGTCTATGTGGAAAAATCCCAAATTTGGACACACTATGTGTTGTTGTTATGTATGAATGAATTATTACATGTTTAATCTCATATTTTTGTATTGGAGATGTGTTCTATAGTGTCTCATATATATATATATTAGTGTAGAGAGTGAGTTCTTGATATATTATGTTATATACTTGTGTTCTTTTGTCTCAAACAACCTAAATCCGTCATGATTTTTATCCACGTTTTTAATTTGAGCCCTAACTTAGAAATGTCATAACTTCTAGGTCAAAGCTCGGTTTAATCTCTCGTTTTTTTTAAAAAAAGCGTATTGAAGTTAGCTTTCCAAAAACATGTATTAATCGGCCTAATTCTTCCTGTAACTTTCTAGAGAATTATTTGAGTGTCAGCTGTACGAAAGACAAACGCGTTCTCGGTGTTTTCGCGATTCCGGGAGTTTCCGAAAACGAAAACACGATCCGTTTGTAGTTTCGGAAAGTTAACACATAGATCTATAACATACTTTAATCCTAGATTTTAATTCATGCTGAGATGGTACAATATTGATTATTAGTAGGAGTTACTATTCGGCATATGCATTTTGTACACCCTTGTGAGTAATATAATGTTCTATTTGATTTTAACCCATGTTAATGTATATACATTATATAATTAAATAGAGAATGAAAGCATGAGTAAATGGTTAAATAAATGATGTATGAGGTGTAAGTATCCTATCTAATGTAAGCATGTATAAGTATGGTTTGTAATGAATATGTAGGTTCCATAGTATGTAATGTATGGTGCATATAGTAGTGCAAGAGAATAAATGAATGATGAATGAATACAAGCATGAATGTAATGTAATAATAGATGTAATGTATGCAATATACAAGTTAATGAGATGTAATGTTCTATGTTAACACAAATCCTATATTACCTCATGTACCCCCTTACACTATGTTGACATTATCACACTTGACACTTTGTTCACTTACACTTTGACTTTGATATGTATACACTATGTATGCCCATTTAACCCTCACTTGCCCCTTTGCCATGTTCATATACACACACATAGCCTCTTAAATAAGTATTTATGAATATAGTTAACTTAGCTATGTATGTATATTATATATATGTTAGCATATTATGTTGTAATATATAAGTTTATATAACCATTTGAATTGTCATAATTATAGACCTAATGTTGCATACCAATATATGCATGTGTATATATGTGTAGACATATATAGCTTAAAGTAATAGATTACCTAGTATATATCCAATGTGAATTCTTGCCTATTTGAGTATTGAATAATTGTATGCTATATAGAGTTGGGTGTATGTTGGCTTGTATAGCCTTGTATTGATGTGTGCTTGCTAGGATAGTCTTGGTTAGGCCTAGTAAGACTTGCTGGGTTAGGACATGACCTAGTTTGACTAGTGCAGTTGACCAGAGTTGACCAAGGGTTGACTTTGGCCTAGTTTGACCTAGATTCATGTAGAATGCATTGTAGTGCTTTATATTACCCTTCTGGACATGTTGTGACTTGTGCTGTTCTAATTAGGAGCCAGACACCTCTCCTCGGATAGTATCTTTACCTTGGACATTCAGATATCAGGCGAGTACATTCTCTGATCATTTCATATCCTGTTTAGAATTATTTTTCTGCTTTAAATTACTTTACTTGATACTGTCACATTGGTCACACGGATTGGTACTATATGGATCTTTTTATGAGATGTTATCTCCTTCGGGAGCATCGGATACTGCATGTTTTGTGCGTTTCACGAATCATCACGTATCTCTATGCTTCCTTTGATTCACGAATCGCTTGTGACACATGTACTCTCATGTTCACAGAGCCATCATGAATCACCTTCACGTATCACTCATTTTATGAGCCATATGAAGTTTTACAAATCTTAACATAACATGAACAGATCTTTGTGTATTGATTGGGGATGGGGGAGTAGAAATAGACATGTGAATATTATCCCAGTAGCTGTAGTCATGAATCACTCTCTTAGCTGTAGTCATGAATCTCCTATGCCATTCACATGTTTATATTTTACTCTGACTCACTAGTCACTATTAGCTCTCTATATATAGTAGATATTTCTATTACAGTTCTCTCTCTGTTTACATACTATTTTTCTTCAGTTCATGTATCTTACTTTACTGTATGATTATATTTTCTAACCTGCTATGATCTGTTGAGATGTACTGTACTCGCTCCTGTCCTGACTGGACCTGTTGATAAATTTTACAGATAGCCTGGGGGTTGCCTGCTACCCTAGAGGAGACAGTAGAGGTTGCCTAGATAGCTAGGGTTTTTTGCTTATAGTTTATTTTCAGTCATCTTGAGTTGTATTTATGGATTACTGTATTTGGGTTTTGAGATGTATCCTGAGTTTGTATCTTAGACACTAGACTTCTATATGTTCTATCTCTTTTCGATTTTATGTTTTATCTATCTTCCTTTATGCTCTACCTTAGATGTGATTGAGTTTACATTCTACTATGTCACCCCCATTCGGGGAGTATAAACTGTTTAGTCTTATACTGTTAGATGCATTGAGACCTAGGACAGCGTTCTACCGTCGACACTGCGGCGTAGGCTGGGCGTTGTTACGTTCTCATGCCCTAACTCTAGGGTGCGGGTCGTGACACCTTAGCTCCAGAAGAGGCCCCAGTGAAGAACCTTGCTTAGATATCCTTCATGTGTTTTGAGACTTAGACTTTGTTTTTGAACTTATATTTGGATACTGGACTTTGTCTCCAGTTAGATATGTTAGAAGTGTATTATTAAGTCTGTACTTGTTTACTTTCGCTTATAGATGCTGTGTTGTGATGAACCTCTTAAATAAGATATTTGAACTGTTAGCTGCTTAGATCCTTTATTGTCTATTCTTAGAACAGCTTACTACGCTTTAACAAGCGTAGGCTGGACATGGCTCGGCCCGGCCCAACAATTTGGGTAACGGGTCGTGACAGGCATGGACATAGTCTCAATAGTATCGGAAACTCATGCATATCCGAAATCACTTTACCTAGAATTCACGCCTCGCCAGTGTACATCTGGCTATAGTAAACGCTTGGCTCTATGACTCAAGAATGATAGATACCGAATAATCTCTGAACTTTGTCCATTTCAAATTATATTGATAGAATAACTCAAGTGGTCAGAACATGATGTATCAAGGACATAGTCTCAATAGTATCCAAAAACCTATACCTCAAATTACTTTGACTTAGAGTCCATGCCTCGCTAGTGCACTGCTGACTGCAGTGAACTCATAGTTTTCATGATTCAGATAAATAGCTGTAGTATGCGGCTGCCATGCCATAATAGGTCACCGGATATTCTCTAAACTTTATCCATGGGATTTTCAAATGAGCAATTTGATAATTCAAATTCAAGCAAGCCTTCTGATTACTAAGAAGATTCAACCACAATATGAGGGATATATAGTATCAATGCAATATCTGTTCTCTCATCGATCCAGAATCTCTATAGGCTATTTTGGATAACTAAGAATAGGGCCCACCTCGATCTCGGAATGGTCCAGTACGTGGTTGGGATCTGCCACATACCGTCTCAATTGTGACACATAAAATACGTTATGGACTCCCTCTAATGCAGGGGATAAGTCCAGTCTGTATGACACGTCATCGATTCTTCCGCTGATGATGAAAGGTCCGATGAAACGCGGACTAAGCTTTCCACCTCCACCAAAGCGAATAGTACCATGCGTCGGAGATATCCTCAAGAACACCAGATCTCTAACCTAGCACAAACATGGTCCCAAGCTTAACTATAACAATCACATGATCAAACAAAAATTACAAAACAAACTAAATCCTAATCCTAAGTCTAAGTTATACCTCAAACTACAAAGGTCTTCGGTGGCTGTCGGCCCAATGCCGCTGTCTGTCCTATGCTATGCGAAGTCGATCTCTGATGAGCTTCACCTTCTCAGTTGTGTCAACAACCATCTCATGTCCCAATAAAGCTCGCTCTCCAACGTCGTCCCAAGACAAGGGTGTACAACATCTACGCCCGTACAGTGCCTCGAATGGTGACATCCCAATGCTGGCCTGGAAACTGTTGTATACAAACTCCACTAAATGCAAATAATCCTCCCAGGAGCCTCCAAAATCTAAAACAGAAGTCCTTAACATGTCCTCGAGTGTCTGAATAGTCCTATCTGACTGTCTGTCCGTCTAAGGATGGTATGCAGTACTGAACTTGAGCTGAGTGCCCGAACTAGTCTGCAGACTCCGCCAGAAATGGGAAGTAAAGCGACTATCCCGATCCGAGACAATGCTCACCAGAACTTCGTGTATCCTGACAACCTGCCGCATATACATCTCTGCTAGCCTCTTAGTAGACGTACCCACCTTAAATGGAAAAAAGTGGGCTGATTTGGTCAACCTGTCTGCGATGACCCAAATCGCGTCTTTTTCTCCTGGTGTACGCGATAATCCAGAAACAAAGTCCATCGTGATGTGCTCCCACTTCCACTTCAGAATGGGCAATGGCTGTAACAGTCCTTCTGGCCTCTGCCATTCTACCTTAACCTGTTGACAGACTAAACATCTGGCTACGAAGCGAGCTACCTCCCGCTTCTTCCCATACCACCATACATGCTCCTTCAGATCCTTATACATCTTGTTGGCACCTGGATGCATAGAGTACTGAGAGCGATGGGCCTCCTGCATAACCTGCTCCCGAAGCTCTCCGCTAGGCACACACAGTCTAAAACTGTGCCTCAATGCGCCATCCTCTGCAAGAATAAACTCATCATCCACCAATCCTGCTCGAACCTGCTCTCGGATACACCGCAGAGTAACATCCTTGAACTGAGTCAACTTGATCCTCTCTATCAGGTTCGACTGAATCTGAAGGCCCCACATCTGTATCTGAACTCCTGGCACAATCACCTCGATCCCCAGGCTCTCCAAATCTGCTAATAAGTTATGATCCATCGTCGAACACATAGCTACCGGATACCTACTCAAGGCATCGACAACCACGTTGGCCTTCTATGGATAATACTGCAAAGAAATGTCAAAGTCCTTCATCAACTCCAACCATCTGTACTGTCTCATATTGAGCTCTTTCTGTGTAAACACATAATTTAAGCTTTTGTGGTCTCTGAAGACCTCCACACGCTCTCCGTATAGATAGTGCTTCCATAACTTAAGAGCAAAGATAACTGCCGCCAACTCCAAATCATGGGTAGAGTAATTCTTCTCATGCAGACGTAATTGCCTGGATGCGTAAGCAATCATCTTTCCATGCTGCTGTAAGACACAACCTAGACCTTTTCCTGAGGCATCACTGTAGATAGTGAACCCGTCTGATCCTGATTGCAATGTCAAAATCGGGGCTATCGTCAGTCGCTTCTTCAACTCATCGAAAGCAATCTGACATTCCTCTGACCAGATAAACTCTGCGTCCTTCCGGGTCAGCCTAGTCAATGGCCCTATAATCCGGAAGAAATCCTGAACGAACCTCCTGTTGTAGCCTGCTAATCCTAGAAAGATCCTGATCTTCGCAACTGAACACGGTGCTGACCACGCCTCAACTGCTCTGATCTTCTTCGGGTCTACTGAGATCCCATCTCCGGTCATAACATGACCCAGAAAATCAACTTGGTCCAAAAAGAACTCACACTTTGAAAGCTTGCCGTAAAGCTGCTCCTTCCTGAGAGTCTCCAAAACCACTCTCAAATGCTCCTCGTGCTCCTCTGGGGTCTTTGAATATACCAACATGTCGTCGATGAACACCACCACAAACTTGTCCAGGTACTGGTGGAATACCTAATTCATCAAGTTCATGAACATCGCCGGGGCGTTAGTTAACCCAAACGGCATCACCATGAACTCAAACTGGCCACATCGCATCCTGAACGATGTCTTCAAAATGTCCTCCTTCTTCACCTTCACTTGATAGTAACCTGACCTAAGATCAATTTTGGAGAATACCTTCGCTCTGCTCAACTGATCGAACATATCATCGAACCTCGGCAGCGAATACTTGTTCTTGATCGTGAGGCTGTTAAGAGCCCTGTAGTCGATACACATCCGTACCGACCCATCCTTCTTCAACATAAAGAGTACTGGTGCACCCCATGGTGAAGAACTCGATCGGATGAAGCCTTTATCCTGTAACTCATCCACATGCTTCTTCAACTCCACTAGCTCATTGTTTTTCACTCTATAGACGTGCTGAGATATCGGCTCTGTGTCGGGCACCAAATCTATAGAGAACTCCACATCTCTGTCCGAAGGTAACCCTGGCAACTCCTCCGGGAATATATCTATGAACTCAACTATCAATGGATGTGGCACGCTCTGCTCCTCTACTGAAGCTCTGCATAAGACTCCGCTATTCTGGTCTGTCTCTCGTCTAGTGAACTCGAACTCTGGCTCTTCTGGCACTCTGAAGAGAACTCTACCACCGCGACAATCTATACTGGCATGGTGCCTGCTCAACCAATCCATACCGAGTACAATATCGTAGTTCGGCAATGGCATTACGAGCAGACTCACATCCAGTTTTCGGCCTCCCAAAACTACTCTCCAATCCTTGCAAACATCACAGACGAGGATGATACCACCCCTAGTCGTGATCTTACAAGTCCTAGGCAATGGTTCAGAAGAAAGCTGGTGTCTAATAGCAAAAGTTATAGACACAAAACTATGGGAAGCCGCCGAATCAAACAAAGCGAATGCAGAAAAGGAGTCGAGAAGAACAGAACCTGCTATCAGATCTTCCACTGCCTCTGTTTCCTTGGCTGACATGGCGAAGGCTCGCCCCTGCTGAACTTCTCTGGTCTGCTGCTGGTGTTGGGTAAACTTCTGCTGCTGGGTCGACAATGGTCCCTTATGTTGTCCTGTCGGAGCCTTCGCTCCTGCTCCCTGAGCTGTACGTCCCGAAGACATGGGACAGTCCCTCAGCAGGTGCTCCGATGAACCACAAAGGAGGCACTTGCCTAGCCTCTTCCTACACTCGTTCGACACATGTCCTGGCTTCTTGCAAAAAGTGCAACTACTGACTTGCTGCTGTCTAGGCTCCTTTATCTCCACCACATCCACCTCCACCTGTAGATGCAGAGATCGACGATACTGCCGACACATATACTTTGTGGCAGATCACACAGATTTTGGTGGGCCTACAGGGATAGGTGACCCAGATGACTGGAGTTCTAAGCATAGCAGGTCTGATTCCTGCTGCTACTGCATCGGCTCCTGCTTCGGCCTCAGCGCCTCTGACAACGGCTCCTCCTCCGACCACAGCACCTACTACACCAGCTCCTCCGACGACCACAGTGCCCCTTGTCATGCCACCGACTCTTACAAACGCCTAGGACGTATAGCGGATCGTCACTTTGGTACTGGGGCAGTTATATACATGCGAACGGCTGACTATGCCTCTGCCACCTCCTCCACCTCCTCCACCATCAGTTTGATTTTTGTTTATTTATTGGTTGTATTTGACAATGAGTTTGTATGAACTTTAGGAAAATTATGTATTATTGGACAAATTTCTGTGTATATTGGATTTGTATTTGACGATGAGTTTGTATAAACTTTAGTGAATTTATGTATTATTGAACTTTAGGGAATTTATGTATATTGGTGCTGGGTTAATTTCTTGAAATAATGAGAAGCTAGAACAATTTAATTGCTGGGTTAATTTATGTATATTGGTGCTGTAATTGTATATATATATTGACATGTTTGTAAAAAGCTGGAACAATTTAATCTGGCAATAATGAACAGCTTAGCGACTGACCAGCGACAGAATAGCGAAAAAAATCTGTAAATTTTCTAGGATAGCGACGAATTAGCAACAAAAATTTCTGCCGCTAACGTTCTGTCTGATACCAAAAGCGTATCAGACAAGTCAGCGATAAAATTTTTTTTCGCTAAGCTTATGGAAAATTTGTTATTTTTGCTCACAAAATTGTGTCGGTAATTCGTCGCTATGGCGTCACCGAGATTGCCGACAAAAATTTTTGTCGCTAAGCTTCTGGAAAATTTGTTATTTTTGCTCACAAAATTTTGTCGGCAATCTGTCGCTAAGGCATCGCCTAGTTTGTCAACGGGTAAAATTCGTTGCTAATTCGTCGCTATTGTTGGTCGCTAGTGCCGTCGGTAAGTCGTCACTATGGCGACGGATTACCGATGAATTTATGATAGCTACATTGCGACTATCGACGTACCACTTTCGTCGGTAATTGAAATTAGCGATGGAAATGACGTATTTTGCGACGGATATTTCCATCACTAAATACCAATATTTTAGTAGTGTAAGCTGTCTTTATCGATAATTGAAATAGAGTACAAGACTTGCATTTGAATGCAAAGTTTACAACATATCTTACCGTACATTTGATAGCCACTGAAACACATTGCCATTTAGGCTTACATTTGATACTTGACACATTGACTTACAACTGGATATGCCAACTTAGCTTACAACTAGATATGCCGACTTGGCTTACAACTCACTAGTACAACTTATTACAATGTTCCACATTTTATGCCCTTTATAAACAGAAGACATCATCTTGTATAAGGAGAGCTTTTGTATGTCCAACAAATCTTCGATGCCGAGGGACCAATCGTGCCAATCTTCGTGTACTGGACTTCCCAAGCACGAGCACCTAAAAAGAGTGTCCATAACGTGGGTCAGTACATCATCTATGTACTGGCGAGCAGAACCAGCCCACTCGCCTAAACTAATACTAAGTAGTCATCTGAGCAAACATTATTAGAGTGATCTTTCTATTTGGAGACTAGCATCAGTTTACAGTTCATGTGCAGTATTCATTGAAACATGTAAGTATGACATATCATTGTTTATGTAAAGGCATCAATGAAGCATACTTGGTGTTATCACGTTCTAATAGTATTTATGTAGAGGCATCATTTACGAAGCAATTGAGTTAACATATATCGAACATGTTATAGTGATTCTCTTAGCAAGGCAACACTTTAGCATACTGTATTTAACATGTTGAGCATGTTATAGAATTTTTCATTAGAAAGGCAACATCACAGCATCATTTTGTTTAGCATGTTAAGCAGACAAGTTGAACCAACATATATATTGAATATATCACATTTAAGTGATTTCTTACCAATAGCCGACTCCTCATACCTGTATCAAATACAGGTTAGGTGATATACTTACTCTGCCTGCACAAAACATTTATTAGCGTGCCTCGTGACTATATGGCCACTGGTGTTGTTAAACCATACAGACTATTTTTGCCATATAGGACTTCAACGGTAATGTGATGACATCATAGTAGGTAGCAAGCCTCTATGATACCTCGTCTTACCCGTGCTCCCAAAGCACGCCAATGTTTCCCCTCAGGCTGAATCGGTCCCGCTAACGTCTCGGGGTACCGTTCGAGGAAACTAATCTCAAATCTTGTGCATAAGTTGTCCATGACCATGCAAATACGTGTTCGACTCGATTGTGAACATAGTCGCATGGTAAAAAGATTAAAGAAAGTAAAGGCAACAGAGCATCATCATTTATCGCATTCAAGCTGTATTCAATGACTCATTACTTCGATTATTACGATCATTCGACTTGATGATCTCGGTGATCCCAAGCCTCATCATTACTCATTGCATCAATTTACACATTTCCTATTGCATCAACTTATCATATTGAAGCATTATTACATAATCAGTTCCTCAAGGGACATATAGCATTTCATTCATTTCATGGGGCAATACTATTCATCTCGTTGCTTATAAAAAATAGACAACATTTCATATCTATGCAACATCTACACAGAGTGTATATGATTCAAGTGTTTCATTCAGTTCAGCAGCATTTGACATGAGTGACGTTATTAATTTCTCAGGCATCAAGTCACATTAGCAGTTCAAGTGTTATTCATTCAGCAGTTCAATATTTATGTGTTATTCATTTCTACAATTCTCAAAATAAGCATCTCTATTATGTAGCAACTAAAACATGGGATATTTAGGGATAAAGCATAGCAACACAATACTCCATTTATTAAGCAAGAAGGAGTAGGAGAGAAGGGACAGTTCCACTCACTTGTATAAAGGGTCTTCCTGTTCCGATCACACATATTCCCAATAGACGTAACCCTACCAGCGAGCCACGTTCCAATACTCATCCCATCGGGCTAACTCAGAAGACAACAACATTCTCAAATCTTCTGATTTCCAACTCAAGTCTCAGTCCAACTTTCTGAACGTATCCAACAAGCCAACCAAATGCCTCGTGCGGAATGGGCATTACACTTTCTTCCATACAAAGCTTCTAATGGCACCATCTGTATATTCACGTGATAACTATTATCATAAAAAAAGCATCCAACATATGAAGATGATCCTCCTATGAACCTCCAAAGTTGAGCATGTACTCTCTCAACATATCCTCCAAGGTCTGTATAGTACGCTCTGACTGTCTATCCATCTGCGGATGATATGATGTACTAAACTTTAACCTCGTACCAAGACTCTCCTGCATGCTCCTCTAAAAATATGAAGTGAACGTCGAATCTATGTCGGATATAATGTTAACTGCCACTCTGTATAGCCATACGATTTACTTCATGTATATCTCAACTAACACCTCCGTAGATTGGCCTACTTTGAAAGACAAGAAATGGGCTGCCTTCGTGAGTCGATCTACTATAACCCAAATTGTATCTCTACCACTCGGGCTCCTCAGAAATCCCGTCACAAAATCTATCATAATTTGCTTCTACTTCCACTCCGGAATGGGCAATGGCTGGAGAAAACCTTATGATCTCTGGTGTTCAGCCTTAACTTGCTGACACAATAAACACTTGGTACAAATTGAGCTATCTTCTGCTTCATTCCATGCCACCAATAATGTTATTTCAGATCCATGTACATTTACGTTCCTTTTGGGTGAATCAAATATGGAGAACTGTGTGCCTCAGTCATCAACTCCTGTCGAATCTCTCCATTCGAAATGTAGAGGCGATCCCCACACCTCAAGGTCATATCCTCGTGAATACGCAATCCGCTCTGCATACCGGCCTCGGTTCTCTGTCAAAGTCTCTGAAATCTCGCATACGTCGGCAGTACGGCCTTGATCCTCTCAACCAATGACGACTGTACCTAAAGATTTGTCAATTGGCCATCCACTCCTGGAAGTACAACTTCTATTCCCAACTCCTGTAGATCTTCTAATAATTGTGGTTGGGTAGTCAAGAAAATTGCCATAGATCTCCTACGCAAAGCATCGGCGACTACATTCACATTCCCCGGATGGTACTGTAATTCAAGCTTGAAGTCCTTCATCAATTCCAACCATCTTCTCTGTCACATATTCAGGTCCTTCTGAGTGAAGACATATTTTAAACTCTTATGATCTTACAACCTCTTCACCTTAAAAAAATTTATCCTCGAAATTAAGCACACACTAATATAAATGAATCAATAATGACTAATTAAAGAAAATATACCTAATTCCATAAAAAGATAAGGAAATGCTCTATAATCGCATCCTCGTGCTCCCAAGTTGACTCGTCTGGAGGATGATGTCTCCGTGCGATACGAACTAAAGGAATGGTCTAGCCCCGTAAGACTTTCTTTCGACAGTCCAAAATCTCTATGGCCTGCTCTTCGTAGGATAGACTCGGCCCCACAGTCATATCGGAATGGTCCAGAATGTGACTAGGATCTGACACACACTTCCTCAGCTGAGATACATGGAATACATTTTGAACGCCATCCAAGGTCTGTGGCAACGCAATCTGTACGCGACTTCTCCAACTCTCCCTAGCACGTCAAATGGTCCGATGTACATCGGACTATGCTTTCCTCTCCCTCCGAATCTAATAGTCCCTCAGGTTGGAGAAATCTTCATAAATACATGATCTCCTGGGTCCTGGAAGAAACCCCAATGGTCGACGATGACTGTCTGTCCAATGCTTCTGTCGATCTTATGTTGCTCGTAAATGTCCTTGAATTTGTTTCACTTTCTCTACCGTATGAACCACTAACACCGATCCCAGCATCTGTCACTCACCAACATCACTCCAACATACTGGAGAGCAACACTTTATTCTATACAAAGCTTCTAATGGCATCATTTGGATATTTGCCTGATAACTGTTATCATAAGAAAACTCTACCAGATGAAGATGATCCGCCCATGAACCTCCGAAGTCGAGCATGCACGATTTTAACATATCCTCCAAGGTCTATATGGTACGCTTTGACTGTCCATCCATCTGCGGATGATATGATGTACTGAACTTCAACCTCGTACCAAAACTCTCCTGGATGCTCCTCCGAAAATTTAAAGTGAACCTCGAATCTCTGTCGGACACAATGCTAACCGCTACTCCGTGTAGACATATGATTTGGTTCATGTACATCTTGGCTAACACCTCCGTTGAGTGGCCCACTTTAAAAGGCAAGAAATGGGCTGCCTTCGTGAGTGGATCTACTATAACCCAAACTGTATCTTGTAGAACCCTAGAGGGGGGGTGAATAGGGAAATAAAAAAAATGACTTAAGCACAAGAAGAAATATACGTCAAATAAAAAGAGAGAGTAAGAAGATTAAACACAAGATGTATCCTGGTATCCGTGCTAGAGGCAATCCAGTCCCGAAACTCTCTCCGGCTTAAATCTACTATTTAATAAAATAGTACACACGAGTTTGGATCCGAAGAACTTGCCAACTTCAACACAAGTTTGGATCCGAAGAACTCGCCAACTTCAACACACGAGTTTTCTTACGAAGGCTCGCCAAATTCAAAGAAATGAGAAGAGAACTTGTTGATCTTCTAACAGTTGAAGATCGAAATTTACAACTCTTAAATACTCTAGCACTTTGGGAGAGGATGACAATTAAAAGCTTGGTGAGTATTAATGGTGGAGCTCTTGGTTGTTTTAAAAATTTATGGCAAGAGTGGATAAGCCTTCAAGAAAAAGAAGGCTTGCATTTATAAAGAAACCAAGAGTAGGTAGCATTTAATGCTCCTGGATACAGCCTGACCGGCATACCGTCGGTATGGACCGACATGCCGTCGGTATGCCGGTCGAACAGTAATGGTCATAATTATATCCGTTGGGAGCATTTAATGCTATCCATTAATGCTAGTGTTTGCCATTCAAAAATTAAATTTCGTAACCCGGTATACTGTCGGTATGTCACGGTATGCCGTCGGTATACCGATGTTTGTTATAGAACATTTTATGATAACAAAACGGTATACCGTCGGTATGCCGGAGCATACCGTCGGTATGCCGATGTTTGTCACAGAATGTTTTATGGCTCATAAAACGGTATACCGCCGGTATGTCGGAGTATACCGTCGGTATGCCGATAATTATCACAGAACATTTTTGAGGCAAACAAAATGGAATACCGTCGGTATGCCGGAGCATACCGTCGGTATGCCGATGTTTGTCACAGAACGTTTTATGGTCCACAAAATGGTATACCGCCGGTATGCCGAAGCATACTGTCGGTATGCCGACATTTCTCACAGAAAGTTTTATGGTCAATAAAACGGTATACCACCGGTATGCCGGAGCATACCGCCGGTATGCCGTTCTATAAGATATTGATTTTTGGCTGAGGAATTAGAAAGCTTTTAGTTTTGTCATCCAACCTTATGTGTTTACAGAAAGACCTAGACCTTTTACAGACTCAAAATCTTGAAGTGTAGAGAGCCGTCTTTTCAAGGAACGCCGGTCTTTGCTTCAGTCTTCAAGGCTATGGTTGGTAATCTTGAATTGTCAGACTTTATGTAGCGAGCTTCTGAAATGATGTCAATCTGATAACAGAGAAAACTAAACTACAAAAATGCTGTTAATATTATCAAAATAAAATGTGCCAACAATCTCCCTTATTTTGATAATTGACAAAATAAAGAGATAGCATCTTTCGGGAGTGACTCCCCCGTAGGTAAACAACTCCCCTTCAATACGTTTTCTCCCCCTTTGTCACTTAGTCAAAGATGGGAAAAAAAGACAAAATAATAAAAATTAATAGATAACACAGTATTATTGATAAAAGCATGCATTTATAGATAAACGATGTGAATCGGGTACATGCTTGGACAACCATAAAATACTACATAAAGACAGATTAAAAACTCACCTCTACGAGAGTTAGCTACACGGAAAAAAAGATAACCATTTTTCTTCACCACCAACACAAGGAAGTCATCCCTACTCATCGGCTGGATCATCCTCTCCATCCTGAGCACGGTGGAAAGCACCAAAAGGATCAATGTCGTCCGGGTACATAAAGCCGTAGGCATTGGGTTCAAAAAAGCGGGAGGCCTGGTACATCGGATCCTGAAAATTCAGATCCAGAAATGCATCCCGGTCCTGAAGGGTGCGCTGAATGAAATATGCCTGGTCATGGAAGCGGGATTGGATCAAGGTTCCAAGGCCACGAGTGTGGGCCCGCATCTGCTCCTCTGCCTGAGCCATACGCATGTCAAAATGCTACTGAGTCAGCAGCATATAGCGGCCAGAGGCAGGAGGAGTAGAGGTGGGTACAGCAGGAGCAGAAGCTGGCGGCTCTTGGGAGGAGGAGGCACGAGATATGGAGGTACCACCACCGAGGAAACGAGAGAGAGCAAGGAAGTATAGGTCGCCGTCCGAGTAGCAAAGGGAGAGGTCGACTTGCTTTGCTTCCAAGATGAGAGTGATGAAGGATCCATAGTAGAGATTCTGCTTCCCCGCGGGCAGGACGCCGAAGAAGGCATTGAGAAGAGTCTTGGGGAAGGACCAAGACTTCTTCGGATAGAGGAAATGCATGCAAACTAGGGCATCAGCGGTGATGGCATCATAGTTGTCGCCCTTGGGATAGAGGGTGTGGCACACGATCCTATGAAGCTCGTAATAGAACGGCTCCAGCTGTACGGAAAGGGCCAGGATAGCAGGAGGGTTTGGGCCCTTGCATATGATAGCACAGAAGTTGTCAAAGGAGCACTCTGCCGAAGGATAAAGAGCAGCCAAGCCCGGCAGAGCCTCTCCTCTGTCCGGGACGTCGAGAATGCTAGCGATGTCACGAGCAGTCAGGCGAAAATGGCGGTCGTTGACCATCGTCTCAATGGCGCCGTTCTCGATGTCAGGAACCATATTGCAGTAGAACAACTGCATGGCGGCGGTGTAGACAGGCACTTGACACCGAAGAAGAGAAGAGAGACCGACCTCCTCGAAAAGAGAAACATGGTTGGGAAAGAGGTTCCAGTTAATGGCACGGCCTTTGAAGACGTTATGGTGCACGAAGTGCTGGAAACAAGAATCGACAGCCAAAGAAGAGGTGAAGATCCTCTGGTCAAAGCCATGGGGCAAAGGCAAAGGAGTGAAGGGATTGAAAGTGATGGAGGAGGAACGTGGGCGCTTTTGGGTAGCCATGGAAGAAAAGAAGAAGGTTGAAGGAGGAAGTAGGGTTTTGAAATGAAGAAGAGGATGAGGAAGAAAGTGGGTTTTTAAAGAGTTGTTGGGAAGGGGAAGGGGTAGGAACGGTTATCGAGAAGAAGTGGAAAGAGTTGTGGTTTTAAAATAGAGATAATGGAGGAGTTAATGGGGGAGAGGAAGAGATGGATACTAATGAGGATGGGAAGTTAGGGTATTGGAAAGAGGAGAGGAAGAGTTGGGTATTAATGGGGAGATGATGGATGTGATGGGTAGTTAAGAGGGGAGAAGGAATAAAGAGGGAATGGAAGAGTGGTGGGGCCCGTAGCTGATGTGACAAAGCAGTCCGCCGCGAACAGGTATACCATCGGTATGCCGACGTATGCCGACGGTATACCGATTTTTGGCACAGAACATAATTCTGAACCAAAATCGGCATGTCGTCGGTATACCGCAGTATACCGTCGGTGTGCCGGTCGAGAAGAACTATGAGTCGAAATTTAAGATGCCCAATTCTTGGCAAAGAAAAATGAAGCGATCCTCCGGGAGTGGTTTGGTGAAAATATCGGCTAACTGATAAGTAGTGTCAATAAATTCAAGACGGATATCCCCCTTTTGTTGATGGTCACGAAGAAAATGATGTCTAATTTCAATGTGCTTCGTGCTTAAGTGACAAATTGGGTTTTTCGTAAGATTGATCGAGCTAGTGTTATCACATTTAATAGGGGTGCAAGTATGAGAAATGTCATAATCTATAAGTGTTTGTGACATCCAAAGAATTTGCGCACAACAGCAACCGGCCGCAATATACTCGGCCTCAGTAGTTGAAAGAGCAACAGAATTTTGTTTCTTACTAAACCACGATACTCATGATTTCCCAAAGAATTGACATGTACCGCTAGTACTTTTTCGGTCAATCTTGCATCCGACAAAATCTGCATCCGAGAAGTCGTAAAGATCAAAGGATGAAGATTTTGGATACCAAAGGACCATATTAACGGTGCCTTTGAAATATCAAAAAATACGCTTGACGGCACATAAGTGCGATTCCTTTGGATTTACTTGATATCGTGCACAAAGACATACACTAAACATGATGTCAGGACGGCTAGCAGTTAGATAAAGTAAACTACCGATCATACCTCGATACTTACGAATGTGGACCGATGTACCATCTTCATCATTGTCAAGCTTTGTCGTTGTTGCCATAGGAGTCCTCATTGATTTGGATGAGTTGAGTTCGAAACGCTTGAGGAGATCCTTTGTATATTTTGTTTGATTGATGAAGGTTCCTTTGGGTCCTTGTTTGATTTGTAAGCCTAAAAAGAATGATAGTTCACCCATCATGCTCATTTTAAATTCTTCCTGCATGACTTTAGCAATTCTACACAAAGTGCATTGTTAGTAGAACCAAAAATAATGTCATCGACGTAAATTTGAACTAATAAAAGAGTGCCATTATGGGATTTGATAAAAATGTGTCGTATCGACTTTGCCCTTAGAAAAATTATGTGAAACAAGAAAAGAGCTAAGGCGCTCATACCAAGCACGGAGAGCTTGTTTGAGGCTATAAAGGGCTTTATGGAGTTTGAACACGTGATTAGGAAATTAAAAATCTTCAAAGCCAGGAGGTTGTTTTACATAAACTTCCTCTTTAATAATACCATTTAGAAAAGCACTCTTAACATCCATTTGAAAGAGTTTAAAATCATTAAAGCAAGCAAAAGCACATAGCATATGAATGGATTCAAGACGAGCAACCGGACCATAGGTTTCGTCGTAGTCAATGCCTTCCTCTTGGTTATAGCCTTGAGCAACCAATCGGGCTTTGTTACGAGTCACTAACCCATCTTCATTAAGTTTATTTCGAAACACCCATTTAGTTCCAATAATGGGGTGATTGCTAGGTTTAGGGACAAGTTCCCAAACCTTGTTTCGCTCAAATTGATTTAGCTCTTCTTGCATCGCTATCATACAAAATTCATCATGAAAGGCATCATTAATATTTTTAGGCTCTATTTGAGAGATAAAAGCCACGTTTGCACAAAGATCACGAGTAGAGGATCTAGTACTTACACTGGAAGAAGGATCCCCAATGATAAGCTCCTTAGGATGATTGGTGACAAATCTCCATTCTTTTGGGAGATCCTTTTGTGGAGGCTCGAGTGGTGGGGACTCTTTTGTTGGAGGAGTCACAACTTCATTGTTAGATGAAGAAGGACGATCTCTAATAGAGGAGTTATCCAACCCAAACGAGATGTCATCAATATCATCGGAAGAGGAGAATGTAGAAGAGTTAAGTTCATTAAAAGAGACATTGTTTGACTCTTCGACAACAAGACTTCTTTTGTTAAAAATACGAAAACCTTTACTATGAGTAGAGTATCCAAGAAATATTCCTTCATAGGCTTTTTCTTCAAACTTGCCTAGGTTATCCTTGGTATTCAAAATAAAACAGTTACATCCAAAAACTTTAAAATATTCAATAGAGGGAATTTTGTCAAACCAAAGCTCATAAGGAGTCTTTTTAGAAATAGGTCTAATCAAGACCCTATTTATAACATGACATGCCGTGTTGAAGGCTTCCGCCCAAAAATATTAGGGGAGCTTATATTGGTTTAACATAACCCGGGCCATATTGCCAAGGGTTCTATTCTTTCTCTCTACAACACCATTTTGTTGAGGAGTTCGTGGACAAGCAAAATCATGTCCAAAACCATTCTTTTTACAAAATCTTTTGAAATCGGCATTGTCAAATTCTCTTCCATGATCACTTCTAATCTTGTTAATAGAAAAACCTTTTTCATTTTGAACACGTTTACAAAAAGCAACAAATTCACGAAAAGTATCACTTTTACAAGCAAGAAAAATAACCCAAGTAAATCTCGAAAAATGATCAACCAAAACAAAAGCATAAAGCTTGCCTCCATGACTAGCTACTCTACTAGGACCAAAAAGATCCATATGAATAAGTTGAAGAGGTCTAGTGGTACTCACAAAGTTGATGGATTTGAAGGATGACTTGGTCAACTTACTTTTCTCGCATTCTTCACACACCATATCCTTTTTTAAAGGGATACTTGGGAGTCCTCTTACAAGCTTCTTGGTGGCAAGACGAGAAATGGTATCCATGTTGGCGTGTCCGAGCCTCATGTGCCAAAGCCAACTTTCATTTTTCTTAGCAACTAAGCACCTGTCATTGTTAGTGTCTTCGACAAGATATAAAACATAGATATTATTTTCTCTAATGCCTTCATAAACAATAGATCCACTTGAACTATCGGTAATGAAACATTTAAGCTTAACAAACTTGATATAATAACCATTATCGGTAAGATGACTAATACTAAGAAGATTGTGTTTAAGATTTGTATCAAGACACACATTCTTAATACAAGGATAAGGAGGGGAACCGATATTACCATTTTCTATAATGTGACCTTTAAGATTGTTACCAAAGGAGACGTGTCCTTCCTTCTTCATCGATAGCGTTGTAAATAATGAAGCATTCCCGGTCGTGTGCCGTGAACAACAGCTATCGAGAATCCACTTGCTTCCAGCATGAGAAGGACTCTTCACCTATAACATAAGTTGAAGATGAACATTTTGGTACCCATGATCGTATTGGTCCTTGAGTGTTAGTCTTAGGAACCCATTTATAAACTTTCTTATCAACTAGTTTCCTTGTATGACAATAATTGCTCGTATGTCCAAGCAAGCCACAGTAGTTGCACATCATAGAGGATTTAGAAGAAGACGTGTGAGTATCATGCATATGTGAATCTCTAGTGCGAGGAGTTCTAACATTAGTATTATGATGATGATAATAAAAAGCATGATGCGAAATGTTCTTCTTAACAAATGGTCCTTTCCTTGTGTTAGAAAAGGACTTGTGTGTAGTGTTCATGTAAAAAGTATGACTAGCATTGTGATAAGTATGGGGGTGTCTTGGAGTATGTGTGTGAGTAGTGTTCTTATTACCTAGTTTCTTACTCTGTACAAGAAGATGATTATACTTAATAGAAGTATCATATTCTCTTCTATTAGCATCTTGAACTTTATGCATAGCAAATTCATAAGCCCTTCTGAGGGATTGAATCTCATCATCCTTTTTCTTGATGGTGATAAGGGATTCTTGAAACTTGAGTCGCAAAGACTCTATCTCATCCGTGTCAGAAGCGGAAGATTTTCTTTTTACATCAATAATGATGCTAGAGAGTCTCTCTACTTCAAGTTAAAGAGCATCAACCTCTTTTAGAGATTTCTTGTATTTATTCCTAACACCTTTGTGTTCTTCATGAAGTTCAAGGATAGCTTTTTCCAAGTCATCATAAGTAAGAGTATTTAAGGAGAGATCATCAAGTACCACATCGGTTGCCATGAGACAAACGTTTGCATTATGCTTGCAATCTTTGTCGTTGTCCGAATCACTAGCATCGCTTTCACACCAAATACTGGTGTTGACAAATTTTCTGGAGGAGGAGTTTCCTTTGCTAGGCTTCTCGTACTTATTAGAGTCTTTTCTTGTCATGGGACAATCTCTCTTGATGTGTCCGGTTCTTCTGCATTGATAGCACGTCGGATCTTCATTGTTGTCCCGTCTGAAGCGGTTGGCTTTGTTGAATTTGAGGAACTTTCGGAAGTGCTTAGCTTTGAGAGCTATTTCTTCATCATCGTCCGACTCGTTGTCGTTGGAGCTATCCTTGGAGTAGGACTTTGTAACTTTGAGAGGAAGAGACTTCTCTTTCTCTTTGGCCTTCTCCTTCTCCTTCTCTTGTATGGAAGATTCATCTTGATCTTTCATATCAAGTTCATGAATCATAAGCTTCTCCATGAGGGTCTCAAGGTTCATGACTGTCAGGTCGTTCCCCTCAATGATTGCGGTAGCTTTAGGACTCCATCCTTTTGTCAATCCTCTAAGAATTTTTCTGATCTTTTCATGAGCATGATATTCCTTACCAAGAGAAGAAAGAGGATTAATAATATCACCAAAATGAGTAAACATGCAATTAATAGATTCATCTTGTTTCATCTTAAAGGACTCATATTTTTGCGTGAGTCTACTAATCTTGGATTCCTTTATTTGTGATGTTCCCTCGTGTGTGACTTCAAGCAACTTCCAAATCTCATTAGAAGTCTTGCAAGTAGAGATTCTATTAAATTCACTACTATCGAGAGCACAGTAAAGAGCCTTCATAGCCTTAGCATCTCGACTAGCAAGCTTTTTGGCATTTTTAGTGAGTAAGTCCCTAAGGGTGTCAGATGAGACATCCTCAATAACTCTGGAAGGAGTAGGGAGACCATTTATCACACAATCCCATAAATCGAAATCTATGGACTTTAGATAAATGCTCATCCTAATCTTCCAGTAGTTATAGTTGGTTCCATCAAATAGGGGAGACCTATTTGTGGAGTGTCCCTCATTGTGGAAGGTGTTGATACTAGGGTTAGTGGCCATGGATCACTCAAAGGATGTAAATCCAAATCAAGAGAACAAAGCTCTGATACCAATTGTAGAACCCTAGAGGGGGGTGAATAGGGAAATAAAAAATAACTTAAGCATAAGAAGCAATATACATCAAATCAAAAGAGAGAGAGTAAGAAGATCAAACACAAGATGTATCATGGTATCCTCGCTAGAGGTAATCCAGTCCCGGAGCTCTCTCCAGCTTAAATCCACTATTTAATAAAATAGTACACATGAGTTTGGATCCGAAGAACTCGCCAACTTCAACACGAGTTTGGATCCGAAAAACTCGCCAACTTCAACACACAAGTTTTTTTACGAAGGCTCGCAAACTTTAAAGAAATGAGAAGAGAACTTGTTGATCTTCTAACACTTGAAGATCAAAATTTACAACTCATAAATACTCTAGCACTTTGGGAGAGGATGACAATTAAAAGCTTGGTAGAGTATTAATGGTGGAGCTCTTGGTTGTTTTGAAACTTTATGGCAAGAGTGGATAAGCCTTCAAGAAAGAGAAGGATTGCATTTATAAAGAAACCAAGAGTAGGTAGCATTTAATGCTCCTGGATATAGCCTGACCGGCATACCGTCGGTATGGACCGGCATGCCGTCGGTATGCCGGTCGAATAGTAACGGTCATAATTATATCCGTTGGGAGCATTTAATGCTAGCCATTAATGCTAGTGTTTGCCATTCAAAAATCAAATTTCGTATCCCGGTATACCGTCGGTATGCCGCGGTATGCTGTCGGTATACCAATGTTTATCACAGAATATTTTGTGATAAACAAAACGGTATACCGTCGGTATGCCGGAGCATACCGTCGGTATGTCAATGTTTGTCACAGAATATTTTATGGCTCACAAAACGGTATACCGTCGGTATGCCGGAGTATACCGTCGGTATGCCGATAATTATCACAGAACATTTTTTAGGCAAACAAAACGGTATACCGTCGGTATGCCGGAGCATACCGTCGGTATGCCGATGTTTGTCACAGAACGTTTTGTGGTCCACAAAACGATATACTGTCGGTATGTTGATATTTCTCAAAGAAAGTTTTATGGTCAATAAAACGGTATACCGCCGGTATGCCGGAGCATACCGCCGGTATGTCGTTCTATAAGATATTAATTTTTGACTGAGGAATTAGAAAGCTTTTAGTTTTGTCATCCAACCTTAAGTGTTTACAGAAAGACCTAGACATTGTACAGACTCGAAATATTGAAGTGTAGAGAGCCGTCTTTTCAAGGAACGCCGGTCTTTGCTTCAGTCTTCAAGGCTATGGTTGGTAATCTTGAATTTTCAGACTTTATGTAGAGAGCTTCTGAAATGATGTCAATCTGATAATAGAAAAAACTAAAATACGAAGATGTTGTTAATATTATCAAAATAAAATATGCCAACTCATCTCTGCCACTCGGGCTCCTCGAAAATCCTGTCACAAAATCTATCATAATATGCACCCACTTCTACTCCAGAATGGGCAATAGCTGGAGCAATCTATCCGATCTCTGATGTTCAGCCTTAACTTGCTGACACACCATAATTTTTTTTATAAATTAGCTATCTCCCGCTTCATTCCATGCCACCAATAATGCTGGTTCAGATCCTGTACATTTTCGTTCCTCTTGAGTGAATGGACTATGGAGAACTGTGTGCCTCAGTCATCAACTCCTGTCGAATCTCTCTATTCAGAACGTAGAGGAGATCTCCATACCTCAAGGTTCCGTCCTCATGAATACACAATCTGGTCTGCATACTGGCCTCTGTTCTCTGTTGAAGTCTCTAAAATATCGCATTCGTCGGCAGTGCGGCCTTGATCTTCTCGACCAATAACGACTGTACCTTAAGCTTCGTCAATTGCCCATCCACTCTTGGTAGTATAACTTCTATCCCCAACTCCTGTAGATCCTCCAATAATTACGGTTGGTTAGTCAAGAAAAAAGTTATACAACTCCTACTCAAAGCATCGGCAACTACATTCACCTTCCCCGGATGGTGCTATAAGTCAATTTCGAAATCATTCATCAATTCCAACCATCTTCTCTGTCATATATTCATGTCCTTCTGAGTGAAGATATATTTTAAACTCTTATGATCTGTAAAGGTCTCCACTCGCTTCCCATATATAATGCCTCTTGAGCTTCAATGCAAATATCACTGCGGCAAGCTCCAAGTTATGAGTAGGATAATTCTTCTCATGATTCCTCAGTTTTCTAGAAGCATAAGCTACCACCTTCATATACTGAATCAATACACATCCCAATTATTTCTCGAAAGCATCGCTATATATCACGAATCCCTCGGGTCCAGATAGAATCGTTAAGATGGGTGCAGTGGTCAGGAGCTGCTTCAACTCATCAAATGTCGTCTGGCACTCCTCCGTCTATACGAACTCCTACTCCTTGTAGGTCAACCGAGTCATCGATTTCGTAATACTCGAAAAATTCTCTACAAAACTTCGGTAATACCTGGCAAGCCCAAGAAAACTTCTTACCTCAAAGACGTTGGCCGGAACAGGCCACATCTCTATTGCATATATCTTGGCTGGATCAAATGAAATGCCTTCTCCCATGACAACGTGCCCGAGAAAAGAAACACAGTCTAAGAAGAACTCGTATTTGCTCAATTTAGTATAGAGCCTCTCCCTCCTCAGTATCTCCAAACAATCCTTAAATGCTGCTCGTGCTCCTCCCGGCTCTTCGAGTACACCAAAATGTCATCGATTAAAATAACCACAAACTGATAAGTATTGGTGGAACACTATATTCATCAAATTCATGAACACTGCTGGCATATTTGTCAATCCGAAGGGCATTATTAAGAGCTCATAATGACCATAACGAGTCATGAAGGTCATCTTCAGAATTTTTTCTCGTTACCTTCACTTAGTGATATTATGACCTGAAATCAGTCTTCAAAATACCATCGCTCCCATATGGTCGAACAAATCATCAATCCGGGGCAATGGATACTTGTTCTTGATAGTCAACGCGTTCAGTACCCGGTAGTCGATGAACATATGTATTGATCCATCCTTCTTGGGCACAAATAGCACTCGAGCCCCCATGGTGATGAAGCCCTTGGTCTACAAATCTTCTAGTTGAACATTCTTCTCGTCTAACTCCTTCTTTGCCAACCGGTATATATAAGAAGAAATTTGGGCTGCTCCTTGCACTATTTCGGTGCTAAACTCTACTGGTCTGTCAGGTGGTAGACATGGAAAGTCCTCCAAAAATATATCCATGAACTCCTTAATAATAGGCGGTGGTGATGCTACCTCCATGGACATTAAAGCTTCAACTTCTTGCTCTACTCCCTTCTCGATGGTCCCTCGCATGAACTCAATCTCGGATGGCCTGGCAGTCTTAAGATAACACTCCCTCTATGACAATCTAACACAATATAATACTGGCTCAACTAGTTCATCCTCAATACTACATCGAAATTCGGTAATAGAAGTACCAAAAATTGTCCTCTCAATTCTCTCCTACATACTACAATTGAACAAGTTCTATATGTACTAGTGGCAGGAACAATACCTCCTCCCGTAAAAATCATACAAGTCTTAGGCAAGGGAGAGGTAGCTACTCTATGCATTGCTACAAAAATACTAGATATGAAAGACAAAATGGCCCCCGAATCAAATAGTGTAGTGGCGGATATAGATGCTACTAAGATAGTACATGTAATCGTTACACCCTCGGCTTCCTCTGTAATTAGTCCCATAACATAAGCTTGGCCAACTCTCTGTCCTTCGGTCTGCGGCCTAGCCCTCCCACATTGGACCTCATGTGGTTGTAAAGGTGGTTCCTATCTGTTGTCCTTCTGGTGCTGCAATTGACTGAGCAGGCGGTCTCGATCCTGGTAGTGCTGGTAGTGCTTCTAGTACTGGCCTCAGTGCTGGATGAAATGGTCTGTCGCTCGATACTCCATGGCACAGTGCTGATCAGATCTACATCGCAAGCATTGTCCTAATCTCTTTTGGCAGTCTCTCGAAAGATGTCCCTTCTTACCACAATATTGACAAGTTGAGAGCTCCTTTACTGGATAGGGTATAGCTATATGCTGATAAAGTCCTCCTGGTCATCTGATGGGTCCTTTTGACTGTCCCTTTGTCGAAATAATCGCAGTAGTAGGGCACTTCAGAACTACTGGGTCCTTATTGATAGCTTCCTGGAGACAGGCTTCTGCTAACACCTCGACGTACACAATGCTAAACTGTGTTGTAGTATATTATTGAAGCTCCTTCGTCAACCCATAGTAAAATCTTCTCGCCTTCTCCAAGTTATTCGGTATCAGGGCGGTATTGAAACGACTAAGTCGACTAAACTCTGCGTCATACTCATCTACGGTCTTATTTTTATGTTTGAGATGGAGGAACTGATCATAGAGAGTGTCTCGTATTTTAGCGTGGAAGTACTTTGTATTGAAATACACAAAGAACTGCTCCCAAGTCTGACCTTTGCCGATGTCTCGATCGACTCCCACCAATAATGTGCATTTTCTTCGAGCTGGGTCCGAATGGTTGTTATCCATAAATCCTTGGGGAGCTGCGAAACATCGAGAAGCATCTGGGTGCTGATGATCCATGAGGTGACCTTCTTTGGTGTCTTCTTGCTCTCCAACGTCTTCAAGTTCATCTGTCGATAGCCACGGATAGTGCCTAATGTCGGAGCGGGTGATGGTACAGGGGCTGGTGCTGCCAACCTCTTAATAGCCATCATCAAGATCTGTCTTATTGCCTCAGTTTGCTGCATCTACTGCTGCATCATAGTCTGAAAGAATTGGAACATCGGGACCTGGCCATCGGGCTAGGGCATCTGTCCAAAAGGCTACTACGGGTATGCTCCATATGGCATCTGATTCGGAGATGGTGGTGGTAGGTGCAACTGATCTTCCTGCTGAGTCTGGGTCTGCGAGTTCTGGCCTTCATGATATATCGGTATTGGGGGTACGAACCCTGCTGGAGTCGTCGGGTTGGCTAGAACCTCTCCGGGAGTCAGATTCCTTGGTGTCACTGGAGTCCTACCATCGCTAGGAGTGGTTTCGTTGGTCGGGTCTGCTCCGAAAGCCATATGTCCACTACGCAACTACATCTTGCTGTAAAAAAATTATATGAGAAGAGTATGGAATCAAGCTGGATGCATAAAGGAGATAATACGAATTCGAAATTTCAAAAGCGATAAAATAGCAAGTGGATGAGATTTCCTAAGACTCTTTAATCATAATTTGCAGGCTCGTCTTGGTAATTTAGGTAACCAAAATGACAAACTAACCTGCATGGGCTACCAAAAAAATATGTCACATCCTATTCCCAAAATATATCGAAACCCAAGACATCTACATTCCAGCTGTACGACTAGAATAAGTATTCCCAATTTAATGGACTTATCATAATCGTACTATGCTGAATCCTATATCTACAATACAATAGTCCCAAATAAACTAATATCTCCACAATAGAAATACTATAATTTCATCCACATAATAACAACCATAAACACAGAAGAATATAATAAATTTCTGACTGAAATAAAATATAAGTCTGGAATAATCAAATGCAAAATCTGTCTGTGATAATCAAGTCCGGTAGAAATATATCCACTGAAATAAAGTACAATGCTAGAATAGTAAAATACTAAAATTAAAAAAATAGTCAGGACATAGCTAGCTAGATAAAATGTCTATGATTCTAATCACTGTCAACTCCTGGATCAGAAAAACTCCTCTAGCACGACCTCTATGTCATCTACAAGATATTCGGGTTCGATGCCTGGTCCGTAGACTGTAGGATAAAGATATTCGTCTGGATCTGGGAAATAACCAGGTCCTCAGGGGACATAATAAGATACAAATAGCAAGCTACAATATGAACTAAAATAAATACATGAAATAAACTGGGTAAACTATCCATCTACGTGAATGCATGTTGAAGATGCCTTTGGGCCGTATGGGTAGATAAGGGAGTAGCATTAGCGTCAACTAATGCTGGAACATATACTAGCATACTTCCTGGCCGCACTGGATACTAGCATGTGGCCGCTGCCGGATATGTCCACTAGTATACCGTAGAACATAACACATTGAGGCTGATATGCAAGTGTTTGTCCTATACGCCTACTAAGAGTCTTCTCCTCCTGTGTCCTGTTCGAATCACATCTATGACTCTGGCATTCCATATCATAATACAAGTCTCTATCTAGACTCACTCTAACCAATGTATGAACCGTCACACGAGCCGCCTGTATTGGTAGCTCACCAAATACGTAGGCTCGTGCCAACACAATGTACACTCACCCAAAGTATCGTGTCATGAGATGTGTCCAGCCATAGAAGTCATAGGAAATAACTTTATTGCTATTTGGAAGAGTCTACTAACCTTTAAGTCGCATAAGCACTATCATATTGATGAAACCATCGATAGCACCCAAGTCACACTTAGATGCACACCACTAACATCTATTCCTATGCACACAACAAACCATGTATTCAAATAGAACATGAGAGGTAGCAAGGTATCTTGTCTGGATTTGCAGCAAATGAATAAGGTATCGATCCGGCGTCAACCTCTGCAGTCACGGTCACATAAACTCCAATAAATTTATACAAATAATATTAATAATCATCTAACATTATTACTATCGTTGACATATCTATCTATACATTCTAAGTAGGGTTATCTACTATATATTGATTATAATAACATAACTAGTCATAATATTCCTATTAGGGCTAATAAATACCACAAAATATTTATATAAACATTAAATCATTAATATTCTGGAGATAAATATTATATTATTAATATTTCATACAAACTATTTAGAAGTCATTTGAAATTTATTTCATGATCAAACTAACATCTACCTTGATAAAACAACGTTATTATAACTTGTTTAACCATGAATAAAATAACTTTAATATTCTAAAATAAATGGTAAAAATTATCTAAATTAACAAATATTTATGATCATGAGTCGAAGATCAATAATATGGAGAATTGGTTGCACAAAAATATATTTTTGGGCTCATAAGATGACAATTTCGATAGTTTGGCAGAATTTTATCCTTCAAAGACGGAATGATTTAAGCATTAAAACAACAAAATTATGAAAACTCATTAAATAAGAATTATAGGTAATAGAAATATGATCATTTTTATGTATGATATCAAAGGTAAAAGTGAAGTTATGCAGTTCAAAACTGCCACGCAATAAACAGTGCTAATTCTGGACATACTTTGGTAAAACATGTGCCCCGACCAATCTAGAAAGAATTTTGATATAAAATTTTATATGAAAGTATTAGACACATAGGAGAACCCAACATTTTTTGTCCACAAGGCTGAATTCTAGATGTAGTGAAAAAGTAGTTGCAAAAAGGGTTACTTGTTGTAACCTTCGGACATCAAGATAGAGGGGTCTTATGCGGCCTGTGGCAGCTTGTAAAGGCAGTTTTAGACCTTGTGGCTCCTTGGAATAATGGAGGAGGTGCCTCGGCAGTGTCAAGGCTGAGGTGGTCGATCTTGTAGTGGTCGACAAGTCGGCGCACAACAGCAAGAAGGAGAAGAAACAGTAGCAGCAGTCGACAATGGAAGGGGGCTCGGGTTTCAGGGTTTAGGTGATGGGTTTTCAGGTAGAGTTAGTATATATATATATGGATCGATAGGGGGGCGGGTATGGGCTGAGGTAGGGTAGTTTTGGGTAGATTTTGTTAGGGTTTGGGGTCCTAATGCAAGATAGATTGATACATGAATC
This sequence comes from Iris pallida, assembly GCA_029216955.1. NCBI lineage: Eukaryota > Viridiplantae > Streptophyta > Magnoliopsida > Asparagales > Iridaceae > Iris > Iris pallida. The sequence goes on from JANAVB010034417.1 coordinate 77,385,979, forward strand.
TATAGGTTTCCAAATATAGAAACTATGATTTATTGAGTTTCCTTGCTGGAGTTTGACTCAATGAATATTCAATAATTCTGAAATAAATATTTAGGAGGGCTCTTCTCTATGTGGGATGATCCTAGCAAGTCCCCTACAACTTGTTAGCCAAGTTTAGGCTTGATAAAATTTACCCAAATCGAAAATAGGCTCTAAATGTCATATTATAGGTCTTATGTGCCATTTGAATTGAAATAGCACATGGGGTCTCGATTGAGTAGGACATCCTAGGCATGTGTGTAGTAGGCTCAAAAATAGTCAAAATCATATATTGGGTCGTTTAGGTTGGATCGATGTCGAGTCCGGAATTTAAGTTGGATGTTATAACCAATCTTACGATAGATAACTTCTTCGCCTAAATTGACCCTATAGTTGTACAAAGCAAATGGAATACAGTAAGATATATTTGTGTAGGACATGATATACCAACTCGAAGATAAACTTGTCTCGGTCAAAACTTATGAAGAAAGTTTTTAGAGTTTGGCACTTCATGTGCTCCAAAAATCAAAGCTACGATAGATTATATTTTATGATCATGAATTAAAGTAGGAAAATATATAATAACAAATATATAAATCAAATAAAATATATAAAAATATATATATAATATATTAAAATTTTTAGAGGTCTTACAACATATGACTTACGTATATCCCAAACCATCTACATGCAGAAAGTTAGTATTCTAAAACACACAGTAAACATGACTTGATCATTGTTTCTATATTGTTTATTGTTTGTCTTCTATTGAGTCTATTTCATACTGTTATCATGTCATAGTACTACACTTCTTATCATATCATATCATATCATGTCTATAGTTTACCTTCCTTATTATTGTTTCTTCATGCTTGTATATTATACTGTATAATGTAGCATTATGATGATCTTGCTCCAATCCTAACTGGATAACTTATTTTTCAGCTTTAGACAATGTGATCTATCCAGAGGTCTACGGTGAGTATGTTGGCGACACTGACGTCACTAACGTACCAGATTCATGTACTGATGTGAATTAGCATTTTTTTCCTTATGAATTCACATTAGTTAGTGGATATTAATTATGCATTCTAGTTTGTTTATCTTATTTTATTCTACTGGGTTTTTTCTCGAGACCATTTGAGTTATAGTGGATTATTTGATGACTTTCTCTAGTTATTATTTGAGACTGTTAGTTATATTTTTCTTGTGAGCATTGGTGACTTAGCTTTGGATGATATGTGCATAATGTTCTTATTGTGGACCATTGTTTATCGTAGATAGCGTACTACCGTCGATGTTGCAGCGTAGATTGTACTTGGCCACACACTCGTATCCCAAAAGTAGGAGTGGGTTGTGACACAAATTCAGTAGATATAAAACTATGCATAGAACCCGAATCGAACAGTACTCTAGCAGGCACATTTTTATAAAGTAATATACATGTTACACCAGTGTCAAATACGAACGCTTCATTCCAAGTGCGTAGACTCGGCCTTGTGCCCTTTGACGATTTTATGGGTTTACTGGCATGGCATTTGCGCCATTGGTGGAAGGCGCCCTATTCTGATTCTAGAAGTTCCTTGGAGGATGTCGGCTTATAACGTTCCTCTGTGGGTTTTGGTTCGCCCTCCCCATCTGTCAGTCTACCGCCTTGTGGCCTAACAGGCCACACTTGAAGCATTCTCCTCGACAATCGCCTGCTAGATGTCCACTATTTTGTTGCATCGATTGTACTGCACTCCATAATAAGGTCTCTGGTTCTCGAATGTGTTCTGGCACTTCAGCAATCCAGATCCTCTTGCGTCGTGAGGATGCTTGTTGAAGTTGTTATAGACGGCTCGTACAGCCGAAGATTCGCTCGCTATCGAGTGCAGCGTCTGTAAACCCCCATATCTTATGCAAAATTTATTTTTACAATTTTACTATTTTAAACATATTTTAATTCTTAGTTGTAATTAAGGTATGTATATATTAAATATTGGTGTGTATGCTTGTACATTATATTATTAAATATAGTCTACTTTATAAATTGGGATTTTAGGTATTTTAATTATCTTTTTAAAAAATTTCTAAACTTATTAATTGCCTTGTAAGCCTAGAAGACATAGGTATATATTTCTCTCTCTCTCTCTCTCCATTTATATATATATATATATATATATATATATATATATATATATATATATATATATGAATATGAAAGAAAAAAAGAATTAAGCAGCAGCAGCTACTGTAGTCGCTGCTACAGTGGTGGACACAAGCCCGAGCACCTCCTGCGCGAAAGAGAGAACCGAGTTTAAAAACTCGAATTCGATCAATCCTAAGCCGAATTCAATCCAATCTTTTCTGGAGTAATCTAAACCAAATTCTCTTGTGGATTAACCTAAATTCAAATTCAAATCTAACTCGGATTTGAAGGAAATTCGGAGACAATAGTCGGGATACTCAACCCTATATATATCGAAGCCACCCGCAAACCAAACCCTAAACTTCGCAAATTCATTCAACCTATAGAATCCTGACACCTTTGTGCAACCCCTTGACACCCTGCACGGCCGTCGTGACCACTGTACACCGCCGCCAGTCGTCGGGAACAGCAAGGAACAGAGCAACTCTGTTCTGACACAACAGCAAGGTACTCCCATTTTCGACTTGATTTCTTCCTATACACTTTATCGTTTTCAATTTCGTTAGTTCCTATGTACAGCCTAGATGACCCTCTACTAATCCCAGTAGATGGAATAATATAGTTGAGCCTATAAGCTTCGTGAAAAATCACAAAAGTTTGGGAAAACCCGTGTCGTAAGGACAGATTTTGATATGTCGAAGCCTCTGTTCATCGCTGAATTGCAACCAGCTATTGTAAATTTTTGAAATTTGTTTGAAGAGACTGGAAGACAACATAACCCTCTCCAAATCCCTTCTTGTATTTCCTGTTTTCATCCTATATAGGTTAAGTAATTTGTTTTCTAAAATGAGCAAAAACAGTGTTTCAAAACAATCGATTTCATAAAAAAATTTCACCGATACGTCGTACACCCCACCGAAATGGGCGATGTGGTCGTGAACCGAAAGTATCGAAAGGTGCGTATCGACTTTGCGGACGTGTGAACTTTGACGGAATTCAACTGGTCGCGTGTGTGCGACGAATTTGACCCGTATCTTTTGAAGAACGTCGTATCGGCCTTTCTCTAAATTTCCTAATTATTTTGTGCATGTTCGTCAAATCGAGATGAAACTTGCACCAATAGGTCCGAATCGAAATTCTGGTCTTGTATGCCAAGTTTGGTCCGATTCTGAGAAGGTTGATCGGAACGCCAAAATTGGCAGGCACGTGACCCGATTCAACGGACGATCTTGTGCACGGCTCATCGAAATCCAAAATTGGACATACCGTTGGATTCGTCTTCTCAAACCGGATCCGTAGAAATGTAGTTTGTCAACTTTAGAGACCATAGATACTGGTCCGCGTTTCGGTGCAAAGCGGGTCCAACGGTGGACATCGTTTTGACCCGAAATTATAATTTTGCCCCTGTTATTTAACTTTCGGACAGGCATTTCCTAGGTATATCTTTTTCATCGAGAACATTTTTTATGTTTGTTTCAGCATTCGGAGTCATCTGTGAATTGTGAGTTTTTTGTTGACACTTGCAGCATTTGGATTTGCCCTCCTCGCACCACAGGCAAGTATACCTTGCCATAGGTTCTGATTGTGCTCATTTATTTTTAGTATATTTTATTATTGCATATTCTTTCTCTTATTTGTCATTTCGTTTATATTGTGCGTCCAAGTCACACTTGGGTGCGGGTGACAAGATTTAGTCATTGTCGTTATTTTTATATTCTATTATGCATGTCGACCTAGAGTTAGACGACCACCTTATGAGAGTGGGATATTTTCATATCTCTTATGGCCTTGACACATGTGTATCACGTGATGAGTGAGTTCATATAGCACATAGTCCTGCGTACTCTACTGGCCATCGTTACGTATGGGTCGTGCGACGGATAGGAGGCAATTGCTACTAGTGTATTGAGTTAGAAGCCGTAGTAGTTGCCAACTGGACAGGCTGTGGATACATCTTGGACAGGAGCATCGGAAGGAGGGGACAGCTACTAGCGTAGGGGCTATATTTACTTATTACACACATACATAGGAAGATAGTGTCTCGAATGAGCGCTACTTGACGGCCACTCTTTATTACTTGCGTGAATCCTTACAGCCCCTGCGTAGAATGTTGTCCTCAAAAGTGCATATCACATAGATGGTTAGGAAAACCTGTAGTATCATAGTGGCATATTTTCACATTCAGATATTTCAGCATATTTTTTGTATCTTGTTGCGTCCCTCTGAGGACCTGGTGATCTCTCTAGGATTAGATGAGCAGGACTATCCCCAGGAGTACGGAGCAGCTTCGGATCCTTCTTACGTCGATGACGAGGCATCTCCCCCTGATACTTAGTTTCCTCTTCATTATCTGATACTATGTAGTGGACATCTTTTATCTTCATTGTTCTATTTTTGAGGAGGTTGGACTCCATTTAGTTGAGACTATTTTTCATAGCTGTTTGGAGTGGAAATGACCACCCGCTATCTCTTGACTTCTTTTATTATCATTGAGACTTATTTATTCATTTTGTGTTAAGCTGATGAGATATAGTTATTATATTGTGTCTTATCATGTATTGTTACTTACAGCTTATGTACAAATACGAGGATACCACATATTGGTGTATTCTTCATATACGTACAGCTGGCATGCTGACGTACTTAGTCCTACGTATTACGGGACTGGGGCGTTACATGTTTTTGTGGTGGCCCACGCAGGTCTAATTAATATTGTTGGGTTACATGATTGTGCCCAACAAGCCTGCATATAGGAATAGAATATAGAATCTCATCCACTTATTAATACCTTCCTTGACCTCTTATAAATTTCTCGTTTGACTTCTTGATTACATCCAGTTTGACTTTGTTCTAACCAAACTCAAATCTTCGTGCCAATATAAGATGAATCTTCGTAGTTGATGCTCTACCCCTCTCGCCATAACTGATGGAAACACTACTGCTCAAGAAGGACCGGTAGGACATCCACCCATGTCCCCTACTACTCAAGCACCATCCGGATTGTAGCCTATGATAACACCACCCACTACTCAGCAGCATGCCCCAGTACCTCAAGTGGGGCAGACAGACCCTGGAAACCCTGTAACTCAAGAGGAGTACCTATCTCTTCCACCACCCTATCCACCTCAGGCCCTACCATAGATTCCACCCCTATATCCACCATCATCATATCCACCGCAACAGCCTCCACAGTATCCAACATCTCATCCACCCCAGCAGCCCTCACCATATCCATCACCATATCCACCCCAGTATCCTCCACAGAATCTCCTTCAGTATCCTCCCCCATACCCCCACAGTATCCCCTTACATATCCTTCATATCCTCCACAGTACGGGCCTCAGGATGTCCCACAGTTTATGCCCTAGATGCCATATATGCCCCCACAGCAGTCCATACCTCAGGCTGGTGGGACTACTGCAAATTAGATCCTCTAGAGCTTAGTACAGGCCCAGATGCAGCAGAGTAAGACTATTAGGAGGAGTTTGGAGACAGCACTGACCCGAGCGCTCCAAGCCTCTATGGGTACTATTGAAAGGTTCTACAAAATAAATCCTTCACACTTCAAGGGCACTGAAGACGTCATCGGGGTCACCAATTGGCTGGTTAAGACAGAAAATCTTCTAAAGGCTTAGAAGTTATCCGCAGATCTATGGATGACGGCGGTGAATTTACAGTTGGAAGAAAATGCCTATAATTGGTAGGCCACTGAGGAGAGACGGCTAGGAGTTGATCAGACATGGAAGGAATTCAAAAGGCTGTTCAATAAGAAGTTTTTCTTCGACACTGCCAAGGATGCACTATATGACCAATTCTTATATTTTGAGCAGGAGAATATGACAGTTGATGATTACGACACCGAGTTTAGTCAGTTGAGTCGTTTTGTACTGGGTTGGTTACGACGGAGCTGGAAAAGGCCAAAAGATTTCATAGAGGCTTGAGTATAGAGTTGCAGAGGTACACCAGCTCCGAGTCGAGGGTTTCTCAAGCAGCTACTCTGGCAAAGGCTAGAACTCATGAGGCCATAAGCAAGAAGGCAAACTGACGAGTTACTTTGACTATGGGATCAGCTAAGACTACTACAGGAGGGCCAGTGAGACGTTCTTCCACACATCAGCATCATCAGAGGACAGGGCCATACCAGACACAGGAGAAGGCCACTTGCCATTACTGTGGCAAGGTTGGTCATGTTTTGAGAGATTGTAGACGACGGCTGGGTCATTATTTGATCTACGAATCGAATCAACACCAGGCTAAGGATTGCTCATTTCAGAGGATCACTCCACATAATTAGCACCAGAGGCCAGCTAATACAGGACCAGGAGCACCACGACCATCCTTACTCCCTCAGGCAACCCAATTCCAGCAGGCTAGAGCACAGACGGGCAATCAGAAAGTTGGAAAGGCTTTTGCACTAGCTGCCGAAGAGGTAGAACCAGAGGTGGACGTCATAGCAGGTATGGTTTTAGTTGCATCATTTCCTACCATCACATTATTTGACACTGGAGCCACCCATTCATTCAATGCCACTAGCTTTTCTACTAGACACAGTATACCCATGTCATCTTTATCTCAAAATATTAGAATCCTCACTGGAGGAGGAGTTGTACCTATTAGTGGTGTTTGTAGAGATTGTTCTGCAGAGATAAGTGGTAGAGAGATGAAGGCAAGACTTCTTGTATTTCCTATACCGACGTTCGATGTGGTTCTCGGAATGAACTGGTTGAGCCAGCATTTCTCTCTTATTGACTGCCATAGGGGCAGTATCGTCTTTAGACCCCCGAGTGATGCGGAGTTCAAGTTCACCAAAGAGGAAGCCTTGAGGATCGATGCACCTACCTTGGGGACTCATATGGTGATGTAGGACACTACTCAGCACCCTGTTATCGCTGACTTTGAGGATGTGTTTCCCGCGGAATTGCCAGGACTGCCACCTGACCGAGACATTGAGTTTTCTATTGAGCTTATTCCCGGAGCCAAGCCTATTTCGTCTCGAGTATATCGACTAGCACCTAAGGAGTTGGTAGAGATGAAGATGTAGATTGACAATTTATTGGAAAAAGTCTTTATTCGTGCCAGTGCGTCACCATGGGAAGAATCTGTTCTTTTTGTGCCTAAGAAAGACGGGACGGTGCGCATGTGCATCGACTATAGAGCCTTGAATGCAGTAAAAGTGAAGAATAAGTACCCCTTGCTGTGTATAGACGATCTATTTGACCAACTGAGTGGAGCAAAAATATTCTCCAAGATTGACTTACGATCGGGCTATCACCAACTGAAGGTTCAGAAAGAGGACATTTCGAAGACCGTGTTTCGTTCGAGGTATGGACAATACGAGTTCTTGGTCATGCCTTTCGGGTTGACCAACGCCCCCGCAGTCTTCATGAACTTAATGAACAAGATCTTTCATCAGTACTTGGACAAATTTCTAGTCATCTTTATAGATGATATCTTGATATATTCGAAGAGCCAAGAGGAGCATGAGCAGCATCTACGGACAGTTTTGGGAATCTTGAGGGATGAGCAACTTTTTGTGAAGCTTAGCAAGTGTGATTTCTTTCTCAAGGTGGTTTCTTGGGCACATTGTTACTGGAGACGGCATATCGGTAGACCCTGAAAATATTACAGCAGTCAAGGCATGGCCCGCTCCTACATCAGTTTCTGGGGTAAGAAGTTTTTTTGGACTTGCAAAATATTACCGATGGTTCGTAGAAGATTTCTCTCGAATAGTGGGGCCTATGACTCGACTAACTTGAAAGGATCAGGAGTTTGTATGGACAGATGAGTGTCAAGCCACTTTTGACGAGTTGAAGAAGCGCCTGACCACTGCAACTATCTTGACACTACCATCAGGCCCAGAAGGTTTTATGATTTACAGTGATGCATCCGGGAAAGGATTAGGATGCGTATTGATGCAGCATGGTCATGTGGTAGCGTATGTATCGAGATAGTTGAGAGTGCACGAGAAGAATTATCCAACCCACGATCTAGAGCTCGCCGGGGTTATCTTTGCTTTAAAGCTATGGAGACACTACTTGTATGGCAAGAAGGTTGATATCTACACTGACCATAAGAGCCTCAAGTACGTATTCACGCAGAAAGAGTTGAATATGCGATAGCGACATTGGTTGGAGTTGATGAAGGATTACGAGATTGAGTTACATTATCATCCGGGCAAGGCTAATGTTGTGGCAGACGCATTGAGCCGTAAGCCCATGGCACACTTCTTGACAACGCAGAAGGAGTTGATCAGAGACTTGCAGCAGCTTGGTATTGAGGTAGTATTGCCTGGAGCAGATGGCATGTTAGCCAACCTCCAAGTGCAATCGTCACTAGTAGATCGGATCAAGGCGACGTTACCTGCGGATGCTAGATTCCGACGACTTTGAGAGAGGACCGAGGCAGGAGAGCAGATGGGATTGAGGATTCATCCTAATGGGACATTGCAATGTGGTGATCGTATTTATGTTCCTAATGGAGAGTTACGACAGGAGCTGATGGCAGAAGCACACAGTTCGACTTACTCTATTCATCCCGGAGGAACCAAGATGTACCGAGACTTGCGACAGTATTATTTGTGGCACAGAATAAAGCGAGAGATAGATCACTTCGTGGCCAAGTGTTTGGTGTGCCAGCAAGTGAAGGCCGAGCACTAGAGGACGGTCGGATTATTGCAGCCGCTACCCATTCCCGAGTGGAAGTGGGAGCACATTACGATGGGCTTCGTCACAGGATTTTCTCAGAGTCCTAGTAGACGAGATACGGTATAGGTGATTGTTGATAGACTTACCAAATCGGCCCACTTCTTACCTTTTAGAGTAGGGCAGTCCATGAAAATTTTGGCAGATATATATATGAAACAAATAGTAAAGCTACACGGTGTACCAATTAGCATCTTGTCGGATCGTGACTTGAGATTTACCTAAAATTTTTGGAGGAGTATGCAGGACAGTTTGGGTACGCGTTTGAAGTTTAGCACGGCGTACCATCCACAGACAGACGGCCAGTCAGAGCGTACGATCCAAACGCTAGAGGATATGTTGATAGCGTGTATGCTTGACTTTGGCGAATCATGGGAGGACCACCTTCATCTTGTGGAGTTTTCTTACAACAATAGCTATCAAGCGAGCATTCAGATGGCTTCGTTTGAAGCATTGTATGGTAGGAAGTGTCGATCTCCTGTCTGTTGGAGCAACATTGGAGAGAGACAGATATTGGGCCCCGACCTGGTTTTGAGCACAGTAGAGAAGGTAAAGAAGATACAAGACCACCTGCGAGCAGTGCAGGATCGACAGAAGCAGTGGACAGATAACCGTTGTCGACCTTTAGAATTCAAGGAAGGCGACCATGTTTTCTTGAAGATATCCCCCACTAGAGGCACGATTCGATTCGGAGGACATGGCAAGTTGAGTCCACGATACATTGGTCCTTTTGATATTTTGGAGCGTGTGGAAGAAGTCGCTTATAGATTGGCCTTGTCACCGTCGCTAGAGGGAGTACATGACGTGTTCCATGTGTCTCTGCTAAGGAGGTACGTGGCTGACAGCAATTATGTGCTTGATCACTCCGAGATCACCGTTGGACCGAGTTTGTCGTACGAAGAGCGACCAGCATGTATCCTTGATCGCCGAGTAAAGGTGTTGCAGAATCAATCTATACCATTGGTTCGCGTGGCATGGAAGAATCACTCGCCAGGGGAGTCTACTTGGGAGCGTGAGGACGACATTAAGAGCCGCTACCCGCATTTGTTCGAAGACCAAGGTACGTCTTGCATGATTAGATCCTTTCAAAAAATTTGTATTGCATTTGACCCCCTACCTTAGTTTAATTTCGATGACAAAATTTTCTTTAAGTTAGGTAGGATGTAAACCCCCATATCTTATGCAGAATTTATTTTTACAATTTTACAATTTTATGCATATTTTAATTCTTAGTTGTAATTAAGGTATGTATATATTAAATATTGGTGTGTATGCGTGTACAATATATTACTAAATATAGTCTACTTTATAAATTGGGATTTTAGGTATTTTAATTATATTTTTAAAAAATTTCTAAAGTTATTAATTGCCTTGTAAGCCTAAAAGACATAGGTATATATTTCTCTCTCTCTCTCTCTCTCTCTCTCTCTCTCTCTCTCTATATATATATATATATATATATATATATATATATATATATATATATATATATATATATATATAAATATATATATATATATATATATATATATATGAAAAAAATATATATATATATATATGAATATGAAAAATAAAGAATTAAGCAGCAGCAGCTACAGTCGCCGCTGCTAAAGTTATTAATTGTCTTGTAAGCCTAAAAGACAGGTATATATTTGTCTCTCTCTCTCTCTCTCTCTCTATATATATATATATATATGAATATAAAAAATAAAGAATTAAGCAGCAGCAGCTACAGTCGCCGCTGCTACAGTGGCGGGCACAAGCCCGAGCCCCCCTGCGCAAAAGAGAGAACCGAGTTTAAAAACTCGAATTCGATCAATCCTAAGCCGAATTCGATCCAATCTTTTATGGAGTAATCCAAACCAAATTCTCTTGTGGATTAACCTAAATTCGAATTCAAATCCAACTCAGATTTGAATGAAATTTAGAGACAACAGTCGGGATACTCAACCCTATATATATCGAAGCCACCCGCAAACCAAACCCTAAACTTCGCAAATTCCTACAACCTATAGAATCCTGACACCTTCGCGCAATCCCTCGACACCCTGTACGGCCGCCGTGACCGCCGTACATCGCCGCCAGTCGCCGGGAACATCGAAGAACAGAGCAACTTTGTTTTGACACAGCAGCAAGGTACACCCCTTTCTGACTTAATTTCTTCCTATATATTATATCGTTTTTGATTCTGTTAGTTCCTATGTACTTCCTAGATGACCTTGTACTAATCCTAGTAGATGGAATAATATAGTTGAGCCTGTAAGCTTCGTGAAAAATCACGAAAGTTTGGGAAAACCCGTGTAGTAAGGACAAATTTTGATGTGTTGAAGCCTTTGTTCATCGCTGAATTGCAACCAGCATATTGCAAATTTTTGAAATTTGTTTAAAGAGAATGGAAGACAACATAACCCTCTCCAAATCCCTTTTTGTATTTCCTGTTTTCATCCTATATAGGTTTAGTAATTCATTTTCTAAAATGAGCAAAAATAGTGTTTTAAAACAATCGATTTCATAAAAAAAAACTTCGCCGATACGCAGTATGCCCCGTCGAACTGGGCGACGTGGTCGTGAACCGAAAGCATCAAAAGGCACGTATCGACTTTGCGGACGTGTGGACTTTGACGGAATTCAAATTGGTCGCGTGTGCGCGACGAATTTGACACGTATCTGTAACACCCAGTTTTCCAGATGAGGGTAATTTTGAAATTTTGTAATTAAAATTATTAATTATTGATATTTGATTCACATTATGATTTTTAGTGATTTTTAATAATTTTTAAACTATTTAAAAACTGGTTTAAGTCATGACTTGTGATTTTAATGTGCTGCTAGTGAAACCCTAGAGACTGCATGACCTAGAGCCTAACCATGTCATTAGGATGTTTAATTATCATTTTTAGCCTAGGGGTAATTTGGTCATTTTGACTTATTTGAATTATTTGGTGATTTGTTGAATTAGTAAATTATAGTTGACCATGACTTGTTGAGACCTAGCTTAGAAGCTAACCCTAGCCATATTGACCCTAGTCTAACTTGAGTTAACCTATTTTAGTCATTAGAGAATAGTTTTAGAATGAGGGGATTTGGTTTAGTGATTTAAGTCATGGCTTATGGTTTCATGAAATGACTTATGGCTTAATTATTTAATTGATCATGACTTAAGCCCATGGGCCATTTAGTGAACCCTAATCCTAATTATTGAACCTATGAACAGCCATATAGGGATCCCCACCCTATTTAAATACTTGTTCATTAGGGCTTGCCTCTTTTTATCATTCCAACACTTGGAGAAAATAAAGGTAAGTTTCCCCCTTCCAAAAATTTCCATTTTATTCATTTGATCTCCTTTTTCATCCTAGTCTTTTGCATTGGGTTCTAATTTAAGTTTATGGACTGTTGGTGGAGAGCTATTTCAGTTTGGGATCAATTTGGAGCATTTGGCCATCAAGAAGAACACCTCCCATTTGAAGCCTTTTCTTGCAAATTACACCTATAGGTAAAACCCTTTAAATTGTATTATTATTTCGATTTCTTTGCATATTAGGCTAGGTTTAGGTGTCCCCTAGCTGTAACCCGAATTTGGGTGGATTTTGTGTCCGTTGGTGTCCATATCGAACACGTGTCATAGGGTATGTTAAGTATTTGTTGTAATGCCACAAAGGAAATTTTTATGTTGATTTCAAAAACTAATTGAATGGAAAAATAGGTTTTTAAGTGTAGATCACAAATCAAATGGACTGAGCACGATTTAGGCCCGTGTCCGTGTCCAAAATGGACACGAACACACTGCACGACACTGTCGTACAGTGTCCTGCTGCTCGGGTGTCCTAGCGGACACGACACGGCACCCCGACACATGAAATTTTGCGTGTGGGTGCGGGCAATGACTGACACTGTGCACACAAAATTTTAGGCAATATCATAAAGTATTTTGAGAGATATTCAATCGTTACGGGTCGTGCACACACACACACGCGCGCGTAAAAGCTCACTGATACGCGCGAATTTCCTTGACACATGGACACGAGATGATGTATCAGGGTTATACACCCCTAGACCTAGACCCCCTCTACCCTCTGACATGTGCACGTGACACTTGGATGTCTGTGTCGTGTCCTGGATCAATCGGCACACGTGCACGAGGATTAATAATGTTGTTTACTGATACATTTGTTTTTCTGTGTTTTGACACGTTTGTGTCCTAATTTATGGACACGAACGGACACGTGGACATGCCTAACATGTCCCTAGGTCTGTACACTAGGTTCACCTAGTTGTTATTCGAATTTGAATGATTGTGATTCGAATTTGAACCCTTGAATTCGAATATCAGTGAATTGTCATGTTCACAGTTTTGAGACTTTGAGAATAGGTTCGATTTGGTTTTATAATAATTCAAATGTATATGATGTTGTAATAAGCTTCCAAATTTATGTGTGTTTTGATTAGGTTCCAATGGGTAGTATGGCTTGATATCCTTTCAAGTCGATTTTGGAGTTTCTAATTGAATTTCCATGTATGAGTTCACTGTGATTCCAGATTTGAGTTCTTATTAAATTTTGAAATGTTCTGATTTCCTGAGTTGAATTAGAGTGTTATGAAGGTTGGGATACTTAAGTAATATCAAGGTGTTGAGCAGTGGTGTCTTGGTGAGCATTGGACTTATGTATCCCAGTACTGGTATCAGTTTATTTTGGTAATATGTTGTAACATGAAGGGACAGTAAACTATAAACCTGAGAGTGTATTGCATATCACCCACATATTGCAATACTATAGAACCCGAGAACACTCTCTACACATTTCAATCCTGAGAGTATCACACCCTTCCTGTCAATATACACACAGCTCCTGTCCCTTGAATTAGTGAGTGAATGGCTGAATGTTCAACACACACACATTTCACCATACCTGAGAATTTAGGGAAGGTAAATGATTGATTCACTGTAGAGTTAAAACTGAGATTGGGTTAACAGTTACTCACTGATTTCCCTTTCCTTTACTGTTTCTTAGTTTTCCCTTTTATGATTGAGTGCAAACATGTTGATTTATGACATAGGGTTGAATATAAACTCTTGTGAACACTTGACACAAAACACACTATTTTGAATTCCTGCAATGAACTGTTATTCTCAGATTTCACACACACACACATTGTTTGCAGTCACACCCTCTATTATCTTCCTGTTACACAGGTCTACATGAGCACACACACACAGATTTTTTCTACACCTTTGACACACGCACATGGGCTGATTTGTCTTGAAAACACCACACACACACACACACATTGCAAACTGATATTTTTAGCTTGATTTTGGGTTGCTTGAATTGAGTTTCATATCACTGAACCTGGGATTAATGTCATGTGGGGGTTATATTGATTTATGTTAAGTGGATTCCTTCCTTAACAACTGTCACCCTACATACCACATTGACACACACACAAAAACTGATTTCTGAACACCTATATAAACTGCCAAATCCTGAGAACAGTGTGCACCTTATTCTTGATTCCTGTCACTCATTCACTCACCTGTCCATTCATACACAAATCTGGTCCTTAAAACTCACACACACATGACACTGTACACTATTACACATCCTATATCTACATATGTTGTACACACAACCCCCATTCATTCTTGGCTTAGTACACCCCCATACACATAAACATGTATCCTCTCCTTATCCCTATATGTTAATATATATATATATATATTTTGCCTATATGCATAAAGTGGCCAATATGTGTATTAATGTGTGCTATTTATATAAATTAGATATTTTTATGTATAAATATGTGAGAGTAGACCTTGTGTGTGAAATGTGTGTTATTTAGCCTATGGCCTATAGCCTATGGTTTCTAACATATGTTTATGGCATGAATGCCCAGTCAATATGTGTTGTTGGCTTGTATAGCCCAGTTTTGATGTGTGCTTGCTAGTCTAAGCTTGGGTAGGCCTAGTGAGACTTGTCTAGACTAGTACTGACCTAGTTTGACTATTGTAGTTGACTTGGGTCGACCCAGAGTTGACCAAGTTTGACTTGGACCTAGTTTGACCTAGATAGTTAACCAGGTTTGACTTAGAGTTGACTTTGACCTAGATTGGCCTAGAAATCATGTAGATGCATCCTAAAATCATCTGTCTTATTTTTAAACATATTATAACCTGTATTCCTTTGTTTAGGACATTGTGACTCTGTCGCAGGCATCTGATATTACACTACTCTTTTCAGAGTAGTAGGCGAGTACATTCTCTGATAGTTCTTCCATTTACTTGTCGTTTACTATACTTCAGTTGTAGCTAGTTCTATTTGATTCTGTATTACAAATATGATTTGATATTACTGGATCCATTTCATGCGACACTCACTTATTTAAGTCTGGCCTCTATTCTGGAACCAACTACTGGAACCACCTACTGGAACCACCTTCTGGTATCACTACAGGAACCACCTGCTGGAACCACCCTGGAATCATTTACGGGAACCATTCGTATACTGGCTAGACTTATACCTATTTTTGTGTCGGATTATGGATTCACTTGTACTTGCTGGGCGGGAAAATATTGGAATAGGCATGTGAACATACCCAAATACCGGAACCACTTCCTTGGAATTATACTGGAACGATAGCCATCCCACACTTGGCCGAGTGTGCGGTGTGCCGTATTACCTACAGCCGTTCACATGTCGATCCCGATATTTTAAAACACACTGTTAGAGTATAGGCAGGACTCACCCTGGAACCTTTGATCACCAACTGGACTCACCTTATACCGGACTCATCTTGTACTGGAACCACCTGGTATCAGATTCATGTTGTCAGGATTTACTTGGATTTTGTACTTATTTACATTTGCTATCTGGACTTATTATGTTACCTTAGTTCAGCTAGATTTATTTTACAGTCTTCACTGCCATCATTCTTCTCTTGTTTTAGTTACTTTACTTCCTTGTATCTTACTGCTTCTCTATGCCACAACCTAAATATAAACTGCCATATTCATCAATAAAACTGTTTATAACTGCTTTATAGTTCTCTGTCATTTACTTGAGATTTTTTGATGAATTGTACTCGTTCCTGTCCTGACTGGACATGTTGTAAATTTTACAGATGATTGCCCTAAGGACACATGCCCTACATATTACTGTGGAGATGGTTTAGCTACCTATGGCCCCGACACTCAGGAGTGATCTGGAGTTTAGCTAGTTGTCATATTTTTAACTTTCATATTTTAGAACTAGAGCTGTATGTAGTTGAGATTTATAGTTGAGATTTGTAGTTGAGATTTTCTGAGATTATATTATTAGTTGTTGGTTTTAGTCTGTTATTAGTCTTAGTTTTAAACTTCTGTGATATCTTATCGTTCTTAGACTGTGATTGAGATTCATTATATCTATACTTGTCCTCCGTTCGGAGTTGAGATTTGACAAGTACATTATATAACTGCGTGATTGGCTGGTTAGATAGTGACCTTGAACATCGTTCTACCGCCAATACTGCGACGTAGGCTGGGCATTGTTACGCACTCGTACCCTCACAGTGGGTGCGGGTCGTGACACGTTTTTAGTGGTGGCCCATGCAGGTCGAGAGTCGCATTAGTGCGATATCGTGGTAGTACGATGACTTAGTTGTACTGCTGCGAGCCTGTGATAGGATTGAGCGATATGTTTCAACGGAGAGGTACTCAATCACAGTTAGGACTACTTGAAAAAATTCCTGGAATGACCCTTGAGAATCTTATTATAATTATCCCGAAATTCGATTCTGACAGTATCTGTCAATCTTCCTTGATTCATCGTTGAATTTGATTCTTGGTATTCATTATTAACTTGATTTTCTACCAAGATAATATTGTGGGCTAGGTTGCCTAAGTCATGGAATCTAGAGTCTTCTACGGCCATATCAGTTGGTTGGGCGATGAAATAGAGTCCGATTTTAGATGTATTTCTCGGGTGTAGGAATTTAAAGTTTTCGCAGCCAAGCTAGCGGCAATGCGAAAATTTTAAATACCATGATTCTAGATGTATGTACATTAGTTGTGGACTCTATGGATTATCGCAGCCATACTTACTGGTGTGACAAAGATTCTGGTGACATGGTTTTGGATAGACGGGTATAATTATTAGATTGCAGGATAGATACCATATAGATAGTGCCCTAGAGAAATTGAGTAGAATATCAGGATGGATATTACTTGAGTGTCAAGAATTAGATAGAGGGAGCTAGGCCACCTGTAGTGCAGCACCGTGCCCCGCACCAACAGATGGATAAACCCCAGAGGGACAGGGCTCCTGTGCTGACAGTCGAGTAGACCGACGCTACGGATGACGGGTTAGCAGGTCTGTCTTCATGTTCTTCTTTCTATCTTGTTGTGTGATTCCATTATTACCTGCCAGGATATAGTTGTGATTGCTAGATAGTGTAGCTACCCTGTTCGAGACTGTGAAATCACGACCAGTAGGACTGTGTTGCGTGTTATCCTTGACTTTGATTGTTGGGGGTTTGACCTAGTAGGGGTACGATCATCTTAATTTCGAGGACGAAATTTTTCTAAGGGGATAGGATTGTAACACCCAGTTTTCCAGATGAGGGTAATTTGAAATTTTATAATTATAATTATTAATTATTGATATTTGATTCATATTATGATTTTTAGAGATTTTTAATAATTTTTAAACTATTTAAAAACTGGTTTAAGTCATGACTTGTGATTTTGATGTGCTGCTAGTGAAACCCTAGAGACTGCATGACCTAGAGCCTAACCATGTCATTAGGATGTTTAATTATCATTTTTAGCCTAGGGGTAATTTGGTCATTTTGACTTATTTGAATTATTTGGTGATTTGTTGAATTGGTGAATTCTAGTTGACCATGACTTGTTGAGACCTAGCTTAGAAGCTAACCCTAGCCATGGTGACCCTAGTCTAACTTGAGTTAACCTATTTTAGTCATTAGAGAATAGTTTTAGAATGAGGGGATTTGGTTTAGTGATTTAAGTCATGGCTTATGGTTTCATGAAATGACTTATGGCTTAATTATTTAATTGATCATGACTTAAGCCCATGGGCCATTTAGTGAACCCTAACCCTAATTATTGAACCTATGAACAGCCACATAGGGATCCCCACCCTATTTAAACACTTGTTCATTAGGGCTTGCCTCTTTTTATCATTCCAACACTTGGAGAAAAGAAAGGTAAGTTTCCCCTTCCAAAAATTCCCATTTTATTCATTTGATCTCCTTTTTCATCCTAGTCTTTGCATTGGGTTCAAATTTAAGTTTATGGACTGTTGGTGGAGAGCTATTTCAGTTTGGGATCAATTTGGAGCATTTGGCCATCAAGAAGAACACCCCCCATTTGAAGCCTTTTTTTGCAAATTGCACCTATAGGTAAAACCTTTTAAATTGCATTATTATTTTAATTTCTTTGCATATTAGGCTAGGATTAGGTGTCCCCTAGCTGTACCCCAAATTTGGGTGGATTTTGTGTCCGTTTGGTGTCCGTATCGGACACGTGTCATAGGGTACGTTAAGTGTTTGTTGTAATGCCACAAAGGAAATTTTATGTTGATTTCAAAAACTAATTGAATGGAAAAATAGGTTTTTAAGTGTAGATCACAAATCAAATGGACTGAGCATAATTTAGGCCCATGTTCGTGTCCAAAATGGACACGAACACACTGTACGACACTGTCGTACAGTGTCCTGCTGCTCGGGTGTCCTAGCGGACACGACACAGCACCCCGACACATAAAATTTTGCATGTGGGTGCGGACAATGACTGACACTGTGCACACAAAATTTTAGGCAATATCATAGAGTATTTTAAGAGATATTCAATCGGCACGGGTCATGCACACACACACACTCGCGCGTAAAAGCTCACTGATACGCACGAATTTCCATGACACGTGGATACGAGATAATGTATCAAGGTTATACACCCCTAGAACTAGACCCCCTCTACGCTCTGACACGTGCACGTGACTGTTTGCCATGAATATAAAAGAACAGAACAATTATCGGAGGACCGGACTTTTACTTCACGTTACAAACTCGCTTGTACAAAGAAAGCCTAGGGACGAAAACCTAGGTACAGCAGTCTAAGTACAATTGTTTATTTTAGATTCTGGAGGGTGACGATAGAGGCTCGGGAAGGCGACGGCAGCCCTGCCTTACTCCTTGGACGATCGGTATGCAGCCTTGGCTCCTGTGCAAAGATAGTTGGCGTTGATGAAAAAATGCTCCTCTTGCTCTCCCTCTGACTGCTCTTCTGACTTCTCTCTCTCTGTGTATATTCTCTCTCTGACTACGAGGGGAAGTCTCTCTGTATATACGTATTTCTCTCTGATGTTGTATATATTTTTACAAGGGAATGGCACCTTGCTGTTTATAATAGTGGGATGTGATCATTAGGGTTGCCAATGATTAGCTCTGGAAGATGGCGGCAGCCCATAGATTGGTCAATCCCGGCCGTTCAGTTTTGATTGTGACGAATCCGAGACATCGAGTGTAGATTACACCAAATCCCATTAGCAATTTCTGATTGGGATAAATCTTCCTTATAATGATCTTCTGATATCTGCGAATAAATTAGACCTATTCTTATGCCACGTGTCCCAGATTATTGGAATTTGACCCAATCTTTAATGGCAGCAAATCTGAGGAATTAATCGATTTAGGACACGTGTCCTAGGAGCTGCTGGGGGGATCTAGACCGCATGACGAGTGAGCCGCGTATGAATTTGAGCCGCAGATGGTTAAGCCCACGTGTCAGGGCTGCCTGGGCAGTGGCCCTCACTTGAGCCCACGAACCACAGGGGAGTAATCCTTGTGGGCCGCATAGGTACATATCCGCCTGAGCCGTATGGACATAATCCTCTTGAACTGCATGAGAAGTCCTCGCTCGAGCCGCATGAGACTTTCTTGGCCTGAGCCGCATAGGACAGATTCACTCTGAACCGCATGAGAAGCTCTTTGCTCGAGCCGCATGAGGCTTTCTTGACCTTAGCCGTATAGGATTCATTCTGAACTGCATGAGAAGTGAGCCGCATACGAACGCCCACGTGCCAAGGCCACGTGGCATTTTTATGGCTCTCGGAGGATTTGTGTCAGAGATCTCTTTTCTCTTCCCTAGAGATTCATCATTATGACAGAGTCATAATTACCTGCTTTTGTGTCAGGGCTGTCAACTTTTCAGAGGGGTCAGCCGTCAAAGCAATTAATGCAGCATGGGTCGGAGGGGAGCACTGTCAGGCCACGTGTCTTCTGAGCCGCATAGCTCCTTATGCCGCATGACTCCCTGAGCCGCATGGGTGTTTTAAGCCGCATAGATCTTTCCTGGCCGTATGAGTCATTTTTTTCAGTATTTTCCATGCTTCTACAAGACCCCCTTCAAAGCTTTCAATTTGTAAAATTGAAATACTTTGAATAAGAAGCATGGCTGTATTCTTCTAGCCGCATATGAAATCCTGACAGCATAGAAGTCCTGGCCGCATGGATTGTTCAGCCGCATAGGTGACTCAGCCGCATGAGACTGTTCAGCCGCATAGCTTCTCGCCACGTGTGCGGGTCTTTAATTGCCTCAAATTCGTTTCAGCGCCGTCTTTGTAGGGGGAATCCCAAGGGTCAGCTCATTAAATCTTTCGGATTTGATACCTTGGGTGAATCTTGGAGACAAAACCCAAGGAGTCGGTTTCGTTCTTCATGAGTCGGTCATTGGCCCATGTGTCCTCCTTCTCCCGTCTTCCTATAAATAGGAGAAGTTTTGAAGAGAGAGAAGGCTTCTTTATTTTCTTTCTTCTTCCTCAGACCTTCCCTATCTTGATTGCCCTTCCTTTCTTCGATAATTAATGGCTCCCAAGAAGACCGTGGCAGCAAAGGGCAAAAAGGCGGCCTCCACTTCCGCCTCGGCTGCGACTGATACTCCGCAAGTTGTCGTTCCTGATGTTCATCCTGACGTTCGCCCTCACATTACTGGTAAGGACAATGTATGAGTTAGAGAATCCCCAACTGCCATGGCTACGTCGCATACTTTATGCACGAGCCTTTGTAAATCGCATGTTCGCCCTATGGCTGAGCTGCGAACCGCATAAGAAAACTGCCGTGTCTGTATACGCGCCTTGTCGGCAAAGACGCATAAGTGACGCGAAACCGCATGGACTTTTATTACGGAGCCGCATAAGCGTTCCTCTGGGCTTAAGCCGTATGAGGCTTTTTGGAGCCGTATAAGACTTATGAGAGCTTCATGGGGCCACATGGATGTTTTCTTGAGCCGCCTGGGGTTTGAAAGCACCCAATCAGCTCTTTTTTTATTCCTCCGTTTAACTTACTTTTCTCTATCTGTTCTTCAGTGAGTCTGCCGGTTAACGCTGCTGGAGAACTCTTGGTGGGTAGCGCACAAGCTCTCGGCTATAGATACGACCATATTGTTCAGCATATGACGGACCAGTTTCCGAGCGATGAGCCTATGGCTAGATTGAATGCCATCAAGAATCAGTCTTTCCATTTTCTTAATGCTATGATGAACTCCGAGAAATTTGAAGGGAGTATTTGAAGCCTGCATTCTTTTTTGGAGACGCCTTGACCGTAAGAACGATCATGTTCTGGAGGTGTCGGAGGATTGGAGTTTTGTTTCTAACGAGATGGCGATCCGCATCCCCCAGATGGAGCGACACTTCCCATTATCTTGGTTCAATATGCTTCCGTTGGACCGGAAGATGGGAGAGACCTTAACCCCTACTAGAAGCAGGATGTTTGTGGGGAACATCCATTATAATAACAATCTGAAGTCCGTGACTGTCGCAAAGTACATACTAGTTGTTCTGTGATGGAGTTGGTCCCAGGTTCTTTCCTGAATGTGGCGGGCCCTAACTTCACATTCTCTACTGTCGATACTTTTATAAATCAGCTTGCTCGGAAAGGCTCCTATCCCGTTGGTCGATTGACGTTTCCTGGTTGAGTACACAATATTCCCTCGTGGATCAATTTGTCTACTTGGATCTTGCAGAAGTATGAGGTCTTTTTGTGCGAGATTGGCCTTTACCACGCTATCCGAGGTACCAGTTATGGCTTGTCCATAAATAAGCTGTTCATGTCTCTACTGGAAATGTATAATTGCCGTACGGGGACCTTTTACACACCTGTAGGGGAGATGGGACTCGCACTCCATGAGATGCACGCAGTCTCCAAGCTTTCTTGGGAGACGAAGCGTTTGAAGCTTATACTCCCACTAATGGGGAACTCGAGGATTTGGAATGACGGTACCCTGGCTTCGTGGCTCTTTACCAGGGGATATTATACCATTATAACACATGCCATCAAAACCCGAAAGACTGGTAACTCGAAGGGGAATGATCCCTATACCAAGGATTGGGTGCACTATCTCTTCCCGGCATATGCCTCAGGTCGAGTCACCTCTCGTCGTCCTCAATCTCGGGAAGCAGTTAAGGACTTGGTGTTGTCGGCTAAGAGAATGGCCACTACCAGTGACGGATTAGGGAGCAAGACTGACACTTTCGGTTACTTTTACCAGGATACTCAAGAGCTATCCGAAAAAGCACTTCTGGCAGGATTTTTGATGATCTGGCTACGAAATTGTGTAGTCTCGGGAGGAGCCGGTTCTATTGAGAGAATTAGTCGTAACTTCATTCTTTCGGCTGTGAAGTTAGTTTTACGAATCAGGCTAGCTCTCCTCCCGGCCATGGTGTGCAGCGTACACCGTAGCCTTCGTACCTTTACATCCAAAGTCATTGCTCGCAATGTGACTAAGGATTTTGAACGAATTGAGTTGCCCTATCACTATTTGATGGGGTGGCTGCTGATACATTACCCGTCTTTGATGAGGCCGGGCTCTGAAGACGTGTGACTGATGACGCATTTATCTTCCGCTATCGTGACGAGTCTTGGGAATGTGAAACCATACGGGCTTGCCGAATGGCATTAGCGAGGGCAGATAAGTATCATATCTTCGTATCCGTTCCTCGCTTTACTGCCAGGGACATAGAGGCTGTACATATTGAAGGTATCGTGCCCCCTCAGCTTCTGGATGGCCAGATGCTCCTATGGCTGCGTAACATTCATCCCGCACATCTAGTGTATCGTAATCGCAATACTGTCTTTCTGGAGCCTTATCTGCCTAGCAGGTTTGCCCGGCAGTTTGGATACAGCCAACTTTGTCTGGACAGCCCCAGTTCTTGTCTGGGTCATGAAGGCAGCCTTCTTGATGGTATCAGAGCTTGGCAGTATTATGATTCGTTCCATACTCGTACCATTTCTCGGTCCCTGCCATTAAGGAGTCAGTGGAGATCTTGTATATGGCGGCTTTGTATCATGTTATGGCAAATAAACCCCGGTCAGTTTTAACCCAGGTACCAGTTTTATTGTTGGTACCGGTCTGGAGGAAGGCTCTCAAGGGGCCAAGAAAAAAAGACTAGAGCCGAGGTACCAGATTTGGGCTCCGCTGCTGAGGGTGACGAAGGCAACGAGCATGATAAAGATGACTCTATCCTTCCAGTGGCCGATACAGAGGTGGGTCAACCGCCTGTTTCGTCAGATGAGACGTTGGGGGATCAGCCCTTCGTTGTGCCTGGTCCTACTCCGAAACGTAGCAGGCAAGTTTCTCCTGTTGGCGGTGTTACTCGATCCCGGAAGCTGGTTGCGACTAGGCATCGCCCGCTCGCCATAAGAGAAAGTGGAGAAGAAGTTAACCATGCGTCAGAGGTAACAAAAACTGTTCTCGATTCTTTCTCCTTCTTTCCTTCGAGCTTCAATTCTAACCGTCTTGTTCTCTCTTTTAGGTGTCAGGAGAAGAAGAAGAACTTCAAGATGTCGAGGCGGTGACCCAGGACGACGGGGACTCCCGCGAGCCTGTTCCTTTTCAAGATGAGGCAGATCAATCTGTATCCCCCTTCAAGGTGACGGGGACAGAGGACGTGACTGGGTTTAACTCGGGGATCGTGGGTGAGGGGACCACACCAGTTGTGGATGAGCTGCAGTTCATGCCCCTCCCTGGTAAGATTAGCCGAATCTTGACCTGTGAGGAAGCCTATCTGCTCTATCATCACGTCCTTC
Source organism: Iris pallida (assembly GCA_029216955.1). Lineage (NCBI taxonomy): Eukaryota > Viridiplantae > Streptophyta > Magnoliopsida > Asparagales > Iridaceae > Iris > Iris pallida. The sequence continues at coordinate 77,409,910 of JANAVB010034417.1, forward strand.
GGGTTACGTCGATTGATTGTTATTCTGGACATACAGGTCCTACCCCCTCGGTCGAGGACGGACGTTGTTGGGACCACCCCAACCGAAGGGGCATTGGTGGAGAAGGGTGTACCTTTTCACCGTCCGACTTGTCTTGATGGGCCTTCTGGGGGCTCGAGTTTAGCGGGTCAGTCATCGGGGCAGTCGGGGCAGGGAACGATGGTCCTTGTGTCATCCTCTGCTCCGGTGGCTCCGAGAATCGACCTTTCTGCCCTACCGAGTATCCAAGCTTTCCGGGCGGCGGAAGATGAGTTGGCCGCTATTCATGCATCGTTCTACTCGGACTCCGTTCCTCCGGTGGCGAGCTCTAGCGTTACTCCTTCGACGTTGCCGTCCCTGCTTCCCTGACGCCATCCTCTGAAGTTCTGGACGACGCGTTACAGGACGTGGTTGCCAGTTTTTATCGTCATTTGAGTAGGGGAATCGAGGCTGCTGTGGAAAGGGGAACCTCCTTCACCTTGGCCCCCAATGCCCAGGGTCAAGTAAATATCCTTAGGGATCTTCCTGGTGATGCAGGGGTGGCTTCGCTTCTGGAGGCAAAATTGTTGGAGGCTGATCAGCTGGTGGCCGAGCTTCGAGTATTGCGGCAGGCTGATCTATCTGCTGTTATAAACGAGGAGCGGGATTCTCTTATCGCTGTTATAGAGAGGACTAGAGCTGCTCGGGATAGGACCAGACCGGCCATACTGAAGGATCTCAGCGACTTATCTGGCCGGTATGATCAATTGAGTTACGCGAATGAAAATGTCACGGCTCGGGAGGAATCTGTTTCTCGTGAGATTACTGAGACGCGGGAGCAGATCCTTGCGCTTCAGAAGAAGTTGACTTTCTTGGAGTCTGAACTCGAGACTACCGCAATGACAGGGGTCTAATTGTTCAGGAGGCTGACAGGGTTACTCAAGCTTCGACTGACCTGGAACTGCCTTGAAGAAATTGGAAGATGACTGTCAAGCGTTCTTGGGCTTGGACAATGAGGAGCATTTATTCCAGGAGGCCGAGCGTCGCGCTCGGCAACGGATTGAACGGGGGACCACCTCAGTAAGAAACCGCCTCCTAGAATTGAGTAATGCTGAAATGTAGTCGGTTTTTCTTCTTGTTTTTGTTTCTGTTTTCTTTCTTTCTGAAAGGGACGTGATCCGAAATATGTAATACTTTTTTCTTCCTTCAAATAAAGAGTACTTTCCATTCTACCCTTCATTTGCATTGCTTGTTGTGCCTGTGATATTGCGGTGATGTTCTCCCCCGCATAGGGGATATATTTGTGACCTTACCCATGGCATACCTTGGTTTTAGGTACAGATAACAAGTTTTGGTCAGGACACCTGAAGCAGCCATGGCAAAGTGGTCATGGGTGCTCTTGGTATTGGGAAAAGGAATGCCGTAGAGCAGCTGGGCTCCTGGGGCATGATGAGATGGTAGGTTTGTGCTAAGAAACTTAGCGAGGATATTTGTGGGCCTATTATCCTTGGCGTACCCTGGTTTAGGATACGGATAATAGGATGAAGGGGAACTGACATACTTGCTCAGAGGTAACGAGGACATGGCAAGTAGGAAAGTTTTTCAAATGCAGAGTCTTCCTACTCAGAGGTAATGAGTACATGGCAGGAGCGAACTCGATGGAGGTAGGTGGTCAACAGAGGACATTTGTGGACCTATTACCCTTGGCGTACTCCGGTTGTGGGTACAGATAATAGGTCGAAAGGGGATCATCATACTTACTCAGAGGTAATGAGGACATGGCAAGTATGAAGGTTTCTTCGACGGAGCCTTCCCATTCAGAGGTAATGAGGACATGACAGGAGTGGGCTCAATGAAGGAGGGCACATAGAATGACTCAGAGGTAATGAGGACATGGAAGTTCTATGTGAGGGGTGATTTGTTTTTGGCGGAAGTGGAACGGCTCAGAGGTAATAAGGACATGGCCGTTTTGGAAATTTGTGGATCGATTACCCTTTTTTGTGCACTGGGAGTGCGGGTATTAGATCATGAGGGAGGATCTCCTTCAAGAAGAAAGTTCAGAGGTATGATCATACATGACTTGCTACCTGGAAGAGTGACCGAAATGTGAGTTCAGAGGTACCAGCGGGTACATGACTCGAGAATCTGGAAATATTGTGATGGTGAGTTCAGAGGTACCAGGGGTACATGACTCGAGAATCTGGAAAATGTTGTGATGGTGAGTTCAGTGGTACCAGCGGGTACGTGACTCAAAATCTGGAAAACTATGAGGGTGAGTTCAGTGGTACCAGCGGGTACGTGACTCGAAAATCTGGAATGTTGTATGGTGAGTTCAGAGGTACCAGCGGGTACGTGACTCAATAATCTGGGATATTGTTTAGATATAATATTTTTCAGGAACTTGCCGTTGACGGGCAACATGAGCAAGTCTCCGTTTTGCTTAGCGAGGCGGTAAGCACCGTTGGAGAATACTGTCTCGATGATAAATGGGCCTTCCATTTTGGCTGGAACTTGCCGGCGGTCTTGTGAGTCATGACCATTGGCCTCCGGACTGCCAGAACAAGATCGCCCACTTGGAATGTTCTGATTTTGACCTTCTTGTTGAAGGCTCCTGAGATGCGTGCTTGGTACAGCTCGATCCTTTGCTGGCTAGGAGGCACTTTTCATCTAAGGCCTCTAACTCTTGCAGTCGACGTCGGTAGTTGTCATCGTCGTCAATTGATAAGTGAGGGCGACGCGGAGTGAGGGTATTTGAGTCTCTAATGGGAGAACTGCCTCACTCCCGTACACTAGAGAGAATGGCGTATTCCCAGTGGCTGTTCGAACTGTGGTGCGATAAGCCCATAAGCATTCACGAGCTTCTCATTCCAGTCGCGTTTGTTGGAGGAGACAAACTTCTTGAGGAGTTTGATGATTGTTTTGTTGAACGCCTCTGCAACCCGTTTGCTGCCGGGTTGTAGTGTCGAAGCGACATTCTGAATACGGTGCTTATCGCAAAACCGATAGAATGCGTGGCTTGCAAACTGCGACCATTATCATGGATGATCCTTCGGGGCAGTCCAAAGCGGTAGATGACGTGATGCTTAAGGAAGCTGATCACGTTTGAAGTCTTGACTTCTGCGAGTGGGACAGCTTCGCCCATTTGGAGAAGTAATCAGTGATCGCAAGTATGAAGCGATGTCCTCGGAGGAAGGTGGGGTGATTGGACCAATGATATCCATTCCCCATGCTTCGAATGGCCAGGATGCCACTGTCGGAGTAGAAATTCGGATGGTTGGTGAATGAAGTCCGCGGACTTGGCAGGCTTTGCATTTTCTAGCATAATCTATCGATCTGCCACCATTGTGGGCCAATAGTAGCCCATTCGTCGAAGCGGTCTTGTAATTTTGGGCCGGGCTGGTGGGCCCCGCAGACACCGTCGTGAGCTTCTCGTACGCTTCTTTGGCTTCTGCATTTGACAGACACCGAAGCAGTAATCCGTCGTAAGAGCGGCGGTACAGCATTTTCGTCTCGGTATCGTAAAGAATCTGAGAGAACGCCGTCTAATGGAGGTGGCTTCCTTTGGGTTCTGGCAGGATGTCGTAGACGACGAAGTCGATGAATGGTTGTCTCCAATCGGGGCATCATCGATCGTCTGTGCGGAATAACTCGCCACGAATTGTACATTTTTTGGGACAGACCAGTTCGTGGCCTATCACGTCCACTGATTGGCGATCATAATTCGGAACTGCTAGGGAAGCGGCAAGACCAGCTAGGGCATCGGCTTCAATATTTGGAGTTGGGGAGTGCTCGATGAAGAACCCCTCGAATGACGAGATGATATCGATCGCTATTTGGTGATAAGGATCATGTCTTCGTGGCGGACCTCGTATGAGCCCCGGATCTGATTGACGATTAGTTGGGAATCCGTATGCTTCAAGGTATTCTACCCCCAGCCTCTTGCAAGTTGGAGGCTAATGACCAGAGCGTTGTACTCGGCCACATTGTTAGAGCAGGGCTGTGAGGAATAAGTCGTTGATCACCAATCCGGTAGGAGAGATAGCACTACCCCGACTGCGACGACTATTGCCTTTAGGTCCGTCCTCGAAGCACCGTCGAAGAACATTCGCCATATAGGCTCGTGAGAGGTTGCATGCGAGTCGGCGACCTCATCTGGGATCTCTTCATATATTCTGGAGGACTCCGAGCCTGGGTGGGCTGCTAAAAAGTCCGCCAGGGCTTGACCTTTGACTGCCTTTTGGGGACAAAGATCATATGATAAGGGGACAGCAATATTGCCCATGTAGCGAGTCGAGAGCTAAGTGCCCCTGGTTTAGTCATGAGGACTCTGAGAGGGTTGACTAGTGAGATCACATGTATCATTTGTCCGGTGACATAGTGTCGCATTTTCTGAATGGCGAACACCAGGGCGAGGCATTCCTTCTCCACAGCGGTGTATCGGTGCTCTGGCCCAATCATCATTCGGCTGAGGTAATATATGGCCTGCTCGTGGCCTGCGTCGTTGTTCTGTGCCAGCAAAGCCCCGAGGGAGTGTTCCATTGCTCGTATATAGAGCAGGAATGGTTTTCCAGGAACCGGTGCTACCAAAACTGGAGAATTCGACAAATATTCTTTGATGCTGTCGAAAGCACACTGGCATTCCTCGTCCTATACGAATGAGACTCCTTTCTTCATGAGGTGCGTGAATGGTCGACATCGCCCGAAGAGGTTGGAAATGAATCTTCTGATATAAGCTAGCCTCCCTTGAAGGCCTCTGAGTTTGCGGAGGTTTCTCGGGGGACCCATCTCCATGATTGCTTTCGTCTTCTCAGGGTCTACATGGATACCCTGTGCGGTGATGATGAAGCCCAAGAACTTCCCGCTGGATACGCCCAGAAAGGACTTTGTAAGGTTCATTTTCAAATTGTACGCTCGCATTAGGTCGAATACCGTCCTTAGATCCTGCAGATGGTCTCCCTTGCTACGGCTCTTAACGGTTATATCGTCAACATAGCACTCTACCGTCTTACGTAAGTGGTCTCTGAAGATGATGCTCATGGCTCTTTGATATGTGGCGCCAGTATTCTTTAAACCGAAAGGCATGACTGTGTAGCAGTACGTGCCAATCGGTGTTCGAAATGATGTATGCTTTTCATCGTCAGGAGACATTTTGATTTGGTTGTACCCCGAGAAGCCATCCATAAATGACATACGTTCGAAGCCGCAGGTATTGTCGATCATGATGTCTGTGATAGGAAGAGGGAATTCATCTTTGGGGCACGCCTCGTTCAGGTTGCGGAAGTCGATACAGATTCGAATCTTCTCATTCTTCTTGAGGAGGGGTACTATGTTGGCGACCCAGTCTGGATGATGCTCCTCACGAATGAAGCCGCTGGCTATCAGTTTGTTGACTTCGGCTTCGATCGCATCCATGATGCCTGGACGGAAGCGTCGCTGTTGTTGCTTGACTGGCTTCGCATCTGGTCGAATGTTGAGTTTGTGAAGGGCGATGTCGGGATTTAACCTTGGCATGTCTTTATAGCTCCAGGTGAACACATCAATGTACTCTCTGACAAGTTTCTAGCAGCGACTCCCGTTCTTTGTCTGTTAGGCTTTTACTGATGAAAATCGGTTTCGGAGAAGATTCGCTGCCGAGGTCAACTTGTATAACCTCATCTTCAGTAGGAGGTTCTCTCAGTTCTAACCGCTTTTCCTATTATGCATCCAATTACTGGACCCACGGCTCTAGCTTGAGGATCTCGGGGATGTCCTCGTCTTCCTCGTAAGCGTCGGCGAATGCCATATTGACTGACATGACTTGTCTGAACACATCTCCGATGCTGGTATCTGAGTCGGAAGTTGGTGACCCAGTTGAATGTGACTGCCAGTCACATTCTTCATCTGACTCTCAGGGGTTGTAGTAGGCATTACATACCCCAATCCGCATCGAGTTTTGCTATAGTAGTCTCGTGGTTTGCCCGCAGGGACTGGTGGCTTCAAAGGTAATCGTCGCCCAGTGCCGTAGTTCAATCCTGACGTCGTCTCCAGATTATACCCCTATTTCTGCATAAGATATTTGGATTGAGGGCTATAGAGATACAGAGGCAGTCTTCCGGTATCTGACCCGAGGTCGGCTTCTTCTATGGTGAGGGGATGCGGGTTGCTCGTCCAGCCGAAGATGATTGGATGGTCTCCTCCCTCGAATATTCGGTAAGCGTCTTCTACTGGAGTAAGCTGGATCGCGGTGTACACATTTGTCACCTTTGTGTGTAGGTGAGTGCCTATACCGTGTTCCATAGCATACATTGTACATAGCTTATTGAGCTCGGTGTAGTTCAAAGATAACCCTTTATTGAGGAAGTAAGGTATCTTTTCTAGGGGAATTACATCATCAACGGAGGGGACATCAGTGTGGGCAGCCACATACTTGGCTAGCTCCGGTTCCTCTTCGGCTACCCCCTGTGTGAACGAAGACTGAGAGGACAACCTGGGAAGCTTGATTGTCAGTGGTTCAGTTGATGGAGCAGAGCGTGGAGTTGTTGGCAGACTAGCGACCCCCAGTTTGGCATTTGATGTGGGGCGAGGAGTGGCTGGTTCGCTAGAAGTGTCAGACCTTGCATCGGGGTGACGACCCTTCCTGGGAAGGCGTATCGTCAGCGGCTTGTCGGAGGGATTGAGCTTCCCTGTTTGGGGTTGACTGACTCTCGGCAGTCTAATTGTTAGTGGCCCCGTTGTGGGTCTCGACACTTGGCCGAACCTTGGCAGCCTGATTATCATCTGCTCCTCTTTGCGCCGAGAGGCTGATTGCGTCCTTCCGCAGATTGGCAGTAAGGGGTGCGGACTTGCCCGGTTTGCGAGCTTGGAGGTGGATCGTTAGGGGTCCTTCTGATCCCGTAGCTGTCTCGGTATGAGCTTGTGCGTCTCCTTCATCAAGGTGCCTCTTCGACTTTTCGTATAGGCAGGAGTCTGAGTAGTAGGATTCGACCCCCTTGAAGGGATTGATATCAGCAAATTCCGTTTTCACGAAGCCGTGTTTGTCGACATATTTGAAGCACTGGTGTAGCGTGGAAGCCACGATCATGTAATCGTGTATCTATGGGCGCCCCAAGAGGATGTTGTAAGAAGTGTCTGCATCTATGACGTAGCAGGTGACTTTGGATTGGAGGTCGCCAATTTGACACTTCAGACGAATCTTCCCAATAGGGTATCTCCTGCCCGAATTAAAACCGCTGATGGCGGTGCTTGTAGGTGTCAGGCGATGCATTGGGATGCGGAGATGATGTAGCAGACCCTTCGGGATGATGCTTATGGAAGAGCCAGGATCTATGTGCATCCGATCCACCTTTACGTCGTCGATGTACCCCGTGTAGTATAGCGGGCGATCGTGTAGGTTGGTCTTGATGAGCATGTCCTGTGGAGTGAAGACGATATTGGGCATTGCTCCCGTGCAGGCACTGTCTTGGAGATCCACGGGTGAGTCCTCCCCGGTGAGGTTGGATTGAGCCAGATAGGCATCGGCATTTTGGAGTGCTTCGCTCAATACAATATGAACGTCCTTGGAGAGCCTTAGGAGTTCGTACAGTGACAATTTGGCCGGTGTGTTAGCCAATTGTGCTAAGATGTCAAAGTTGTAGGGCCTCTCTTGCCCTTGGGCTGCTTCTTTTCGGAGAGATTTGTCGAAGCGAGTCTCCTTCGGCCTAGGCTTGTCGGTCGTCGAAGGCTGAGCCGGTCCCGGAGCATCAGTTGTAGTGGGTTGATGATTTTCAGCTGGATTGTCAACCACAGGTTGGGATTGCGCTCCGGACCGCGTGACGACGGCTGTAGCTTCCTCGTTGTCTGCTGAGATTGTGTGGCAGGTCCTGATTTTTCAACTCTTCTTTTGTTGGTGGGAGATGGTGTGGGCCGAGTTACTTCTAACACCAAGTCTGGATGGACCCACATGACCTTCCCTCGTGATGTGGTGAGAGGTACTAGACCAGCAGCCTGTTCCCAGGGAGGTGGAAGATTGGTAATCTCCATCGTCGCTAGAGTGACGGGGATTACCCCGTCCAGAGTTTCTGTAAGCCCCTGTTTTTTTCAGAAAATTTTAAACTAGTGTTAATTAATTATTAAATGTCATTATTGGTTTTAAAATAATTTAATATAATTTTAGGAATTTTCTAGAATTTTTAAATGAATTTTAAATGAGTTTTAAATGTTAAAATATCAATTTGCAATTTTCTAAAATGTTTTTAATGCATTTTGTAATTTATTAAATTGTTTAGATATCAGTTTGCAAATTCCTATTTGTTCATGCAAATTTTATTTGCATATAATAGCTGCGGGAGGGGATTTGCAAATTGTATTTGCATATGGCTACTGATTAGGGGCCTAGTTGTAAAACCTAGAAATCTAGGGACTGTTTTGTAAAACAGTCATCACCCCCCCCCCCCCCCGACCGACCAGCCACCTGGCCCCGACGACCCGCCGCCTTTTTTCGGCCGACCAACCGCCTTGACGACCTATAAAACCCCCCCTTCGACTCCCCAGACCAAGCCCTAACCCACCACGACCACCACGAACACCCCCGACCACCCTAGACGTTCGTCTCCGGCCAAAACCCTAGCCGAAGCCCTAACTCCGGCCATCTACCCCGTCCAGCCTCACCGACGAACGTCTCCGCCCACAACCACCGCCAGTCGCTTCGCCTCGACGAGACGACCGCAGCGCCACCCGAGCGCCACCGTCCCATCGCCTCCTCCGCCGTCCACGGCCTTCGAAACACCCCAGACTCGCCGGACACGTAAGTGGCGGTGTCATTTCATGTCGTCCGTGTCTCGAATCCACGCGTGTGGTTCGCCAGGACACGGGGACACTAGTCCAGTAGCTGGAAACGAGAACTAGGGTTCGTACGTGTCGTGCGAAGCACGGACACGAGAAAACCCTGTGTCCTTAACAGTCAGGACACAGGATGGTTATATTTTTTTTATTATGTTTAATTAATTCTAACCTAAATAAATGTATTAAAAACCTATTTCTAACAAACGGGCCAAATGGCCCACTGGCCAGCGGCTGCAGTATTAAATCCCCCCCCCCCCCCCCCCCCCCCCCCGCTGGCTCAGGTTCGAGCCCCCCCCCCCCCCCCCTTTCCTTGTTTCTTTTCCTTTTCTTTTTCTTTTCCCTTTTTCTTTTTCTTTCCTTTTTTCCTTTTTCTTTTATATATATATCTATTTATATATATATGTATATACATATTTTTGTATATATATATGTATTAATATATATACTATATTTAGGTATATATAGTTGCTGTTTTTTTATATATATATATATATATACTTTATTATTTTATGTATGTATATATATATATATATATATATATATATATATATATATATATATATATGTCTTATGTATACATATATATTTATGTATATATATTTCTTTGTGTATATATATTATCATATATATACTATTATATGTATATGTATACATTAATTTTGTATATATATATATATGTTATATAGATAAGTATTTTCTTATATGTATGTATATATACATATATTTGTATATATATATATAATATATAGTTGAGCATTTCCCTATATATATAAATATCCCTATATTTATATATATATATATTATTTCCTATATGTATTTTACTTAGCTTAGTGTAAATTATTTATATAAAATAATTTTCATACTTTTATAGTTGCTATGTAAAACTTTACCTTATTAAAATAATAATATTTATTTACACTATCACCAAATTATATTTTTATAGTATGTAAATTACTGCAACCATTTGGTGTCCAAGCCTAGCATGGGTATTTGGGCTCAAATGTGTTTTCACACATTCAAGACCTGTACAAGTCATATTGGACTTGATTCATGGCCTTGGGTCCTGTATTTGAACTTTGGTTCAAATTATATACATGGACAAAATACGCAGATAATTAATTATTGTGTGCATTGCTGTTTTTGATTTTCTAAAATACTTAAAGTATTGCTAAAATTATGGAAAAATAGTTTTTAGATATTATGTTAAGTTAGCTAATTTAGTATAATTTTTGTAGTATTTAATTTACTGTTTTGCCACTAGTTTGGCATATGAAATCAAAACTCACTTTCTGTATACTTAGGAAAACTGATTTTTATAAAATATTTGTACTGGTTAATAAATTCCAAAAAAATTATAATAAATTTCTATGATTAACAAGGATCACTTTAGTACTTTACTTTAAGAAAAACTAGGCTTTTTGCCTATCTCTAAAATTGTTAGAACACAATGATCTTTTGATTTATTTATTGATTAATTACGACTTGTAGCTTTTTGTGTTATTTGAAGTTTTAGTCGTGTTGAACCCCATCCCTCACTAGTATAAAGACCCTAGAAAGTTAGTTAACATAGTGTGTCACCCCACATTGGTCTCCTATGCCAAGTCATCATTTTGGCTAGGTGCCCAGTCACAAGTCGTGTTTCACAAATTAGTGTCCTAGTGTCTTAGCTTAGTGTAAAACTAAGTTGTTGCATTTACTTCTACAGTGACGAGCTACCAGACATCCATAGCATTGTTATCGCAGCTTGTTTTGTTTTGCTTTGCTAGAGGCAAGTACTTTCTACGAACTTTACATATTGTCACATAAAATGAACTGCAAACTCCACCATGTTAAATGCTGATCCTTGGGGTAGCAAGTTAGATCTCACATGTTGTACTTTCAGTTACTACCATGCTTAGAACAGTCTTGATGTATCTCTCACATGATTAGAATATGGGTTATGGGGAAACTGATAGTAGAGTACGTGATCATACTCCCTCTTCAGTACCGAGCAAAGTTATATTTTATATGATACTGCGCCGTAGGCCTTACTCTCCAAGCTGTATTTGTACGTGTGTACATATATCGCCTTTACACTTGTATGTATATACATTTTATTTACATTGTGCCTCAGTACATTGTACACCTATTGACCGATCACGTACCTGCTACAGTTTTAAACATTACATATACATCTGTCTCTATGATATATGTGTCCTTGCCATGATAGACTGTGTGATGCCATGCTTTACAGTTATTTCTCTCATGTTCATTTCCATGTTTCATATGCTAGTTTGCTAGATTCAGTACTTGCTCCCGTCCTGACAGGATAACGTTGTAGGTATACTTACTGAGGAGGAGTTGCTCTGTGATTCGTATTATGGAGTCACTACCGAGGACCCGGTTTTGCCATACGAGGATGTTCCTGCGGGAAGACTCGTCTAGTTTGCGTAGCTGCTTGGGATACTTAGTGTAGTCATGTATTAGACTATACCATTTTGTAACTGGACATGTATCCAGTTTTACATTTCAGTTTACTTGTACTTGGATATTTCACTATATACGACAACTTTTGTGTTTGGAGCATTTATGATTCTTCTTCACTTATAGAACTGTTAGCACATTTAGTCTTGTCTTGTTATCTCTAGAACAGCTTACTGCGCTTTATCTTAATCGTAGGCTGGACATGGCTCGGCCCGGCCCAACAGTTTGGGTAACGGATCGTGACATGTTTTTAGTGGTGGCCCATGCAGGTCCCGACTAAACTGTTTGGTTACATTATTGTACCAAGCATGCCTGCAATTAGGAACTTAAGGTAATTAGACAACACTAGGAAAGACGCTTAGAACACTTAGAGGAATGCTAGGATTGCAACATAGGAAATACATCACATATTTGCTATTATAATTAGATTTTCTTGCATATGATTGCTTGCTTTAAATAAGTCCTTATAAGTCTTTTTATGTGTAATTTAGATGGTGCTTACTCGTTCGTCCCAGTATGTTACCCCCGAGAATGGGGCCCTCCATATCCAGTCAGCTGACCGGTTGACTGATACACCTCCACCTACCACATTTCCCCACTCCACAGATCCACAGACCCAGATACCACCTTCCATATCCCAGTCCCAGCAGGCCCCGATACTTCCACCACCCCTATCACTATACCCACCCAGGCTTCCGTCACACTCGACGGGAACCAGCTGCTCACACTGATCCAGGGGTTCCTAACGACCCATCAGGAGCAGACTACCCTACTCCGCCAGAGCATGGAGCGTTCTGAGGGACGTCCCGTGGTCCCACCACATGTAGAGCCACGGCAGAAAGTGGGAACGGTCAAGGACTTCATGGGTCTGAATCCCAAGGAGTTCTCAGGGACTGAGGGCATAGTAGTAGCTGATGACTGGCTAGATTCTGTAGAGAGGAAGCTTCTGGGAGTTAGGATGCCGGATGACCTTCAGGTCGAGGCAGCAGGATTTCTGCTGATAGACTTAGACGGAGTCTGGTTCAGGAATGAGCCGCTGTTCGCGAGAGGTAGAGCCACCTGGGACCAGTTCAAGACCCAGTTCAAGAAGAAATTCTTCTCGACCACTGCTAGAGTAGCCATGGGGCTACGATTCTAGAACATCCAGCAGGGGAACCGTTCTGTTGATGACTATGCGGGAGAGTTTAGTCGCTTGAGCCGTTTTGCTCCTAGTCTGGTTGCTGATCCAGAGGAGATGACCCGTAGGTTTTGCCATGGTCTAGTTCCAGACATTGGCATTCTTATAGTGGCAAACGGTATGACTGACTACTACCAGAGCCTAGAGTTAGCCCGGAGCATCGAGGAGCGTCTTCTGTCTAGCAAGAGACCGGCTTCTGTACACCATGAGGGACCATCCAAGCGTCAGGCTTTCCAGCAGAGAGCGCCGACGCCACCCCCGTAGACTTACCATCCCCCTACACCACATCGTCAGACCCCGCCAGTTAGAGCCCCGGGACCCCGATATCAGCAGCAGCAGTAGAGGGGAGCTATATGTTCTTTCTGTGGAAGACCAGGGCATGAATTCGTCATCTGCAGGAAGAGGTTAGGGCAGTGTTTAGCTTGTGGGTCTGCCATCCATCAGATTCGGGACTGCCCAGTAGCCAAGGGACCCCAGGGGAAGACTTATAGCCTAGTCCTTGAGCCGGAGCCGGAACACGTTTCGGGAGGTTAGTTTTGATCGTAGCCTTAGTCATTTGTTGCATTGCTTGCTATGTTAGACTATTGTAGGGTCTTCAATCCTTGTGAATTTCGAGGACGAAATTTTTCAAGGAGGGAAGACTTGTAAGCCCCTGTTTTTTTCAAAAATTTTTAAACTAGTGTTAATTAATTATTAAATGTCATTATTGGTTTTTAAAATAATTTAATATAATTTTAGAAATTTTCTAGAATTTTTAAATGAATTTTAAATGAGTTTTAAATGTTAAAATATCAATTTGTAATTTTCTAAAATGTTTTTAATGCATTTTGTAATTTATTAAATTGTTTAGATATCAGTTTGCAAATTCCTATTTGTTCATGCAAATTTTATTTGCATATAATAGCTGCGGGAGGGGATTTGCAAATTGTATTTGCATATGGCTACTGATTAGGGGCCTAGTTGTAAAACCTAGAAATCTAGGGACTGTTTTGTAAAACAGTCATCACCCCCCCCCCCCCGACCGACCAGCCACCTGGCCCCGACGACCCGCCGCCTTTTCCGGCCGACCAACCGCCTTGACGACCTATAAAACCCCCCCTTCGACTCCCCAGACCAAGCCCTAACCCACCACGACCACCACGAACACCCCCGACCACCCTAGACGTTCGTCTCCGGCCAAAACCCTAGCCGAAGCCCTAACTCCGGCCATCTACCCCGTCCAGCCTCACCGACGAACGTCTTCGCCCCCAACCACCGCCTGTCGCTTCGCCTCGACGAGACGACCGCAGCGCCACCCGAGCGCCACCGTCCCATCGTCTCCTCCGCCGTCCACGGCCTTCGAAACACCCAGACTCGCCGGACACGTAAGTGGCGATGTCATTTCGTGTCGTCCGTGTCTCGAATCCACGCGTGTGGTTCGCCAGGACACGGGGACACTAGTCCAGTAGCTGGACACGAGAACTAGGGTTCGTACGTGTCGTACGAAGCACAGACACGAGAAAACCCTGTGTCCTTAACTGTCAGGACACAGGATGGTTTATATTTTTTTTATTATGTTTAATTAATTCTAACCTAAATAAATGTATTAAAAACCTATTTCTAACAAACGGGCCAAATGGCCCACTGGCCAGCGGCTGCAGTATTAAATCCCCCCCCCCCCCCCCCCGCTGGCTCAGGTTCGAGCCCCCCCCCCCCCCCCCTTTCCTTGTTTCTTTTCCTTTTTCTTTTTCTTTTCCTTTTTTCCTTTTTCTTTTATATATATATCTATTTATATATATATGTATATACATATTTTTGTATATATATATGTATTAATATATATACTATATTTAGGTATATATAGTTGCTATTTTTATATATATATATATATATATATATATATATATAATATATATATATATATATACTTTATTATTTTATGTATGTATATATATATATATATATATGTCTTATGTATACAAATATATTTATGTATATATATTTCTTTGTGTATATATATTATCATATATATACTATTATATGTATATGTATACATTAATTTTGTATATATATATATATATGTTATATAGATAAGTATTTTCTTATATGTATGTATATATACATATATTTGTATATATATATAATATATAGTTGTGCATTTTCCTATATATATAAATATCCCTATATTTATATATATATATATTATTTCCTATATGTATTTTACTTAGCTTAGTGTAAATTATTTATATAAAATAATGTTCATACTTTTATAGTTGCTATGTAAAACTTTACCTTATTAAAATAATAATATTTATTTTGCACTATCACCAAATTATATTTTTATAGTATGTAAATTACTGCAACCATTTGGTGTCCAAGCCTAGCATGGGTATTTGGTCTCAAATGTGTTTTCACACATTCAAGACCTGTACAAGTCATATTGGACTTGATTCATGGCCTTGGGTCCTGTATTTGAACTTTGGTTCAAATTATATACATGGACAAAATATGCAGATAATTAATTATTGTGTGCATTGCTGTTTTTGATTTTCTAAAAATAATTAAAGTATTGCTAAAATTATGGAAAAATAGTTTTTAGATACTATGTTAAGTTAGCTAATTTAGTATAATTTTTGTAGTATTTAATTTACTGTTTTGCCACTAGTTTGGCATATGAAACCAAAACTCACTTTCTGTATACTTAGGAAAACTGATTTTTATAAAATATTTGTACTGGTTAATAAATTCCAGAAAAATTATAATAAATTTCTATGATTAACAAGGATCACTTTAGTACTTTACTTTAAGAAAAACTAGGCTTTTTGCCTATCTCTAAAATTGTTAGAACACAATGATCTTTTGATTTATTTATTGATTAATTACGACTTGTAGCTTTTTGTGTGATTTGGAGTTTTAGTCGTGTTGAACCCCATCCCTCACTAGTATAAAGACCCTAGAAAGTTAGTTAACATAGTGTGTCACCCCACATTGGTCTCCTATGCCAAGTCATCATTTTGGCTAGGTGCCCAGTCACAAGTCGTGTTTCACAAATTAGTGTCCTAGTGTCTTAGCTTAGTGTAAAACTAAGTTGTTGCATTTACTTCTACAGTGACGAGCTACCAGACATCCATAGCATTGTTATCGCAGCTTGTTTTGTTTTGCTTTGCTAGAGGCAAGTACTTTCTACGAACTTTACATATTGTCACATAAAATGAACTGCAAATCCCACCATGTTAAATGCTGATCCTTGGGGTAGCAAGTTAGATCTCTACATGTTGTACTTTCAGTTACTACCATGCTTAGAACAGTCTTGATGTATCTCTCACATGATTAGAATATGGGTTATAGGGAAACTGATAGTAGAGGACGTGATCATACCCCTTCTTCAGTACCGAGCAAAGTTACATTTTATATGATACTGCGCCGTAGGCCTTACTCTCCAAGCTGTATTTGTACGTGTGTACATATATCGCCTTTACACTTGTACGTATGTACATTTTATTTACATTGTGCCTCAGTACATTGTACACCTATTGACCGATCACGTACCTGCTACAGTTTTAAACATTACATATACATCTGTCTCTATGACATATGTGTCTTTGCCATGATAGACTGTATGATGCCATGCTTTACAGTTATTCCTCTCATGTTCATTTCCATGTTTCATATGCTAGTTTGCTAGATTCAGTACTTGCTCCCGTCCTGACAGGATAACGTTGTAGGTATACTTACTGAGGAGGAGTTGCTCTGTGATTCGTATTATGGAGTCACTGCCGAGGACCCGGTTTTGCCATACGAGGATGTTCCTGCGGGAAGACTCGTCTAGTTTGCGTAGCTGCTTGGGATACTTAGTGTAGTCATGTATTAGACTATACCATTTTGTAACTGGACATGTATCCAGTTTTACATTTCAGTTTACTTGTACTTGGATATTTCACTATATACGAGGACTTTTGTGTTTGGAGCATTTATGATTCTTCTTCACTTATAGAACTGTTAGCACATTTAGTCTTGTCTTGTTATCTCTAGAATAGCTTACTGCACTTTATCTTAAGCGTAGGCTGGACATGGCTCGGCCCGGCCCAACAATTTGGGTAACGGGTCGTGACAATTTCCGTCGGAGGGAAGCTGCCGAATTGTACGGACACCATATTGGCTGCCACGGTTACCTCTTCGAAATCGATGGCCAGAGCGTTCGAATCGTTGAGGCTTTGGATGTACCATTTTAGCTGGTAGCAGTCGTGTGTAGCGTGGTGTACATAACGGTGGTAATGGCAGAACTTCGGGTTCTCTAGATCAGCCGGCCGAGGCTCCCGTCTTGGTGGAGGGAGCTGAATTCTATCTCCTTGTATGAGCATGTCCAAGATAGGCTTGACGTGGCTGTCTTTAAAAGAGTAAGTAACTTGAGGCCATTGTTTGTCTACGGGCTTCGGCTCAGGTTGTTGTGCTGTATCGGCCACCATAGCCTGCTTTCCCTTGCTGTCCCGATTGTTGGAGGGGTTACCCCCATTATCGTTGTCGGGACGCTTTCCCTTGTTTTCTCCTTCTGAGATGTGCAATCCCAGTTGGCGAGCCTTCTTCAGTCGTTCTTCGGCGCTTGTGGCGCTGATGATGAACGCCTTCCAATCTTTGAATTGACTTTCGCCCATCCAGAGACTAATCGTTGGAAGCAGTCTCTTTTGGCAAATTTTAATCAAAGAGGAATCTGGATTTCCGGAAGGCAGCTTCCTGGCAGTCTGGCGGAACCGCTCAATGTAGTTCTTTGTCAGCTCCTTCTCCCCTTGGACGACGTCCATGAGAGTGGACATAGTGACGTCCTGTCCTACTTCATAGAATCGCTCCAAGAACAGACGCTTGAAGCCGACGAAGGAGTGGATGCAGTTGTCCGACAGATTGCGGTACCGATCGAAGGCGACTCCTTCCAACGCCCCAATAAATAACCGTGTGAGGATAGCATCATCATGGGGCAGATGGTCGATGGTGACCTCGAAGTAAGTGATGTACCGACTTGCTGAGGTCTTGCCGTCATACGGGTTGATATTGAACGACATATATCTTGGTGGGAACGGAACATCCCTCTACTCAGCAGGGTATAGTTGCCGTATTCTGAGATCTTGAGCATTTTCTCGGGCATGGAACATGGCTCGGAGCTCCTGGACCTCTCTCCTTACTTCTCGGATCTCATCTGTCACGGTAGGGGCTGTTATCTCGGAAGGATTATTGCCCGGGTTTGGTGCCGCTGAGTTCGAATCTACATTGACCGCGGGGCCCGTGCTTGTTTGACCAGACGTTCTTCCTTGTAGAATTGGCAGGGCTACTTTAATCTCGTCTACAGACTTGACCAAAGCAAGTAATATGGCTTCGAGATTGTCGATGCGCTGGCGATCATTGGAACCACCTTGATTGCTGTCCGTCATGAAAACCGTCCTTATATGAGGAGTGATGGAAGGAACGGTGGAGGATGTGCCCTCCGAGTCGTACCCATGCACCGAGAAGTCATCGGGATAGGTGGGAATATTTTCTTCGGGCTCGGACTCGGAGGGAATGGTATTCCCAGTTTCAGAGCTTGCTTCGTCTTGAGAGTTACGGATGTCCTCGGGGACACAGTGTCTGTTGCACCTGATGGAAGAGTTGTTTGTCCGGGCTCGGCTCCTTGAAACATCGGATTGTTGCAGATGTTCGGACGAGTGCTACCCCCAGTTCCCTCAACCCCCAGAGATGTGGATGATGAATTTCCCATCGCGGTAGATTTCGTCTTTGAACGGGTGTGTTGGAATACTCCGGTGGAGGACAACCGTTTAGACGATAGTTTCTTAGCTGTAGTGGTTGATATCTTGGGACTGGAGATGCTTGTCTTTTTCCCTCTCCTTTCGGCGGGGACCTTCTGAGCGGAATTACAGGAGGTGCCTCATCTTCTGAGCTCGGATGCTGTAGCCTTTGGAAGACGGACGGCCGATCTTCCGTCACTGCCGCATTGTTGCAGCAGCAGTTGACGATGATTTGGGTGCAGTGATGTTCAAGCGAGGACTCTTTGCACGCCAAGACTCCTCCTCTTTCCTTGCGTTTGTGGAGGATCGCCTCCCGCAGGTCAGAGGAACCACTCTGTCTGTTTGCCGCCGGGGGCTGGACTCGAGCGGTTCTATACAACTTTCCATCAGAGGCCCGTGTGATAATCAACGGGACACCCCGATAGTTAGAGGTTGGGACAGCTACCTGGGCTTGGTGAGCCCGCCCTGCCCTAGACTTCCTCCTTTTAGCACTTGCGGGTGCGTAATAGGAGGAGTCCAAGTTGAACACCACAGAGTCTGGCTTATCATCCAGAGAACCATCAGAGTCAGGACCGCATGAGAGACGATAAAAGACTGATCGAGAGAAGCGTGGAACGGAGGCTATGCGGCTAGAATTGGGTACCGTGTAGGCTGTCTGCATGCGGTTGTCTTCTGCCGTTGGATGAGTTGTTTTTATGTGGCTAGGAGTAACGACCGTGCAGGCTGGCCGCATGCGGTTGGCAATTGTGGCCGCATGGGTTTTCTGCAAGCGATTGACTTTCTTAGCCACATGAGTTTCATCCATGTGGTTGGCAACTGTAGCCGCATAAGCTATGCGGCTGACAGATTTGGCTGCATGCATTTTCTCCATGCGGCTGGCGAATGTAGCCGCATGAGCTTTCTCCCTGCGGCTAATACCCTTATGCGGCTCAGATCTCATAGAGTTCCTCTTTGCCCCTGCAAGTCCAGCATCATAGTATTTTCTTCTGCCGGACTTGGGGACAGCAGAGTCATCTACGATCTGAAGTGGGGCCGCAGGGGAATCTTGCTCGCCGTCTTGAACAATCGAGGGTGTCTCCGCAAGAGCTTCAGTAGGAACGAAGGATCGGGGTCTCCACTCCTTACGGGCCTTCTTTGTGCGGGCTCGCTTCTGGACCGGGCCAGTGCTCTTGTCGGAGAGCATTTCTTCGAACGCCTGTTGGTCGAACCGGGCGACCATCTTTTGTTGCATGGAGCCAAGCTTGGCTGCATTCGATTGCGTCACCAACTCCTCAGCTGTGGAGAAGTTAGTCCCAGCAGAGTCGCCATCGTGTTTGCCATGAAATATAAAAGAACAGAACAATTATCGGAGGACCGGACTTTTACTTCACGTTACAAACTCGCTTGTACAAAGAAAGCCTAGGGACGAAAACCTAGGTACAGCAGTCTAAGTACAATTATTTATTTTAGATTCTGGGGGTGACGATAGAGGCTCGGGAAGGCAACGGCAGCCCTGCCTTACTCCTTGGACGATCGATATGCAGCCTTGGCTCCTATGCAAAGATAGTTGGCGTTGATGAAGAAATGCTCCTCTTGTTCTCCCTCTGACTGCTCTTCTGGCTTCTCTCTCTGTGTGTATATTCTCTCTCTGACTATGGGGGGAAGTCTCTCTGTATATACGTATTTCTCTCTGATGTTGTATATATTTTTATAAGGGAATGGCACCTTGCTATTTATAATAGTGGGATGTGATCATAGGGTTGCCAATGATTAGCTCTTGGAGATGGCGGCGGCCCATAGATTGGTCAATCCCGGCCGTTCAGTTTTGATTGTGACGAATCCGAGACATCGAGTGTAGATTACACCAAATTCCATTAGCAATTAATGCTGATTGGAATAAATCTTCCTTATAATGATCTTCTGATATCTGCGAATAAATTAGACCTATTCTTATGCCACGTATCCCAGATTATTGGGATTTGACCCAATCTTTAATGGCAGCAAATCTGAGGAATTAATCGGTTTAGGACATGTGTCCTAGGAGCTGCTGGGGGAATCTGGACCGCATGGCGAGTGAGCCACGTATGAATTTGAGCCGCATATGGTTAAGCCCACGTGTCAGGGCTACCTGGGCAGTGGCCTTCACTTGAGCCCTCGAACCACAGGGGAGTAATCCTTGTGGGCTGCATAGGTACATATCCGCCTGAGCCGCATGGACATAATCCTCTTGAACCGTATGAGAAGTCCTCGCTCGAGCCGCATGAGGCTTTCTTGGCCTGAGCCACATTGGACAGATTCACTCTGAACCGCATGAGAAGCTCTTTGCTCGAGCCGCACGAGGCTTTCTTGACCTGAGCCGCATAGGATTCATTCTGAACCGCATGAGAAGTGAGCCGCATACGAACGCCCACGTAGCATTTTTATGGCTCTCGGAGGATTTGTGTCAGAGATTTCTTTTCTCTTCCCTAGAGATTCATCATTATGACAGAGTCATAATTACCTGCTTTTGTGTCAGGGCTGTCAACTTTTCAGAGGGGTCAGCCGTCAAAGCAATTAATGCAGCATGGGTCGGAGGGGAGCACTGTCAGGCCACGTGTCTTCTGAGCCGCATGGAATGCCTTGGGCCGCATAGCTCCTTATGCCGTATGACTCCCTGAGCCGCATGGGTTTTCTGAGCCGCATAGATCTTTCCTGGCCGCATGAGTCATTTTCTTCAGTATTTTCCATACTTCTACAGTGACACTTGGATGTCTGTGTCGTGTCCTGGATCATTCGACACACGTGCATGAGGATTAATAATGTTGTTTACTGATACATTTGTTTTTCTGTGTTTTAACACGTTTGTGTCCTAATTTATGGACACGAACGGACATGTGGACATGCCTAACATGTCCTTAGGTCTGTACACTAGGTTCACCTAGTTGTGATTCGAATTTGAATGATTGTGATTCGAATTTGAACCCTTGAATTCGAATATCAGTGAACTGTCATGTTCACAGTTTTGAGACTTTGAGAATAGGTTCGATTTGGTTTTATAATAATTCGAATGTATATGATGTTGTAATAATCTTCCAGATTTATATGTGTTTTGATTAGGTTCCAATGGGTAGTATGGCTTGATATCCTTTCAAGTCGATTTTGGAGTTTCTAATTGAATTTCCATGTATGAGTTCACTGTCATTCCAGATTTGAGTTCTTATTAAATTTTGAAATGTTCTGATTTCTTGAGTTGAATTAGAGTGTTGTGAAGGTTGGGATACTTGAGTAATATCAAGGTGTTGAGCAGTGGTGTCTTGGTGAGTATTGGACTTATATATCCCAGTACTGGTATCAGTTTATTTTGGTAATATGTTGTACCATGAAGGGACAGTAAACTATAAACCTGAGAGTGTATTGCATATCACCCACACATTGCAATACTATAGAACCTGAGAACACTTTCTACACATTTCAATCCTGAGAGTATCACACCCTTCCTGTCAATATACACACAGCCCCTGTGTAATGCCCCGTGGGACGTGACATCCTGTCCCTTGAATTAGTGAGTGAATGGCTGAATGTTCAACACACACACATTTCACCATACCTGAGAATTTAGGGAATGTAAATGATTGATTCACTGTAGAGTTAAAACTGAGATTGGGTTAACTATTACTCACTGAATTCCCTTCTCTTCACTGTTTCTTAGTTTCCCCTTTTATGATTGAGTGCAAACATGTTGATTTATGACATAGGGTTGAATGTAAACTCCTGTGAACACTTGACACAAAACATACTATTTTGAATTCCTGCAATGAACTGTTATTCTCAGATTTCACACACACACAAATTGTTTCCAGTCACACCGTCTATTATCTCCCTGTTACACAGGTCTACATGAGCACACACACACACAGATTTTTCCTACACCTTTGACACACACACATGGGCTGATTTGTCTTGAGAACACCACACACACACATTGCAAAATTGAGATTTTTAGCTTGATTTTGGGTTGCTCATATCACTGAACCTGGGATTAATGTCATATGGGGGTTATATTGATTTATGTTAAGTGGATTCCTTCCTTAACAACTGTCACCCTACATACCACATTGACACACACACACAAAAACTGATTTCTGAACACCTATATAAACTGCCAAATCCTGAGAACAGTGTGCACCTTATTTTTGATTCATGTCACTCATTCACTCACCTATCCATTCATACACAAATCTGGTCCCTAAAACTCACACACACATGACACTGCACACTATTACACATCCTATATCTACATATGATGTACACACAACCCCCCTTCATTCTTGGCTTAGTACACCCCCATACACATAAACATGTATCCTCTCCTTATCCCTATATGTTAATATATATATATTTTGCCTATATGCATAAAGTGGCCTATATGTGTATTAATGTGTGCTATTTATATAATAAATTAGATATTTTTATGTATAAATATGTGAGAGTAGATCTTGTGTGTGAAATGTGTGTTATTTAGCCTATGGCCTATAGCCTATGGTTTCTAACTTATGTTTATGGCATGAATGCCCAGTCAATATGTGTTGTTGACTTGTATAGCCCAGTTTTGATGTGTGCTTGCTAGTCTAAGCTTAGGTAGGCCTAGTGAGACTTGACTAGACTAGTATTGACCTATTTTGACTATTGTAGTTGACTTGGGTCGACCCAGAGTTGATCAAGTTTGACTTGGACCTAGTTTGACCTAGATAGTTGACCAGGTTTGACTTAGAGTTGACTTTGACCTAGATTAGCCTAGAATTTATGTAGATGCATAATAAAAATCATCTGTCTTGTTTTTAAACATATTATAACCTGTATTCCTTTGTTTAGGACATTGTGACTCTGTCGCAGGCATCTGATATTATACTACTCTTTTCAGAGTAGCAGGCGAGTACATTCTCTGATAGTTCTTTCATTTATTTGTCGTTTACTATACTTCAGTTGTAGCTAGTTCTATTTGATTCTGTATTACAAACACGATTTGATATTACTGGATCCATTTTATGCGACACTCACTTATTTAAGTCTGGCCTCTATTCTGGAACCACCTACTGGAACCACCTTCTGGAACCACTACTGGAACCACCTACTGGAACCACCCTGGAATCATTTACGGGAACCATTCGTATACTGGCTGGACTTATACCTATTTTTGTGTCGGATTATGGATTCACTTGTACTTGCTGGGCGGGAAAATATTGGAATAGGCATGTGAACATACCCAAATACTGGAACCACTCCCTTGGAATTATAATGGAACGATAGCCATCCCACACTTGGCCGAGTGTGCGGTGTGCCGTATTACCTACAGCCGTTCACATGTCGATCCTGATATTTTAAAACACACTGTTAGAGTATAGGCTGGAATCACCCTGGAACCTTTGATCACCAACTGGACTCACCTTATACCGTACTCATCTTGTACTGGAACCACCTGGTATCAGATTCATGTTGTCTGGATTTACTTGGATTTTGCACTTGTTTACATTTACTATCTGGACTTATTATGTTACCTTAGTTCAGCTAGATTTATTTTACAGTCTTCATTGCCATCATTTTTCTCTTGTTTCAGTTACTTTACTTTCCTTGTATCTTACTGTTTCTCTTTGCCACAACCTAAATATAAACTGCCATATTCATCAATAAAACTGTTTATAACTGCTTTATAGTTCTCTGTCATTTACTTGGGATTTCTTGATGAGTTGTACTCATTCCTGTCCTGACTGGACCTGTTGTAAATTTTACAGATGATTGCCCTGAGGACACATGCCCTACATATTACTGTAGAGATAGTTTAGCTACCTATGGCCTCGACACTCAGGAGTGATCTGGAGTTTAGCTAGTTGTCATATTTTTAACTTTCATATTTTAGAACTAGAGCTGTATGTAGTTGAGATTTATAGTTGAGATTTGTAGTTGAGATTTTCTGAGATTATATTATTAGTTGTTGGTTTTAGTCTGTTATTAGTCTTAGTTTTAAACTTCTGTGATATCTTATCGTTCTCAGACTGTGATTGAGATTCATTACATCTATACTTGTCCTCCGTTCGAAGTTGAGATTTGACAAGTACATTATATAACTGTGTGATTGGCTGGTTAGATAGTGACCTTGAACAGCGTTCTACCGCCGACACTGCGGCGTAGGCTGGGCGTTGTTACGCGCTCGTACCCTCACAGTGGGTATGGGTCGTGACAGTATCCGTCGAAGAACGCCGTATCGGCCTTTCTCTAAACTTTTCAATTATTTTATGCACGTTTGTCAAAACGAGACAAAACTTGCGCCAACAGGTTCGAATCAAAATTTTGGTCCTGTATGCCAAGTTTGGTCCGATTCTGAGAAGGTTGATCAGAACGCCAAAATTGGCGGGCCCGCGACCCGATTTAACGGGCAATTTTGTACACGGCTCATCGGAATCCAAAATTGGACATACCTTTGGGTCCGTCTCCTCAAACCTAATCCATAAACAAGTAGTTTGTCGACTTTAGAGACCGTAGGTACTGGTGCACATTTCGGTGCAAAGCGGGTCCAACGATGGACATCGTTTTGACCCAAAATTACGATTTTGCCCATGTTCCAAAATTTAACTTTCGAACAGGCGTCCTAGGTATATCTTTTTCACCGAGAACATTTTTATGTTTGTTTCAGCATTCGGAGTCATCTATGAATTGTGAGTTTTGTGTTGACCCTTGCAACATTTGGATTTGCCCTCCTCGTACCACAGGCAAGTATACCTTGCCATAGATTCTGATTGTGCTCATTTATTTTCAGTATATTTTATTATTGTATATTCTTTCTCTTATTTGTCATTTCATTTATATTGTGCGTCCAATTCACACTTGGGTGCGGGCGACTAGATTTAGTCATTATCGTTATTTTTATATTCTATTATGCATGTCGACCTAGAGTTAGACGACCACCTTATGAGTGTCGGATATTTTCGTATCTCCTATGGCCTTGACACATGTGTATCACGTGATGAATGAGTTCATATAGGACATGGTCCTGCGTACTCGACTGGCCATCGTTACGTATGGGTCGTGCGACGGATAGGAGGTAATTGCTACTATTGTATTGAGTTAGAAGCTGTAGCAGTTGCCAACTGGACAGGCTTTGGATACATCTTGGACAAGAGCATCGGGGGGAGGGGAGAGCTACTAGTGTAAGGGCTACATTTACTTATTACACACATACATGGGTCGATAGTGTCTCGGATGAGCGCTACTTGACGGCCACTCTTTATTACTTGCGTGAATCCTTACAGCCCCTGCGTAGAACGTTGTCCTCAAAAGTGCATATCACATAGATGGTTAGGAAAACCTGTAGTATCATAGTGGCATATTTTCACATTCAGATATTTTGGCATGTTTTCAGTATCTTGTTACGTCCCTCTGTGGACCTGGTGATCTCTCCAGGATTAGACGAGCAGGACTATCCCCAGGAGTACGGAGCAGCTTCGGATCCTTCTTACGTCGATGACGAGGCATCTTCCACTAATACTTAGTTTTCTCTTTATTATCTGAGACTATGTAGTGGACATCTTTTATCTTTATTGTTCTATTTTTGAGGAGGTTGGACTCCATTTAGTTGAGACTATTTTTTATAATTGTTTGGCGTGGGAATGACCACCCGGCTATCTCTTGACTTCTTTTATTATCATTGAGACTTATTTATTTATTTTGTGTTGAGCTGTGGATGAGATATAGTTATTATATTGTGGCTTATAATGTATTGTTACTTACAGCTTATGTACAAATACGAGGATACCACATATTGGTGTATTCTTTATATACGTGCAGCTGGCATGCTGACGTACTTAGTCCTATGTATTACGAGACTGGGGCGTTACTGCGTCGTTGGATTCTCTATTGTTCTGACATTTTTGATTCATGACATCCCTATGAAGATCATCATCAGGCCTTATTGAAAGTGCTCGCACCATGCTTCCTTGTTCGGCAGGAAGGCCCCTAAAAACTTTACAAGAATGTTGCGAAGTTTGCGTCATAGTCGTCCACTGACATGTTCCCTTGCTTTAAGGACATAAATTGGTCCTCTTTCTATCAACGAATGACACAAGGAATATATGTTACAAGAAGGCTTTCTTGAACGTTTCCTACGAGATTTTGGTGTCTGGGTCGGCTTCGTAGATCCCTTATTTCTTTACCTTCCACCAGTCGTAGGTTGTCAATTGCAGTTGCAAGGCTGCACAAGCCACTCTCTTGGACCCTTTGGTGTTGAGGAGACTGAACAAGCCTTCGATCTTCACTAGCCACCCTATGATCTCGTTGGGCTCTGCTCGGCCGTTGAATTCAGGCGGTTTCATCTTCTTAAACTTAGTTGCCTTAAATAAATAAAAAGAAGACAGAGGCTTCATCGTTACTGGTTATACTTCTTCTTCTTTGGATGTCGTAGTCACTAAATTCTGCTGGGTTGCCATGGCACTCACGACCTACGTCAGTGCGTCCATCTGTTTCTGTTGGGCATTGAACTGAGTCTGGATCTCCTTCTGCAGCTGTAGTTGTTGCATCTCCCTCTGGCGTTGTTCGACCTTCATGAGGCACATCAATCGCACCATGGCAGATTCGCTAGGCATCGCTTCTTCGGTGCTATCAGCGCTAATTAGCATAGCATTGACAGTGGGGACACACGGTCTTTTAGTCATCCTATAAAATTGAGCAAACCGTTAGTATTCTCGAAAATATCTGTAGATTTATCTATATGGAACGATCATTTCATGCAGCATATGTCAAAATGCATAAAATTTGAGAAATTGCAACAACATCCAAAAGAAAACATTTTCGAAAGGTCCGAGATGTGAATTGTGCTCTGATATCAACTTGTCACGTCCCGATTCGCCGAATCATTCGTCCTCGCATTTGTAGGTCCTAAAAATCATGTTGCACCCATCAAAGAAGTCATAAAAATTAAATTATGCATCCTTCAAGTGAACTGTACAGAAGACAGATTGCACAACAAGTCGATTATGCAGGCTGAACTGCGCACTCATCCAAGTGCGCAAGCTGACGTGGCTTCGTCATCATTACCTGTCAGAGAATCAGATCTTCTGACAACAGACCGCACGGAGAACGAGGAAACTGTTCGTTTATCGTACAGCACAGTGCTCGAGGATAATTGTACATACATCGCAATCTGCCAGACTCTCTGCAGCGCAATCCATCCCAGCGCAGTCCATCCCAGCGTAGTCCATCCCAGCGCAATCTGAAGCCAGCGCAATTCAGGTGGCGCACTCCATCAAGATAACTGACAATGTACACGTGGCCTTCATGCCATCAATTACTCACCATGTGGCAACCGTCTGTACACGATCAAGTGCATTTCAATCAAACAATGCCACGCGTCACATACAGATGGTCCATGATCGAGTAACTGCCTCCGCAGTTCATTGCCTGCGCAATCCAAAGTGTGCGCATTCCAACCTGCGCAAGTCAGAATAACTAAAAGTTAGTTATTTCTAGAACTCTATAAATAGAGTTTCAAGTCCTTCCTAGAGGGGATCACACACACACACATATATCAGAGATCATCACCAGAGATCAGGAGTTCTTGCCAAAGTGCTGCTGCAATCTTCAGAGGCTACTGTCTTCAAAGTTCACATCGTCTAAGGGATAAAGCGATCGTCATTCAGATCGGATTCCTATAGTTGTACTTTTCCAGAATTCTTGTAATCTTCTTATAAAGTTTGTTGAAATAAAGATCAACTTTTGTTTTTGCAAATAAAATGGCGACTCTGCTTGGGACGACTTTCTCCTCCGACGAGGAAGTGACAACTCAATGTGACGTTGCGTCTATCGGAAAGACGCAGAAGACGCTGGTTGTAAAGGTCAACCAGACAGCCTACGAGGCGATGATCAACTCCAGGACCACCCCTCGCACTGCAACAACTTTTGCCATGAGCAAAGTGCGCCCAGTGTGGGTCCCCAAGACTGTTGTACAGTCTACAACCTCTGCTGCTCAACCTGCTGCGCAGTCCACTGTCTCTGTTCCTAAGACTGCTGCCTCTGTTGCGCAGTCTGCTGCTACTTCCCATACGCAGTGTGCTGCTTCCCTTGCCAGTGCACAAACCACTTCATATGCTGCCTTGTCAAAGTGCAAGACTCCTGTTCCTCTGGCGTAATTGGCTGCCACTCTGCCTGCGCAATCCACCACTCCAGCAACCAGAGTGCAACCCAAACACTCTGGCAACAAGACTCCTGCTGCGCAAGCCACTGTGACTTAGGCCAGAAGACTTTCTGCCAGAGTTACTCATGCGCAACCTGCCAGTGCGCCATCAACCCATGCGCAAACTGCGCCAGCGCAGTCTAAAAGAGACAGCCCTTTGGCTAATCTCTCATCTTTCCACAGCAAGGGGAAAAGATCTGCTCCTCTTCTCACGCACCCTGTTGCTCCTGCATAATCCACTGGGGGTAGTCTTTTGGCTATTCCTCCTCCTCCCCAGAATAAAGGAAAAGGCCTATTGGTCTTTTCTCAAACTTCCTCGTCCCACGACTTGGAAGACAACAGAGGGAAACGCTCTTTAGCTAACCCTTCTTCACAAAATGAAGAAAAAGGTCCTTTGGTCTTTTCTCAGTCTTCCTCGGTTTTTACCGTAGAAGATCAATCTGAACGTACTCCGGCATCAATCAGTACAAGAACCCTTTCTCACAAGGATTCTTCTTCCCTCCTTGCCAAAGGGAAGTGTACTGATCAGAGAGGTATTCTGCCTACTCCGGTAGCAGAATTCCAAGACCTCCCAACTCTCCAGATATCCCGTTCAAGACAGGGAAAATTGCTAGTGTCTCAGACAGAAACCCCTGGGGGTGAGTTTGCTGATCTAAGAACTTATCTCAATCGACCAACTTCGGTGAAACGCAAACAGCCAATGCCGAAGACCAACCAGCATCAGAAGCAAACTTCTAGGACCAAAAATCCTGACACTTATGCCAATAAAATGAGTACTTCCCTGTACACTAAAGGGACAAAACATTTGAAGAACCGGAACCATGTTCCGAATATTGTCAAAGAACACATCCCTCGAACTTCTTCTCGTCCCGTTGCTGTTCCCGATCTTTGAGAACACCTCAAACAAAAACGGGATAACATCTCATCACCTCCAGTGCAACCACTTAGACATCATTGTAATCACAAGGTTGTCATCAAGTGTTGTTGTCAGACAACAAGACGATCTGTCTTCGATCGTCTGAACTTTGCAAACTCTGAACCTATGTCAGAAGACGGAGACGAAGTTTTGTATGCTTCCGTCAACATGACTTCCAGAGACACTGGGGATAGAAAGTGCTCCAAGCATGGCAAGCCTTGCAAGCCAAGCCAACGGTATTTGGATCTACTCCAAGAATCCTCTGAAGGAGTATTCCAACATACCCGATCCCGAAGTCGAGACACAATCGGTC
This sequence comes from Iris pallida, assembly GCA_029216955.1. Taxonomy (NCBI): domain Eukaryota; kingdom Viridiplantae; phylum Streptophyta; class Magnoliopsida; order Asparagales; family Iridaceae; genus Iris; species Iris pallida. The sequence continues at coordinate 77,439,502 of JANAVB010034417.1, forward strand.
AAAGGAATCTTCATGATCCTTCCGGTCATCTTCCTCTTTCTCACTCAGGAGATGATTCTTTCTCCGACTACGATGCATACAGCGAAAGTTCGGAACAGACAGTATCCTCCACTGTACCTAGAGAAGTGACAGCTTATGTTGTCACTAAAGATCCCGATGCTTCCAGTTCAGCTAGTCAAGAACAACGAATAGCTGCGCTAGAAGACAAGCTGAAGACCATAGCTGAAATGGTCGCAAGTATGCATTCCATCATTGTGGCCCAGCATACGGTACCACCGACCGTACCTCCTATAAATCCTAAAATTATAGCATCGTCAGTGCCTGTTAATGCAGGACTGGGGGTGGCATCTACTCAAGTACCTTCTGTACAGATCCAATCCATACCCAGTCAATCAGGTGCTGGGGGTAGTACTTATCACGCGGTTCCTCCCCCTAACATTGTGACTCAGCCTGCTCCTTCTACGTCAGTAGAAGATGCCAATGAAGCTATCAAGCTTCTGCGCACTCAGTTCGAGGCCTTCAAGGAGAAGGACAACTTGCAAAGGTTGGGGATCAAGCAACCTTATCCAGTTGAATGGAAGGAAGTCCCATTTTCTCCTAAGTACAAAATCCCAACAATCTCGTTATTTGATGGAAGCACTTCTCCCAGTCAGTTCATTAACCACTTTGAGGTTATGACTGTCCAACTTCAACCAAATGGCGCTCTTCTTACCAGAGTATTCGTTGGCTGTTTAGCCGGCGTGGCATACGATTGGTACAGAAGCTTGCCCGATGGTTGTATCACCTCCTTCTCTGGCCTGAAACAAATCTTCTCGGAACGATTTTATGAAGGAATCAACGACATGACTATGTCAGCCCTCAATAAAATCAAACAAAGACACAATGAAACTGCTGATAGTTTCATTGAAAGGTTCCGTCGGGAAGCTTTGAAAATGCCTCCTGGAACTCCGGTCGCTGTCACCATAAACACCTGCAAGGCAAATCTTTTGCCTATCATCAACATGTGGACGGGGTCAACTCAGTTCCAAGATTGGCCATCCTTTATTGTCAACGCTAAAGCAGCTGAAGTTAGCGCTGACAAATTCAAGCAGCTAGGGGTACAAATGTCTAACCCCGACCGGGATGAACACCAGACATCGGGTGGTGGCAATCGCCAGAACAACCGCAAGGGAAAGGAAACTTTGAATATCAACTTGACGAATAAGAACAAATAATCTCTGGCGGTCAACGTAGCTACGCCTACGTCCATTTCTACTCCTTCAGCACCTCCACCAAGAGAACCTCGTCCGAAAGTAGAGTACTCTTTTGATGAGAATGACACAGTGAGCATCTTTGATTGCTTGATCAAAAGCAATAAGCTCCAGCTCCCAGACCCGAAGAAGCCTGATGAAGTCGGTAAGACTGATCATCCTAAGTACTGTGTTTATCACAGGTTTATTGGGCATCCCACTCGAGCATGTTATGTACTGAAAGACAAAATTCAAGAGCTGTTCAACGCTGGTGTTGTCACTCTACAGCAAGACGAGAAGACTGTTACCGCAAATATGGTCTCAGTTCAATTTGGCAACTTCTCGCCCCAGATGGTACAGCATGGTGTTATTCCTATCCCCAAAGCTACTCTCGAGATCGAGAATCTCCCTCCTCCACGAAGCGAAGGTCTTGTCCCCTTGTCTCTTGACAATGGCAAAATTATGTGGATTCATCCAGATTTGGCTTCAGAATTCGAACTTCCCTCTTCCTGCAAGAAGAAAGACCGCTCCAAAGGCAAGACAAAGACTTGCAATATGGTGTCTTTTGACCCCAAAGTTGACGAAAAAATCTTATTGGGCACCAGATCAGGGAAAGCCTATCTAAAGGATTATCCCGAAGCTCAAGAGAATCCTTCTTCTTCTTCTGAACCTGCTCTAGTGCAGCCTGCTTCTACTGAGGATATTCCTACTGCATCCTCACCGGTTGTAGAGCCCATTCCTCCCAAGCCGGCGGTCGCTGACAAAGGCAAATAACAAGTCCGCTTCGACAAACCTTTGAAGAAGTCATCTCCTTCCGGACTTGAGAAGCCTTACAACTTAGATATCCTGGCTCAACTAGCCAATACACCGGCCTAGTTGTCAATCTTAGAGCTCTTGCGTCTCTTCAAAGAGACTCGGGAAACTCTGAGTGAGGCTCTCATGGAAGCTGAAACTTATCTAGCCTTGCTGAAGAAGCCGAAAGCAGAACCAGTCTCTTGCCTCCATTGTCATAGTGTGTTGGAGTTAATTCCAAACATAACTTTCACACAGGATGACATGCTGATGGAAGATAATAGGCACGACCGTCCTCTCTACTATACAGGATATGTCGACTCAATGAAAGTCGATCGTATTCATTTAGATCCAGGGTCTGCTCTCAGCATCATGCCGAAGACAATGTTGGATGCATTGAAGATCCCAGTGTATAGTCTTTCCAGTACAATCACCACCATCCTCGGGTTCAATCAGGAAAGGAGTGAACCTCTGGGCAAGATTCGCCTAAAACTCCAAATAGGCAATCTTCGCACAAAGGTGACCTTCTACATCATTGACAACCATGGTTGTTCTTACAATGCTTTGTTGGGAAGACCATTCTTGCATGAGCATAACATTGTTCCTTTGACTCTCCATCAATGTTTCAAATATGTCGATGACAATGGAGAGGTACAAAAGGAGGTTGCTGATCTCTATCCTTTCAAAGGCGTTGAAGCATACTGCAACGATGCTCGTATGTACAAGGATGAATTCATGAAGGTAGTCCTGTCTCTGGACACTGAAGAAGAACAAGAAATAATGCCTAATGATACCCTTATCATACTTGTCAAATGGCGTATTTCTCGTCCTCAGTCCTCCAAGCCACTGGCTATTGACTTGCCAATTCAGAAGCAACCAACTGATGATGATCATGATCAAAGGGAGCTCACCTCTTCTAAGCCACTTGTTATAGACTTACGTCGTAACAAGAAAAAAAAAGGCAGCTCACCTCTTCTGAGCCACTTGTTATAGATTTATCTCATAACAAGGATAAAAGGGAACTCACCTCCTCTGAGCCGCTTGTTATCGACCTCCGTCGTAACAAGGCCAATCCTCCTCCACGTTCTTCTTCTCCCCCTCTTGTAATCAATCTGACCAAGCCTGCTAAGGCTAAAGGTCCTGTTGTAAATACAAATGTATAAATTAATGAAAAAGCATCTACTTTCCAGTATACTGATGTCATTTATCATGCTAAGTGCTATTTGGATATGTTAGATAGCTTTCAATCATTTACGATGGGAGTTGTACAATCTCTTCAAATAGAAGTCTCATTTGAACACCCAAAGGATTCATATCGTATTGTTTCCGCTCGTAAGAAAGGCGAGAGTTCAATACTTTTTAGTAAAGGACCGGAACAACAATTCAGCTATACGGATGATAGCAAAAGTAATAATACGGGGCATCTTCAACTCCGTCGTTACAGTCAATAATCAAAAGACATCATCCGAAATATGGGTTATGACTTCAAGAGTGGCCTCAATTATGGTAAGGGTAGAAAAACTCATATCTGTACGGCTGTACCGAAAGGGAAGTCAGAGATGTACTACAGCAGGACCAAAAGAGGTCTCGAATATGCTTCACCTTCGGTATTATCCCCAGCAGCCTCTAATCCGATAGCGAGGAGCGTTCTAATTCTTCTGACTCCAGATCATGGGATTCTGACACCAGCATCGGTCAAGTTCATCGATTGACTGTATCTTCTAACATGGTCTCCGTCGAACTTCCAGAAGGCTATGACGAGGATATTGAAGAAATTCCTGAAACAGATCCCTTGGCTCAACGAATGGATACCCAATAGGAACTCCGATTCGAACAAAGGGAACCTCCTACTGAAGATCAATTAGTTCAAATTGATGTAGGAGAGAGCGGGTCACCTCGTCCAATATTCATCGGCAAGAACCTCCCAGAGGCAGATAAGCAAGAATTAATTCTTCTTATTCAAGAATATATTGACATCTTTGCCTGGAGCTACGAAGACATGCCAGGACTAGATCCCAAAGTTGCTACTCACAAATTGAACATCTTGCCGAATGCAAAACCGGTCAAACAGCAACAACGGCGTTTCAATCCAGAAATGATGGACGCAATCGACGACGAAGTCAAGAAGTTCATCGCTTGTGGCTTTATCTGAGAAGAACAGCATCCTGATTGGGTAGCCAATGTTGTTCCAGTTCTAAAGAAAATTGGCAAAGTTTGAGTCTGCATCGACTTTCGGGATCTTAATGAAGTATGTCCAAAAGATGAATTTCCTCTCCCTATCACGGACGTCATGATTGACAACACCTGTGGGTTCGAGCGAATATCTTTCATGGACGGATTCTCTGGATACAATCAGATTCGGATGAATCCTGAAGATGAAAAACATACTTCTTTCTGCACTCCTCGCGGAGTCTACTGCTATACTGTGATGCCATTTGGTCTCAAAAATGCTGGTGCAACATACCAACGAGCCATGAGTACCATCTTTTGAGATCATCTGCGTAAAACTATCGAATGCTACGTCGACGATATTGCTATCAAAAGTCGTCTAAAGAAAGATCACATCCAAGACTTGAGAACTATCTTCAACCTCACGCGCCAACGTCAACTCAAAATGAATCCCACCAAGTCATTCTTGGGTGTCTCTAGTGGCAAATTTCTCGGATTCGTTATTACCTCTAAGGGTATATACGTGGATCCCGAAAAGATCAAAGCCATTCAAGAGATGCATCCTCCACGCAACCTAAAAGAGCTACGTGGATTCCAAGGTCGACTTACGTACATCAGAAGATTCATTTCGAATCTGTCTGGATGCTGCAGACCATTTACTCAACTAATGAAGAAGGGTGTATCTTTCGTTTGGATCGAAGAATGTCAACGAGCATTTGATGACATAAAGCGGTATCTCATGAATCCACCAGTCTTGGTGCCACCAATCTCTGGCATACCATTCTTAATTTATGTCCGTGCTATGGACCATTCATTGGGTGCTTTACTTGCCCAAAAAGGACAAAGAAGGCCACGAACAAGCTATCTACTACCTCAGTCGTACTATGATTGGTGTTGAACACCGTTATAGTTCGGTCGAAAAAGAATGCCTAGCTCTTATGTTTGCTGTTCAAAAGACTCGACATTACATCATTGGCCAAACTATTCATGTCATATCCCAAGTTAATCCTCTTCGGGTACTGATGAAGAAGCCTAGCACACTCAATTCTCGGCTGGCTACATGGGCCATTCTGCTAGCCCAATATGACATGGTATATGTTCCTCAAAAATCTGTCAAAGGTTAAGCACTGGCGGATTTCTAAGCAGCTCATCCTGTTCCAGAGACATCCAAACTCTTTGATGAAATTCCAGACGAGACTTTGGAATCTAATACAATCTCCGAAGAATTTTCTACTTGGCGTCTATTCTTTGAATGTGCATCCAGGATTGGACCCAATGGTGCCATTGTCGCAGGAGTTGGAGTTGGCCTTATTTCTCCAGACAGGTCAGCTATCCAAAGAGCATATTTCTTAGATGAGCCTTGCTCCAACAACGTGGCAGAATACAATGCTCTACTCATTGGCCTTCAGCTAGCCAAACAACTTGACGTCGAGTATCTTGAAGTCTATGGTGATTCTAAGTTGGTTGTTAACCAAGTTAGAGGGACTTATGAAGTTCGCCATCAAGATCTAGTGCCTTACTTTGAAGCGGCAATCAACATGGCTACATCATTCAAAGCCTTCTTCATCGAATATGTACGACGAGCTTGCAATACTGAGGCAGATTACGCTTTGGCTAATCTTGCAGCAGTTTTAGCCATCTCTATCAAAAGATAGCAAGTGGTGGTTATCTCAAATCGAGAATTGTTCTGCGTCGAAAAAAATCGTAATATTGAGTTCAGTAATTTTACTGAAGTCAATGTTACCAGTGAAGATTGGAGAGCTCCCTCATCGACTTTGTGGTCCATGACATACTCCCTGAAGATCCCAAGGAGGCTACGAGTATTCGTCGACGGTCTTTGCGATTCTACTATAATCAGACCACCAAAACTCTCTATCGGCGAACTTATGACGGCCTACTCTTGCGCTGTCTTGTTGGTGATAAAGCGAAGCAAGTATTGCGTGAAGCTCACAACGGTGTCTGCGGAGCACATCAACCCGGTCCTAAACTACAGGATCGCATCCGACGCATGGGTTATTATTGGCCCTCTATGGTATCTGATGCCATCGAATATGCAAGAAAACGTCGAGCTTGTCAAATCCACGCAGATTTCATTCATCAACAGTCAGAATTTCTTCATCCGACTGCTGCTTCCTGGCCTTTCGAAGCTTGGGGCATGGACATTATCGGTCTTATCAATCCTCCTTCTTCTAGAGGACATCGGTTCATACTGGCAATAATCGACTACTTCTCCAAATGGGCCGAAGCTATACCATTGGCTGAAGTCAAGACCAGCAGCGTCATCAACTCATCAAATACCATGTCATCTATCGATTTGGTGTACCTCGACGAATCATCCATGACAACGGACCCCAATTCATCAGCCAAAAGTTCACAAGATTCTGTGACGATCACCGGATTGATAATGTCGCTTCGACAGCTTACAATCCTACTGCTAATGGCTTAGCTGAAGCTTTTAACAAGACTATCATCAAGCTCCTCAAGAAGTTTGTGTCTACTAACAAACGAAACTGGAGTGAAAAGCTTGGGGAATGTCTTTGGGCGTACCGTACTACGGTCCGCAACCCTACAGATTGTACACCCTTTTCTTTGGTGTACGGTTGTGAAGTAGTTCTACCCCTAGAACTCCAAATTCTGCCTTTAAGGATTGCTATCGCCAACGAACTCACGACAGAGAACAACGATCTTCTTCGACTTCAAGAGTTAGAAGCGCTCGATGAGAAGCGGCTATTGGCTCAACAGCATATTGAGTTATACCAAGCCCGCATCTCAAAGACTTTCAACCGCAAAGTTAAGGTCAGAGCCTTTCAGAAAGGAGAGCTTGTTTTAACCGTTAGGCGTCCTATGACTATGACTCACTCGAGCAAAGGCAAGTTCGATACGAAGTGGGAAGGGCCATACATTGTGAGCAAAGTCTTCTCAAATGGAGCTTATCAACTCACAGAGTTAGACGGTCGAGTTGCAATAATGCCTATCAATGGCAAGTTCCTCAAAAAGTATTATGTATAAATGTAACAGACATTGCTTGTAATTATCAGACAAGTTCATAAATAAAATTCAATTTTATTTCATCTTGAATGATAGTACATAATATCAAGGAAGGTCACTATCATCCTTCTCAAAATTGGAACGCGGGCCATTACCGTCCTTATCAAAAACATGATCAGCAAAAGAGTCGAGAACATTCTTGCTGGAAACCAACAGGAACTTACAAGCAGCCATCCTCATGGCTTCTTCTTCTTCGGTCTTCCCCGGTCCGAGAAGGAAGTCCAAGATGTCCTTTGGTGGTTTGGGAGCAGACGAACCTTCGCCCGCTGCTATCTGCTTTGGTGGAGCCGGTTCGACTGGATGTTCCTCAGTACCCACTTCAACCTTCGGGGCAATCTCAGCTTTCTTGGATGCATCTCCAGACGACATCTTTATGTTGAAAAGTGAAAGTGACCATTCCATCTAATTTTTGTCTTATTTATAGGTAGAGATTCTTAAAACAATGAAGCAACACATCCATTCGACGGTTTATCCGTTTATCACATCCATCTGACGGTTCGCCCGTTCATCTGATGGTTCGTCCGTTCATCACATCCCTTTGACGGTTCGTCCGTTCATTACATTTATCTAACGGTTTGCCCGTTCATTCCAGTTATCCGACGGTTCATCCGTTCATCATCCGATGGTTCACCCATTCATTACATTCATCTGACGGTTCATCCGTTCATTTAGTTTATCCGACGGTTCACTCGTTCGTCACATTCATCCCGACGATTCATTTCGTTCATTTATTTCATTCACACATTTTGACGAATCATCTATTCCGTTCATATCAGCAACTTGTCATCTTTGATTAAGTTGTCTATTGAAATAATAATATTCGATAAATTATATTTGCCACGTCCACATTACCTCTGGGCAGATATAATTGAATATGATTATTTTCCAAAATCAAGAAATATATCATGTCTTGCACCTCTGAATATATTTTCTATCGCTATTATTTATATCTGAATAAGATATGCAATAAATAATAGAGCCACAAAAAATATTTTTTTATTGATCAAAGATGAAAGACATTACAAAGATACATATTACAAAACAAGAAGATACAGAAAATCTTTCTATTCGGTCGGTGGTGTCATCAAGTTAACCATCTGTTGCTTTAAAGATTTCAGTCGCTCTTCACGGGAGTCCATCACGCGCCTCCTAGCTTCCTCCATTCCAGACTTTTCATTAAAAGTCAGTAAGGTCACTAAGCAGCGGAAGATTTCAGCCTGATGAGTTGTGATATATTCATTTCGTTCCTGAGTCAGAATGTCCAGTTGCTGAGAGGCAGCTTGATGCTGTGTGACTTCATCTTCTAGAGTACGTTGAACCAGTTTTAACTCTTCTTGGAGACGGGCAATCTCCTCTTAAAGACGAACAGATTTCGCTTTCAACTCAGTAACTTTCTCCTCCTTCTCTTCAGCAGCAGAGGTGGCTATCTCCATTTGAGAATCATATTCTGAAGCCTTGGCAGTATAAGTGTCTATGAAAGTCTGGAACTTAGCATTCTCAATGGCAACTTCTTGAGACATCCTTTCAAATTCAGCTTGTACTAAGGATTCCACTTCCCCTCAATTAAGATCCTTGTAGATCTTAACCGATGCTTCTAGCTCATCTAGTATGTGCTCAAGAAAAACAGCTTGAGCTTCATCTCCTTGACCTTGGATCGCATTTATCAAATGAGAGATTGGGCTTCTAACAGGTGAAATCAACAACTTCTTTCTCTAGTACCCTATCTACTAGGGGTCCCAATGCATTAAAGAACAGGTTGCTGAAAGAACTAATGATAAATTGGTTAGTTGCCAAAGCACCAGGGGTAGCAACTACTCCCGTTGATGATGAAGTAGCATGTGCCTGTGCAGATGGACGTTCTTGCACTTGAATAGAGGGTTCTTTAAACAAGGTAGCTAAAGTAGAACTGGTTGCTCCTCCCGGTTGTTCTTCTGTAAAGACAAATGAACCTATCATTGATTGTTGTTGTCATTAACAATTAATTAAAAAGGATCAAAAGATCAAAGGCAATCTTACCATGACTTGCCCCAGCAACAAGCCTCTTGTCTGTGGGTACAGATTCCAGTCTAGCAGTGGTAGCCTCAGACATTACTGCCTGGCTACTTCCGGCCTCGGAACCGCCCGACAGATGTCGGCTGCCACTGGCTATTGTTGTTATCGGTACTATATCAGTGCAAGGAGGAACCGGAGATGATTCGATTTCTACGTGGATCAAAAATAGGGATGTCAGTTGTTAATCTATGAAAAGAAGATTAATAATTTCATTTAATACCTTTGGGATCAGTGGTAGTAGCTTCCTCCGTCTCTACTTCCTTACCCATATTCTTTTCAGGAGACATATCCACCTCAACATCCTTTTCAGGAGCTAGTGTGTCTTTAACAGCTTCAGGAGAAATATGGACATCAATGTCCTCGTCTTGATTCAAAGTATCATCAATAGCCTCTATTGATGTATCTTCAGTGCTCAGGCTAACTTCAGGTGCTTCCTCGCTGGCAGTTGCAGCGGCATGATCAACATTATCTTGAAGACCGAAGTCGCAATCATTTAATGCTTCAATCATTAAACGATCCTCCTCTTTACGGATTGTTCCTGGTGTAACAGGAAGTTGAGTAGTTTCTACCGCTGGTGAAGGAGATCATAGAGCTTCATGTTCCTCCTCTACAATATCCTCTCTAGGCTCTGCAGCCTCCTCTCTCTGATCAGTCTCGTCCCTCTATTCTGGACTAGGAGTTTCATGCCTAGGCTCAGAGACAGAAGTAGGAGATGACATAGTAATTCCAGCAGCAGCACTGGCCACCACTGAGGACAGGATCACCTTCTTTCTTTTCTTAAAAGCCAGTTTCCTTCGATGAAGAGGTATCTCTGGACTCTCAACATTTACCACATCAACCAGCTGTGGAAGAGAAGTCGGTGTGGTCGCTTCTTCTCGGGTCGACTCGGCCAGTTGCCGAGACTGCGACCTGGTAGTGACTTTCTCTGATGGGTCTAAGAAGAGTTTCTTCTTGGCAACCGGAGAGGAAGGCTCATTAATCCTTCTCTTCCTTTCCCTGGCCGAAGACTTAACAACTTTCAAAAAAATTCTCAGTGGTTCATTAACCTCCTTAGGGAAGTTAGCTTCCCTTGAGGCTTCCAAGGGATCATCCACTGGTTCATGTTGTTCATCATTTCCTGGAGCTAGCATAACAGTTGCTCCTTTCTTCAAACGCGTCGCCGTCGCGAGGCTATCCACCAGATTGAAGTTCTCGGCAAAAGTATTTACAGCTGTATAAAACAGTGAATATGTATATAACATTCTAGGGCCATGATCATTCTTGGTTGGCATCGAGAACACTGTCTTTGTGTCTCGAGCGTTGTAATAGGCCCATGCCCTGGTACCATCAATCAGATACCCCTTTCATTGTAGGCAAGTTATAGCGTTGCCTACATGGAACTGATCGTAACCAAATTGACGAGCGAAGTGGCTTGGCAGATATGGTTCCAAGAAACACTCATCTTCGAATCTATACACCAAATGAGACGGCCTGATCGTCTTCAGCCAGTCAAATGCTGCCCGATCCAACGGCTGCCTCCCAAGGTCAACTAAGTTTACCGACATATGTTCATAACCGACTGGAGGGGCAACGCAGTAAAAATTTCATCCCTTCCCAAGGTTCAATGTACGTCTGCAGTCCTTCAGACTAGTGTACACCCACTTGCTCCGGAAGAATCTTCGCAGAAAGCTACCACCGACTGCTCCCATGTCGGGGTTCATCAAGGACGGATGGTGCAGAAGCAACCACCCGAATAAATAGGTGTAAGGCAACTCCAGTCGAGGGAAGTTCCCCTTCTCACCTTTCTATTTGATCATGGAGTCAACATAAGACGAAGACCTGCATTCACTCTGCAGGTCATCGCTGTCAGCAAATCCATCCGGTAGCCAAAGACTAACCGGACAGCAGCAAAAAGTACGTCACGGTGGAAGCGATCCACGGCACTTGCTCCAGGTACGACGAATCGACGGAGCCAGTATGTCAGGAAACCCGCCAGCTGGGCTTCTCTTGACATGGGCCTGTAGCCCATTCTTATAAAACTCTCTACAAAGTCTCCGGTCTTGAGTGGAGGGTATTGATGTTCATCATTAACTTTGATATCCATTTTCTTATTCTCTTCCATCAGTCTTATTACTTCTCTATGGCTGAGGGATTGGAAGAAAGTCGGGTTGCATGTGTCATGATCCTTAGTCTTTTTCTCAATAATATGATTAAGAAAAAGATAAGGCAACCACTTTGATGAATAACAGGTGCCGGAAGAACCGCTCTTATAGTACAGGGAGCATATGTTGTAATGACACAATAGTTCGTCGAAAACAGCCACCATCTCTGCGTTTTCTCGACGTAGTCTGTCTAACTCGTCGTTTGTTGGAACATACTCCTCATAAGGGAAGTCTCACGTTGGTAGGCACGAGATGTATTTCATCTCATGGAGGGCTAATCCAATCTCCCCGCAGGGCGTCATGAATGTCCCTGTCCTATAATTATACCTCTCTACCAAGGCCAGAAACAGATGAGGGTTTGGAAGGAATCCATACACGGTAGCATATACCGCATGATATAGCTCGATCTCTTTCAGCTTGTCTTCGAACTAAGCCAATATCTAGTTGGCTATGCAGTTCCACCTTCTGTTGTCTGGGTTCACCAGACCTGTCAGCCGGATGTCTTGATCCGGGTATCTACCCTCAACCTTTGCATATTCATTAGCAAAGATTGGTGTCCTTACCGACAGCAGCAAGGAAGAGTTCTCTGGAGGGATACAGCCTGCTTCAACCCTCTGAGCAAAGTTCTATGACGCTAAGAGGAGCTATAGAACATATCTCTGTTATTTGGGCCTTTTTTTACACAGATCTTTCCTGTCCTTGCCTGCTGGAGGGGAGTAATATCCCAGTCCATCCTCCTGGGATGGCTTGCATGTGCATAGCGGGCTAGAGGAAGGCATCTAGCAATGTCCGGTAATAGGATTAATTTTTTCTTCCTTTAGAAAGTTCTCTGCTCAACACGGGGTCTTGGCTGAGAACTCTTGTCAATAGCTTTGCCAAATAAGAACATGGGTTTCTTATGGGTAATGGCGTCAGCAGACTGCAGGGGCTGCCCATTCATCAAACTTAATAAAGTCTCATTGTCCTGAGCTACCAAGATGGCTTGGCAGGAGGATGGCAGAGCGTATTGGGGAAAAAGCACATGGGACAAATCTTCTTTAAATTCCGGTTCAGCAGGGGACCCTGCAAATATTTCATACTCAGGGTCCTCTCTGATGTTAACTACATCAAACAGAAAAAATAGAATTCAGTACAATTAAAATCAAAGATTCTGTCAGCAAATTGCGCAAGCATCAGATTACGCAAGAATCATATTGTGCAAGCATCAGATTGCACAACAATAGTTTCTATGCACAAACTGTCCAGTTGTGCCAACCCATCCACTTGCGCAAGCCATCAGATTACGCTGAATAACTTGCGCAAAGCATCAGTTTGCGCTGGATAGCCTTGCGCAAATCAGCAGACTGCGCTGACTTTTGCCAGCGCGTTCTAACCGATTGCGCAAGAAAATAGTCTTCATAAAAATGAAAACTATTGGGTTTTTGCAACCGAAACCCTAAACAGGGGGGCGCAGTATGACCAAATCTCTAAAAAGAGACAGGTTCGAAGGATTAACAGTGTTAAAGAACCCTAAAAAGGGTCTTTTGATCGGGTTTACTACCTTGTAGTGCTGGATGAGCAACCTCATGTCGAGAAGGGCGCGGTGCAGCCCGAGTCGAGGAATCGGCGGGGGCCTTGCCTTTCTCGACGGCGGAGTGCTTTGGAGCCATTGAGATCGACAGAAAGAAGAAGAAGAGTCAGGAAAGCTCGGAAAGTTTTCTCTTTCGAAAGTTTGAAAGCAAGTAAAGAATGGTAGAGAAAGAACTGAGAACTATTTATAGTTTTCCAAAATAAACAAACTCCTCAGATTGCACCAAATAAACAGGAGCTAATTCCTCCGATTGTGCAGACAGGTCACCATATGCGCAACTTTATTTAAAAATCAAAATTCAAAGTATTTCGAAGCTTTGACTATTTTCAAACTTCGAAAACTTTGAAGGGGGTCTTGTAGGTCCTAAAAATCAAGTTGCATCCATCAAAGAAGTCATAAAAATCAAATTATGCATCCTTCAAGTGAACTGCGCAGAAGACAGATTGCGCAACAAGTCGATTGTGCAGGCTGAACTGTGCACTCATCCAAGTGCGCAAGCTGACGTGGCTTCGTCATCATTACCTCTCAGAGAATCAGATCTTCTGACAACTGACAGCACGGAGAACGAGGAAACTGTTCGTTTATCGTGCAGTACAGTGCTCGAGGACAGCTGTACATACAGCACAATCTGCCAGACTCTCTGCAGCGCAGTCCATCCCAGCGCAGTCCATCCCAGCACAATCTGAAGCCAGCACAATTCAGGTGGCGCACTCCATCAAGATAACTGACAATGTATACGTGGCCTTCATGCCATCAATTACTCACCATGTGGCAATCGTCTATACACGATCAAGCGCATTTCAATCAAACAATGCCACGCGTCACATACAGATGGTCCATGATCGAGTAACTGCCTGCGCAGTTCATTGCCTGCACAATCCAAAGTGTGCGCAATCCAACCTGCGCAAGTCAGAATAACTAAAAGTTAGTTATTTCTAGAACTCTATAAATAGAGTTTTAAGTCCTTCCTAGAGGGGATCACACACACACACATATATCAGAGATCATCACCAGAGATCAGAAGTTCTTGCCAAAGTGCTGCTGCAATCTTCAGAGGCTACCGTCTTCAAAGTTCACATCGTCCAAGGGATAAAGCGATCGTCATTCAGATCGGATTCCTATAGTTGTACTTTCCCAGAATTCTTATAATCTTCTTACAAAGTTTGTTGAAATAAAGATCAACTTTTATTTTTGCAAACAGTATTGATTCTAGACGAGTCGATCGTCCTCGCTGCGGCGTGAGGTAGCACAAGTCTAAATTGGACTTGTACAAGGAAAGAATGTGCATTTGATAATTTTTTGAGACACATGTTAAAATTAGACAGTACAGAGAGTTGAAGACGCGGTAAAGGAAGAAAATAAGTTTTTTATTGATAAAATTACAAACAATGTGCAAGGTCATTTTATATTACATATGTTGTTGCGGCTACATTTTTTGAAACACAACAAAAAACATTGGACAAGCTGCCCTGAAATAGTCCTTGTCGTTCCATACATTCATGCCCCTTTATACATTAAAACTAAACGCCTTCAAGATGAAGTGGCTTCAAAATATTTCAAAATAGGAGAGCTTCAAGCTACCTCCTTTTCTTCAGTCTTCAGTCTAGTCACGTGCTCTCGCAGCGTGCTTGTCACCTGAGGAGTTAGGAATTAGAACACTTGGGAACGCACTAGTAAGTGGGACGAACCCACTCGCCAAAACCAATAATACGTATTAAGAATTTGCATGCATCGAAGTTGTCTTTCTATTTAGAACTAGATGATTTATAGTTCATATCGACGACATAACTTAAAGCAGTAAACAACATAGTAATTCTTAACATTTCTTACCATGGTCATGCTCATTCCTGCATAAAACAGATATAATACTTACCACATGCATAAGACAATAGGTGAGCATGCAATATATCTTACATATGGTCATTGGTGATATCGCCAACATGAAGGACGATTACGGAGCATTGCAACGTGCCCTATCAGCCCGGGTTGCAAGTTCGACTGGAAGTCTCGCAATCCCTCGTACCGAAGCATAATTTCATAATTTTCTCCTAGGTCGATTCAGTTCCAGTGCCCCAGATACCATTTTAAGGAAAGCTAACCATGTGCACAAGTTGTCCATGTCCATGCGAATGCGTAAACAATTTTATCTAGGTGACATATGCATGACATAAACATAATTAAGCAGTATAACCCATAACTCACGTAATAGTTCATCATTTGCCTCAAAATTCGTATGTAAGAATTTGGCTACCCGCAAGCACCAAATTCTTCGAGGCACCATGCCACGAATCAATGTTTTAATGTCCTTTCCTTTCAACGATTTTTTCGATTTTGAACCAAACTGCTCGCCTCGATGCGAGGCGTGAAGTTAATGTCTCTAGGCCTAGTTATACTAGTTACATTAAAGTTATTCCATGTTCTTTATCTTAGTGGCACATCATATATTCAACCAGCATCATCGATTTGAACGTTTGACCACTAAAAATTTGTTGATAGGAAAGAGTAGAAAAAAGGGACCGAATCGCCCACCAAAAAGAAATATACCGAGAGTAGGAGATCGCTTCGCAACGATCAAACAAAAATTACACAAACTCCTACAATGCCACAAACATTATATTAGAATCATTACCCCTGCAAAATTCCCAAAGGTGCATTCAAAAATTGATGCGAAAGAACACTCATCAAAACAAAGCAGCAAAACATCAAACCCAAGAAAACCAACAGCAGAAAGGTCCCGTCGAAGGGACTCTTATATAGAGCTCACTCGCAAAGACACGGTGCACTGCATCTAGGACTTATTCCAGAAGAAGTTGATCTATTTGTTGGAACGATTCTCATATCATTCGTCCAAATCGATTTTATTGATGCTAAAATATTTTCTTACACCAAACTCATTGCTGAGTCAGACTAGCCATCTATGTTCCCGTCTATGTCTGACTTGTCATGAGCCTAATACATAGTGCTTCACCCGAACAAGAGTGGGGCACTATAGAACACGTTTAAAACTTTAAATGCTTAACATTTATGTACTGATTCGAATCTTTCAAAAGTGCACCAGTATTATACATTTCTTAAAGATACGAAAAAATTCGCATATAATACGAGTTTTATTCGGGTGATTGCTAACAAGGGGCAAAAATGGATTTTAGATTGCGTTATCATTGTTTTTGTCACTGCCACTTTTCTAGCTTGAGGGTATTTTGGTCATTTTCAAAATTTTGGAATTATTTTGGGATTATTATTATTAATTATATTTAATATGATTTTTAGTGATTTTTGGTGATTTTTGGTAGAATTGTTTTTGACCCTTTAGAGACTTTGACTCATGTGGACTAGGAGACTGTCCTATTGGCCAACCTAGGTCCAGACACCTTGGTTAGGTTAAGTAACCCTAGTGAGACTTAAGTTATTCATTTCAAGTTAGATAGAATTGGTTTGGGTTAATTAGGAGTTAGTTTGGCCTAAGAATGGCTTGTGAAGTCACAAGTCATAACCATGACTCAACTAGTTAGGACTCAACCAACTAGCTAAAACCCTAACCCTAGGGCCTATGGCCAGCCACATAACAGCCCCTCCCCCTATTTATATCCTCCCAAATTTTAGGGCTTGCCTCTTTTCATTAGGGTTCATCAAGTTTTAGGAAGAGGTAAAGTTCCATCTTTCCAAATTCATAGTAAATCCAAATTAGGTCCTTTTTCCTTCAAACTAATTCCTATAGGCTCTAAATATTGTTCTCTTGCTATTGGGATTGAGTTTTGACAGGGAGCAAACAATTTGGGGAGTTTTTGGTGCATTGAAGGATCCTCTTCTTTGGAGCTTTTGGGAGCTTTGGACACCTATAGGTATAATCTCCATTAATACTCCTTAAATCCTGTAAAAATCATTTTTAGGGTCCCCTAGCCCTCACCCAGCTGTAGGGAAGACCAACCCTAGGTTTTGAGCTCGTTTCGTGTCCGTATCGGACACTTATCAAAGCTGTGATGAAGGTGCTCGACGAAATGTCCCAAAGGACTGCTCGATCGACTTTTCCTAATCTTTTTGAATAGAAATTTAGATCTAAGTGTCGTCTAGGGTTTCCAAGAGTCCTGTGTTGATTTGTGAGTCGTGTCGTGTCGTGGGGACACGGGAACACGCGTGTGCGGGCTGTGTGCGCGCGGTACTGTAGCTCCCCTGCTACTCGGGGGCTACTGCGCACTGGACACGCGTCGTGGACACACGAAATTTGGTCTGTGGATAGTGGCCATGACTGACACGAGGCTCGCAAAGTTTCACGAGTCCTCGTGTCGTGTCGGACACAATATTTGACGTGCACGGGGAAGGCTGTGTGCGTGCATGTGCAGTGTGTGTTTGTTCATGTTTAAATGTATTTAAATGATCTGTAAATGTAGTTTAATGGTTATTTAGATCTTAAATATCATGTTTAGATTCCTGTTATATACTGTGACACATTCGTTTGGGTTTGATTGATGTTTGGGTTTGTTCCTTTGAATGAACAGTGAGAACACTGATACTACACTGACACTGTTTGGTTCCAGTTTTAAATTCCTATTCCTGTTAATATTTTCTCACTTTAATTGAACCTACACATCATATAAATTGTTGGCTTAGCCTTGTGTATTGAAATTTGGCTTGGGAATGTGAGAATAGGATTTGAGCTTTGAGTATGGATTGAAATGGGGAAGGATTGGTGTTCTGAAAATTGAACCTGTGATTCATTGTCCATTCTATTATCAATATGGTGATTGTTGAACTGTTTTAGAGTTTGCTAAACCTGGGATTCATATAATGTATGTGGAGGAAACCTGGGAACTGATTATGTGTTCCCTGTGTAAACCTGGGTCTGGCTTTTGTAGCTGCTGCCACTGTTTAGCAAACCTGGGAATATTTTCCTTTTTGAATTAATGTATTGATCACTAATTTCTTCCTGTTTTTAACTTTAAACTGAATGTTAAGATTGTAACTGTCATTTCCTATTAAACTAAGTTGATTTGTATGACTCACTGTTAACCACCTCATGAATGCTAGTTCCAGTTTTTTTCCTTTTCTCTTGAACTGTTGAAAATTGTGATTTAGTTAGTTAGTTAGCCAATTGGAGGGTTGTGTTCAGTTCAAACCTGGGATTGGTTTTGTAGTCATTACCACTGATTAGCCCTTGATAATCTTCAAACCTGAGCATGTGAACCCTGTGTTTATGATCACTGTCTTAGACAAAAATCTGGAAATATAGTATGTGGCCTGAGTTAGTTCCTTGAACTATTGACAATTGGTTTCCTGTACTTCATACAAACCTGAATGATGTTTAGTGTAGCTAAATTCTTCCTGCAAATTGCTTTACTATAAAACTGGAAGTGGACTACACTGCCACTGTTAGAAAACCTGAGTGTAAACTAGCTATTAGTTCACTGTTTTGCCTTCACTCTAATAACTGAATGCAGATTTCCTTGTTAACTCATTTGCCAACTAGTTCTGTTTTGAACCTGGAATTGGTCCTGTGTTCCAGTGCTACACACACACACTCACCCTTGTATACATCACTGTCATGCTCTCTACCTAGCTGCACACACATTGTATTCACTCACACACACATTTGTATTGGCACACACCATTGTATTGACACACACACACTTCTATATTCTTCAATGTTCCCTGTTTTTCCAGTTTCTTGTCTCACACACACATGTCCTCTCTAGCTTGACACACACCCTCTTGTTATGGTACACATACACTTGAGGTTGTTCCCTCTCTTCCCATATGTATATGTATTCACATTTTGAGTTTGTTATATATATATTTTCCTTATATATGATTGTGTATACATTTTAGATACATGATATAGTGTATGGTATATATATGTGTAATGTGGTGTGGGGTTGGGATATGGGTCATAGACTATGGAATATCATAGGGCTATAGGCTATATACTCTAATATAGATTTTTATCATGATACATGTGAGTATAGGTATGGTTATCATGATATTGCCTAGAATAGCCTAGAAACCTAGAGTAGACTAGTTATAACCTAGAATAGTCTTGCTAGACCTAGATTTGACTAGTTGACCTAGTTGACTTCTTGGGTTGACCAGAGTTGACCAAGAGTTGACTTTGGTCTAGATTGACCTAGTTCATGTAGAATGCATTAATTTGCATCGTATTATCTTTGTAGACTCATAGTGACTTGTACTGTTCTATAGAAGACAGACACCCCTCCTCGGACAGTCTATATTCTCTCAGATTCACCGGTTACAGGCGAGTACATTCTCTGATCATTTCATATCCTGCATTAGGAGTATATTTCCTGCTTTAGATTACTATACATGATGCTGACACGTTGGAAACACGGATTAGTACTATATGGATCTTGTTCTGCGATGTTATCCCCTTAGCGGATACATCGGGTATTCGTGTTCGTGTACTTTATCGTGAACATCGTGTACTCCTTGTATTTGCAACTTTCGTGTACGAAACGTGTGAAATCGTGTATAATCATGTATTCACATGACCTTCGTGTACAATAACATAACTTAGCCAGATCCTTGTGTATTGATTGGAGCGGGGGAGTAGAAGTGGTTATGTATTCAATCTAGTAGATTACTCGTGTACAACCTTTGTAGATTACTCGTGTATAATATCGTGCCGTTTACATAACCATCTTGTGCTCTGAATCACTAGACACTGCTAGTTTCTCTATATACTGTAGCTATTCATTTACAGTCTTTCCTGTTCATCATATTCTTCAGTTTCTTGTATTTTACTCTATAAGCATGATTATATATCCTGACCTGCTATGATTTGTTGAGATGTACTGTGCTCGCTCCTATCCTGACTGGACCTGTTGAAATATTACAGAGGACGAGGCTGAGGCGTTCTGCCCTACATACTACGGTGCCACACTAGATGAGTGCCTGGACTTGGACCAGCAGCAGGAGCCACTAGCTGTAGATGACACTCCTTTAGATTAGGACTGTCTTTCTATTTCTGGATTACTGTATTAGACTTGGGATATTCTGAGATGTATTTATTTTAGACACTTAGAACTCTGGTTGTATCTCTGTGATTCTCTGTTCTGGATATTGTTATCTTTCATTATCTATCTATCTTACCTGTTCTACCTTAGCTGTGGTTGAGTTTTATATTGTGTTATGTTACCCCCATTCGGGGAGTATAACTGCTATACCTTCAATTGTTAGATGTTGTGACCTAGGACAGCGTTCTACCGCCGACACTGCGGCGTAGGCTGGACGTACCCACGTCTCGTGCCCTTACTCTAGGGTGCGGGTCGTGACAGTTTTATATATCTAGAATTAAAAATTGGAAAAAAAATAGGAGGGTTTCATATCTATTGTTATGGAAAAGTAAAATCCAAGGCCCCCTTGGAAATAGTCTTTTTTCCTAGAAATGTTGTTTGGTTGTTTTGTTTGGACAATAATACCCTCCATTTACTTCCAATTTCATCTTATATCCCTGACATGTGAATTTAGGTAATAGAAGCATCATGAAATTAATGAAAGGGTATTTATAAAAAAAAAAATAGATTCTTTTTATCATAGTTTTCATCATAATCTAACCAAACATTGGTATGAGAATGTCGAATTCATTTTCCACGTAAAAAAATAAAAAATAAATTCCTAGGAATACAAAACCTTCATCCAAATGCCCCTTTATGGATAAAAGCTTAGAGCATCAACAGTAAGCTTCATCTCAATTTTTATATTCTAGATTTAAAATATATTAGCTTATTTGGTAGGATAGTAAGGTCCAATTGGAGTTCTATGATAGTCTTGTTCCAACCACATAAGTTATAGTCCGGTTAGAAAATTTCTACATCCAGAATGTAGGAACTCATTCTGTAGAATAGTAAGGCTCAATTTTGAACACCAATTTCTATATTCCAGTTTCCATATTTATTTTTGACCTTTGTCACCAAAGGTTATTTTATGTTTTTGGATCATTTTTTACTATTATCAGACCCAACCCATTTTAGATTTATTTTTTGATGTAAATTGGGCCTCAAGATACATTCTTCAGCTTCACCTATTGCGGATGCTCTTATAGCTTATATTGGAACCCCATATCCAAGTTTGATCACACAATTATTATGAACTGACTTGATTTCTTTGTACTTCTTACATTTGGATGTGTAGAGGAGGTGTAGGTTGGAATTGGGTAATTCACATTTTCTTTGCTTGGTTGTTTGTTAAAGTGAACTTGGAAGTGTAATTTGTATAATTGCTTGTTTTTGATATTATTATGAAGTTGTAGTAGAAAAGTGATATGGTTTCCCACTTTAAAAATGGGTGAGATTACCTCCTACTCTACACATTTATTTATTTCCTTTTCTAATTCTTATTAATTTACACAAAATAGAGAAGAAAAATAAACTATTAAAAATATTAAATATATAAATTTCTTATTTAAAATTAATAAAGTAATAAAAAAAGATATAGGGTTTCCTTCGTACAACGCTGGAGAGAGTGAATGAGAGATAGAGAGAGAAAGGTAAGTTGTGTTAGGGTTTTTATATATGCTTGTGGGTCAAGTTTGATGAGTGAGCTATGGACTGATTATTAAAAACCAATAAAAATGAAATAGCTACCAGCAGCCATTGGGTCGGGTTGGATCGGTAAGGGCTAGGCCGGGTTGGGTGGTATTATTGTTGGCTATGAAGTTCGGCTGGCAGTTAGAAGGAATTAGAGGAAAGAATAAAAGAAATAGTTAGGGTTGGGCCAGGTCAGTCGGACCGAATAGTAGGCTAGAATATTAGGACAGTTTAAAAAAGAAGAATAAGGGTTGGGCTGGGTCTGAGTTGGGCCAGCAAGCCTACAGTATGGAGAATTAATGTCAAGGGTTTTAGGATGTATTGGGCTGAGTATTGTTTTATTTTGTTGTTGATTTTTTTGTAGTAGTTATTCACCTATTAATTCTATGGTAATATTTATGGCAATCATGTTAACATATTAATAACTGTACTAAAATAATTATTTTACTAAATATATGTCTCATTTTTCTAATATAATTAGATCATACCTTAGTTAGTAGATAAATAGTTATATGTATATAAATGTTAGTTAGTTAATTTATTAGCTAGTTTATATATATATATATATATATATATATATATATATATATATATATATATATATATATATATATTTAAACAAACCAACTTTTATTGAACAAAAAGCATAGTCCAGTACAAAATACGACACTAAGCATGTCTACACTTAAGAGTTGCCTTCCCCACTTGTCTATGGACCTCTGCCACCAACTTCTCAACAGTATATGAGTAATTCTCATATCGCATTTTGTTTCTATTTTTCCAGAGCACCCATAATACTGCCGCAGCAACAATCTCCTTCCTATGCTTCTTCTTTTTTCTCCACCAGTCATGCAGCCTAGCAAGAAGTGTTCGACCACGAGACTTGACACTATATGATTGTTGAAGAGCGCCCCAAACTTCCTTAGCCATATCACCCTGATTCAAAATATGTTCAAGCGATTCCGACTGACTGTTAACACAGCAATGGCACTTAGAAGCAAGACTATAACCAAGATGAGCAATATTGTCGTCTGTAGGTAGCTTGTTGTGTAAAATTCGCCATGTAAGCACTGACCATTTGATTGGTATGCAAGTACTCCAAATGTGAGTGAAGTCTGGACGTATAGGCCTGTGCACCCTAGCTAAGTCCCATGCAGATGATAGTGTAAAGTTACCTGATTGAGTATTCCCCCATTTCCAGCTATCATTGACTTGCAAAATGTTGTGGTGAGCCATATCCCTTTTCGATAGCAATCTCTTCCAAACATGAGAGGCATTTGACGTGATAACAACATTCGCTGGAGAGGTAGTCGAGCAATACTTGGCAGTGAAATAATTTGTCCATAAGCTATCTTGTGTCAAGAATTTCCACCATAGCTTTATCGTAAAAGCATTCATCATCTCCTCAAGCCTTTTAATGCCCAATCCTCCTTCCTGTTTTGTTCTCGCCATCCTGTCCCAACCAAGCCAGGTTCTTTTCGCTATCCCATCTTGAGCTCCCCAGAAGAAGGTCGAGAACATGCTCTCCATACGATGCAAGACTGCAATGGAGGGATTACAAGCTGCGATCGTGTAGACAGGAATTAATGTGAGAACAGCTTTAATTAACACTAGCTTCCCGCCTGGAGATAAGATTTTGTTATGCCATCCTTCTAACTTCCTCTGAACTCGATTGAGAAGTTCCTCATACATAGCTCCGTTCCTTTGTCCAGCCATTAGGGGACACCCAAGGTATGTAAATGGGGGAGATCCAATGTTGTATCCCGTCCTCAGCGCGATCTCAGTTCCTCTTTCCTGAAGGACAACTTTCGACATAAAAATCGAAGATTTGGTCTTATTAATGCACTGGCCAGAGGCAATCTCATATCGAGCTAGTAACTCTGTGATTTTGGTAATAGACCGAAGATCACCAGTAGAAAAGAGGAGTATATCATCAGCATATGCTAAATGAGTAATAGGAGGGCAACCACGAGGAGAAATGAAGTGTGTAAAACCATCTGACTCCGGTAATTTCTTGAGATTGTACGACAATGCCTCTGCTGCTAGTATGAACAAGGCTGGGGAGAGTGGATCTCCCTGTCGAATTCCTCTAAAAGTGTGAAAATACTCCATCGACTCGCCATTGATCAATGGAGCATACCAAACATTGTTGACAAGCCGAAGAATCATATCTACCCATTTATTGTGAAAGCCAAACTGTCGAAGCACCTTCAGTCGAAGCACCTTCATCAGGAATCTCCAATCAACTCTGTCGTATGCTTTCATCATATCGAGTTTTATTGCTACATTTCCACCTCTATGTTTCTTGTTCATCTTGGCCATCATCTCCTGGGCAAGAAGAATATTATCTACTATTTCTCGACCCTGGACAAAACCACTCTGTTCAGGGGATATTAGACGGGGCAGCAGCGGAGCTAGACGACGTGACAAAAGTTTTGATATAATCTTGTTCACCACCGAGCATAAGCTAATAGGACGATAATCCCCAAAGGATTTAGCCTGCTTTATTTTTGGTATCAAAACCAGAGCAGCATTAGTGATCGATCGAGGCAACGCAAAGCCATCAACAAAGAGACCCACTGCCTCAGTCATATCCTTACCAATGATATCCCAACAAGTAATAAAAAACAAAGGAGTAAACCCATCAGGTCCCGATGCACTATGCTGATCGAGCGACTTCAATGCATCAAAGATCTCGTCCGAGGAAGGAGCAGCAATCAACCGATCATTCTCCTCATCTGACAACATTCTAGGGATGCTCGAAACTAGCTCATCATCCTCCTGTATATCCCCTCTTTGATATAGGTTAGAATAGAACTCCTTTGCATATGCATGAATAGATTGCTTATCTGTCAATTTGGTCCCATCCTCCCTGGTGATAGAATGTATCTGTAGCGAACGTTTCCGATTTGTCACACATCCGTGAAAATAGGCTGTGTTTTTGTCTCCTTGGAGGTCCTATGTCACTCTAGATTTCTGTTTCCAATAGTCTTCCTCGATATTGACCCTTTATTTTAGATTAGCTGTGGCCTTAGCTAACAGTTGACGACTCATCACTGTGTTGTACTTCTTATGCTGTATTTCTGCTACCAACACGTCATCCTCTGCTTGCTTCACTTGCTGAAATATGTCCCCATACGTCTGACGACTCCAAATGGATAATGCCTTCCTGTACGCTTCAAGCCGAAGAGCCACACGAGTAAGTCCTAGGCGGTGATCGACAGAATCCTAAGCTTGTTGAACCAGAGACTTGAATTCTTCATGTTTAACCCAGAAGTCAAGAAATCTAAATTGCTTCCTGCCCATTGCCACATTAGATTTGAAGTGGATCAACAATGGCGCATGATCCGACTCCGCTCTATTAAGATGCTCTACTGAAGATAGGGACGCCATATTCAACCAGGCATGATCCACCAAGACTCGGTCTAGTCGAGAGCCCCGACGTCCATCCTGCTTTGACTTGATCC